>JARLTB010000237.1:547500-882500 GCA_030141615.1 Unio pictorum | reverse complement strand
GATAGAGAGAGAGAGAGAGAGATATGCATTTGTTTAATAATTTGAAAATAACAGACGAAATACTAACTTTCCAAAATGAACACAGAATTATTTATTTTTCCTCTCGAGACATTTTATTATGAGGATATTTTTTTAATGCAAAATTTATTCGACAGCTTTGAAAAAGTATAGTCGCGAAATGGGCAGATTTTAGTCAGATCATGAAGAATGCAAAGAAGGTAAGACGAATGTATATTTTTTTTGGTATGTATGTATGTATGTATGTATGTATGTATGTATGTATGTATGTATGTATGTATGACCGACTGACTGACTGACTGACTTTATTTCGTCTTCAACGGAGATTACATCAGATTAATCAAATTCAGGATAATGCAAATCACGAAATACAACACAAAAGAATATAAATAAAACAAATTTGAAACGTATACCAGTGTAATTAGCAATGTAGTTCTTTCTTCATGACATATATGCTTATGCATACATATATATATATATATATATATATATATATATATATATATACATACACACATACATACACACATAAATGTACACACATAAAGATACATACATATATACACACCCAAACACATATTTACACATACATATATACACACATATACACACATCTATACATATATATGTGGAATAGCATGAAATCCTTCTCAAAGGAATAAAGATAGCAAAAGTTGACACTCGTATATTATATGAGCCAGAGAGCGTTATATCTCCGTGATCTGTATGTAATACATCAAAATTGCGGAATTTGACAACAGCAGGATTTTAGTTTTTGCTTGTTTTTTAAAATAATTAATTTATTTACTTAGATTAACTACTTATTATTGCTGTTATGTTATGACATGTTGGTTGAGAATAGGGCATGCATTTTATTGTAAAATGAGGTTATGCTTTTTGCCGTTACCAACATGAGTTTATCCCATACATCATCATCGATAGACGACAAGTAATCTACTCTGCTTCCAAGAAGTGTTTCCAATAGTATATCATCTTCTTGATTAAATAAATTAACCCCGTAATCCTAACACCTCTAAAGTGTCAATCACCCTCTCAAAGAAGACGTTTCGTTCTTCAAGGAGCTTTTCACAACCTAAGATAAGATGTTTCGCTGTCATCAGTCTCTTTTCCACAGAGTTTACATATCATAACTTTTCCAACAGGCATGATATATAGTTTCACTATTTCAGAGAGAAGTCATAACATAGATGGAAATTTACGTCCAAGAAACCATATACTGCTTGGTTTTAAGTCCAAATGAATGTTTCTGAAGTGAATTAAATCGCTCCTTAGTTAAATATCTGCATTCCAGGTAGATTCTTCGATGTTTTGAATATTAGCAATAATATTCCGATTCCAAACAAGTTTACCTTCGGTTTGTACTCTTACTGCATAGTCTAAGAGAACACTTCCCATACCATATTTCTTGAATATTTTGTTAATATCTGCTATAAACCCCGTCTGTCTTATTGGGTTGATCAAGTACTGACATAAACGCAAAATGAAAATCTTTTTCCAGATAAGAGTCCAATCGCCCCTACACAGCAGGTTGAGAAAGCACAATTTCATCTTATCTATGTATGCTTCCATTGACCAGAGTCCTAAGGTACTACGCGTTGCCTCTATGGGCGAATATTTATCGAAAGCTTGCATACGTCGCGCTGCATATCTCTGACATAGCTCAAGTTCTTCTGTATTGGTGCTTGTCATATTCGACCATAATTCACATCCATATAGGACTGAAGGTAGAATGATTCTTTTCCAGATTTTCATACTTGTTAGAGGGTTCATTCCTCCGTCTCTGATACCAATAAAATAAAAAGAGTTTAATAAGTGTTTACCTTTATCGCATGCTTCTTTTATCGCGTCATTAGGTTTAAAGTTGTACTTTAGAGGTATGCCGGCATATTTCTTACTTTTGACTACTGGAATTGGCGATTTGTCGAATAGAAAAGAAGGGATATCAGTTCTTCTTTAGTTTGTAAAGAGGATGCTGCAACTTTTATCTGCGTTATATTTCAATCTCCACCTTTTCGCATAATTAGAGATTGTATCAAGCAGATGCTGCATCGAATGATGCGAATTAGCCATTACAGTTGTGTCATCCGCTAATAAGACACACGGCAGGTGGAGATCGACAAGTTTTAGGCCTCGCAAAGTGTAATCTAAATCAGTGATCAAATCGTCTATCATAACGAGAAAGAACCAAGCGGACAAGATACGACCCTGCCCTACACCCTGCTTAATATTGAAATATTTGGACGATTTGCCCGCAAATAGAACAGAACTGGTTACTCCCTTAAAGGAGTCTTTCATGACGTCTTCCCTTTTATGCCAAGTTTGTACAGCTTGTAAAATAACCCATTGTGCCAGACTGTATTGAATGCCATAGCATTATTAAGAAATGTTCCATAGACAGGAGTATCTTTATCCATATAGTAGCATATAGATTCTTTGATACAAAACGCTGCAGTGATACTGCCACAATTATTCCTAAAACCTTGTTCAATAGATTTCGAAAATTAATGTGCTTAGAAAATATAAGTAGTCTACTATATATAATTTGCTCTAGGATTTTCTGAAGCACTGGAACTATAGTTATATCACGGTAATTATTCATATCTAATTTGTTTTTTCCCCCTCCTATAAATATTGGTATTACTAAACCTTGTTTAAAATGGCATGGGTACTCCTCGGCCTCGTACACTTTTTTGAAGACAGTTTCAAGTAACTGTACACTGTTTTGAGTGTCCGCAAACAGTAAATGCTCGGCAACAATACCGTCGTGACCACATGCCTTATTTGTATTGAGAGAACTAATTGCACTACTGATTTTTTCTTTAGTTGGAATTTTGTCAACAACTTCATCAAAGTGGGAATGGGATTCTATACTCTGTTTTAAAAACCTCTGCTAAGAGCATCTGGTAATGATTCTTATCGCACAGATAGGTATTGTCAGGCAGTGACAAATTGGAAAAATGATTTGCCCATAAGTCTCTTATAGTGTCTTGGTCGCGTACAATTTTTCCGTTATATTCAATTTCGTAGATGTAATAACGTTTATGTCTTTTATTCCGTATAAACTTATAGAAAGTGGAAATATCGAGCTCTGCAGCCTTTTCAAGCTCACTGAACTGTTATCTGTCACACATTTCTTTTGCTCTCAGTAACTCGTTTCCCAAAAATTTCTTCGCTTTCTTATAGTTCGCGTATGACTGAAATTCCCATCCTCTTGGCCTACCAACAGAAATCCATACCCTACGTTTCAGCCTCATTTCTGTATGAAACATTTTTACGTTTAGTAGTTTCCAATAGGGGTTAGCGTACGGGCAATACATATGTATGTATGTATGTATGTATGTATGTATGTATGTATGTATGTATGTATGTATGTATGTATGTATGTATGTATGTATGTATGTATGTATGTATGTATGTATGTATGTATGTATGTATGTATATATGTATGTTTGTTGTTCATAGTTTCTCCATAATTATAAATACTACCGTTTCTCGCTCAAGGCATATATTTTAATTTATTTGTTTGCATATTTTAAATTTATTTGATTGTAATATCGTCATGATTTTGGGTTTATGTATTTATGAATCTTATTGCATGACCTGAAATCGTTTGAAAGAATATATGAATTCTATGCAAGCAAGAGTAATGTATTTTTGATTGTACAATGACAAGTCGGTAACAGTAAATGTTTATGTTGTCCAAATTTGAGAGAGAGAGAGAGAGAGAGAGAGAGAGAGAGAGAGAGAGAGAGAGAGAGAGAGAGAGAGAGATGCCATAGTTTTGTAATATGAAAAGAACAGACGAAATACTAACTTACCAAAAACAAAACTGGATCATGTATTTTTCTTTTCGAGAAGTAGATTATGAGTATTTTTACTATATTATTTTTTATTCGGCAGTTTTAAAAATGTATAGTCGCGAAATAGGCGGTTTTAAGTAAGATCATGAAGAAGGCAAAGAAGATAAGATTAATGTTTATTTGTATGATAATTGCATTGTTTGTATTGTCTTGTATTGTCTTATCTATGTATGTATGTATGTTTTATGTTCATATGTATGTTTGTATGTATGTTGTTCATAGTTTCGCCTACATTTAAAATACTAATGTATCTCGCTCAAGGAATATATACTAATTTATTTGCCCGCATATTTTGTATTTGTTTGATTGTAATGTTGTCATGGCGTTGGATTTAAGTGGCTATAAATGCTATTGCATGACGGGTAAACGCTAGCAGTAACATTTTAATAAATAAATGCAAGCAAGCCCATCTTTCTTTCAAAACTTTCAACAAATAACAGACTTAAAGTACGACAATCAACGCGTGGTATAGTATTATTCATTTCAATAAATATAGAAGGAAAATATTTATAATTGTTACCTGGCTTTGTGTTATTTCCCTTAGTTTAATAACTAGACAATAATAGTATAAGTTCATAGTATCGATTGGTAATGTATGTTTTTTGCAAAAAAAAGGATCTAATGCAACATATTCAAAACAGGTCAGTTGATTAATCATTTATGTATATGGAGTATGAAAATACTAATGCTAGTGTTAAATATATCATAATTTTTGAAGTATAGACTTAAACATGTAAAGTTTAAGAGAAAGACATGGAGATTGAGAGAATAGAAAATAACAAAAATAGATTGTAATTATGTTTTATTTTGGTTTTATGTTTGATGTTTGCTGAAGGTTTTATAATATGCTTCAAAAAGACCATTGCTCCATTTTAGGTATTGAATTTTACATCAGAAATTTGAACTATTGCATTCGTTGAAATGATTTCAATGAATTCATCAATTTGTGTATCACTTTTGAAAGAAACATGTAATCTATTAATTATCATGTAATGTCATTTCTCTATAATTCCTTCCCTCATTCGCTCCCTCGTCCTACTCTATCTCTCTCTATATAGCTCTGAGTGTGTGTGCGTGTGTTTGTGTGTTTATATGTGTCTGTGTTGTGTTGTGCGTTGTGTGTGAAAGTGTGTGTGTGTATGTGTTTGTGTTGTGTGTGTGTGTGTGTGTGTGTGTGTGTGTGTGAGAGAGAGAGAGAGAGAGAGAGAGAGAGAGAGAGAGAGAGAGAGAGAGAGAGAGAGAGAGAGAGAGATGCATTAGTTTAATAATTTGAAAATAACAGACCAAATACTAACCTACCCAAATGAACATTCAATAATGTAATTTTCTTTTCGTGAAATAGATTATGAGGATAATATTTATTTTGAAATATTTATTCGTCAGCTTTGAAAAAGTTTAGTCGCGAAAAGGGCAGATTTTAGTCAGATCATGAAGAATGCAAAGAAGGTAAGATAAAATATATTTTTATGATTTTTTTTGTATTGTATTGTATTGTATTGTATTGTATTGTATTGTATTGTATTGTATTGTATTGTATTGTATTGTATTGTATTGTATGTATGTATGTATGTATGTATGTATGTATGTTGCTCATAGTTTTCACCTACATTTTAAATACTACAGTATCTCGTTCAAGGGATATATACTAATTTATTTGCCTGCATATTTTGTATTCATTTGATTGTAATGTTGTTGTGGTGTAGGGTTAATGTAGTTATAAATGTTACTGCATGACCTGTAATCTTTAGAGGGAACAATGTGAATAAATAAATGCAAGCAAGAATGCCTTTATTTCAAAACTTTCAACAAATAACAGACTTTAAGTACCGTAATCAACGCATGGTAAAGTATTATTCATTTCAGTAAATAGAGAACGAAACTATTTAAATTTGCTACCTCGCTTTGAGTTATTTCCCTTTGACCGTTTAATAACAACACAATAATAGTATACCGATTGGTAATGAATATTTTTGGCACAAAGAAAAAAGAAAGATCTAATGCAACATTCAAAACAGGGCAGTTGATTCATCATTTATGTACATGGAGTATGAAAATACTTATGCTAGTGTTAAGCATATCATAATTTTCAAAGTATGGACTTAAATATGGAAAGTTTAACAGAAAGACAAGGAGATTGAGAGAATATAAAATAACAAACAGATTGTAATTATGTTTTATTTTGGTTTTATTTTTTATGTTTGCTGTAGTTTTTTTTAGATGCTTCAAAAAGACCATTGCTCCATTTCTTGGGTTTAAATTTTACATGAGAAATTTGAACTTTTGTTATCGTTGAAATGATTTCAATGAATTCACCAAGTTGTTAATCATTTGGAGAGAAAGACGTGGTCTTTTAATTATCATGTAATGTCATTATGATGCGGTATTTCATGCATTGGTGAATATTAATGAAATCAAAAAAATTTGTTTGTAAGAACATTTGACATAACTCTGAGCAACATTACGTTAAATTATTCGTTTGGTTAGTGCAATGACAATCCCATAATAGTAGTATGGCTGTATCCACCTGTCTCTTTTTATCTCTAATTCTTTTCCTCATTCACTCGCACCTCCTCCTCCTCTCTCTCTCTGCGTGAGTGTGTCTGTATGTGTGTGTGTGTTTGTGTGTTTGTGTGTTTGAATGTGTGTTGTGTGTATGTGTATGTGTTTGTGTTGTGCTTGTGTGTGTGCGTGTGATAGAGAGAGAGAGAGAGAGAGAGATCTGCATTTGTTTAATAATTTGAAAATAACAGACGAAATACTAACTTTCCAAAATGAACACAGAATTATTTATTTTTCCTCTCGAGAAATTTTATTATGAGGATATTTTTTTAATGCAAAATTTATTCGACAGCTTTGAAAAAGGATAGTCGCGAAATCGGCAGATTTTAGTCAGATCATGAAGAATGCAAAGAAGGTAAGACGAATGTATATTTTTTTTGGTATGTATGTATGTATGTATGTATGTATGTATGTATGTATGTATGTATGTATGTATGTATGTATGTATGTATGTATGTATGTATGTATGACCGACTGACTGACTGACTGACTTTATTTCGTCTTCAACGGAGATTACATCAGATTAATCAAATTCAGGATAATGCAAATCACGAAACACAACACAAAAGAATATAAATAAAACAAATTTGAAACGTATACCAGTGTAATTAGCAATGTAGTTCTTTCTTCATGACATATATGCTTATGCATACATATATATATATATATATATATATATATATATATATATATATATATATATATATATATATATATATACATACACACATACATACACACACATAAATGTACACACATAAAGATACATACATATATACACACCCAAACACATATTTACACATACATATATACACACATATACACACATCTATACATATATATGTGGAATAGCATGAAATCCTTCTCAAAGGAATAAAGATAGCAAAAGTTGACACTCGTATATTATATGAGCCAGAGAGCGTTATATCTCCGTGATCTGTATGTAATACATCAAAATTGCGGAATTTGACAACAGCAGGATTTTAGTTTTTGCTTGTTTTTTAAATTAATTAATTTATTTACTTAGATTAACTACTTATTATTGCTGTTATGTTATGACATGTTGGTTGAGAATAGGGCATGCATTTTATTGTAAAATGAGGTTATGCTTTTTGCCGTTACCAACATGAGTTTATCCCATACATCATCATCGATATACGACAAGTAATCTACTCTGCTTCCAAGAAGTGTTTCCAATAGTATATCATCTTCTTGATTAAATAAATTAACCCCGTAATCCTAACACCTCTAAAGTGTCAATCACCCTCTCAAAGAAGACGTTTCGTTCTTCAAGGAGCTTTTCACAACCTAAGATAAGATGTTTCGCTGTCATCAGTCTCTTTTCCACAGAGTTTACATATCATAACTTTTCCAACAGGCATGATATATAGTTTCACTATTTCAGAGAGAAGTCATAACATAGATGGAAATTTACGTCCAAGAAACCATATACTGCTTGGTTTTAAGTCCAAATGAATGTTTCTGAAGTGAATTAAATCGCTCCTTAGTTAAATATCTGCATTCCAGGTAGATTCTTCGATGTTTTGAATATTAGCAATAATATTCCGATTCCAAACAAGTTTACCTTCGGTTTGTACTCTTACTGCATAGTCTAAGAGAACACTTCCCATACCATATTTCTTGAATATTTTGTTAATATCTGCTATAAACCCCGTCTGTCTTATTGGGTTGATCAAGTACTGACATAAACGCAAAATGAAAATCTTTTTCCAGATAAGAGTCCAATCGCCCCTACACAGCAGGTTGAGAAAGCACAATTTCATCTTATCTATGTATGCTTCCATTGACCAGAGTCCTAAGGTACTACGCGTTGCCTCTATGGGCGAATATTTATCGAAAGCTTGCATACGTCGCGCTGCATATCTCTGACATAGCTCAAGTTCTTCTGTATTGGTGCTTGTCATATTCGACCATAATTCACATCCATATAGGACTGAAGGTAGAATGATTCTTTTCCAGATTTTCATACTTGTTAGAGGGTTCATTCCTCCGTCTCTGATACCAATAAAATAAAAAGAGTTTAATAAGTGTTTACCTTTATCGCATGCTTCTTTTATCGCGTCATTAGGTTTAAAGTTGTACTTTAGAGGTATGCCGGCATATTTCTTACTTTTGACTACTGGAATTGGCGATTTGTCGAATAGAAAAGAAGGGATATCAGTTCTTCTTTAGTTTGTAAAGAGGATGCTGCAACTTTTATCTGCGTTATATTTCAATCTCCACCTTTTCGCATAATTAGAGATTGTATCAAGCAGATGCTGCATCGAATGATGCGAATTAGCCATTACAGTTGTGTCATCCGCTAATAAGACACACGGCAGGTGGAGATCGACAAGTTTTAGGCCTCGCAAAGTGTAATCTAAATCAGTGATCAAATCGTCTATCATAACGAGAAAGAACCAAGCGGACAAGATACGACCCTGCCCTACACCCTGCTTAATATTGAAATATTTGGACAATTTGCCCGCAAATAGAACAGAACTGGTTACTCCCTTAAAGGAGTCTTTCATGATGCGCCACGTCTTCCCTTTTATGCCAAGTTTGTACAGCTTGTAAAATAACCCATTGTGCCAGACTGTATTGAATGCCATAGCATTATTAAGAAATGTTCCATAGACAGGAGTATCTTTATCCATATAGTAGCATAGATTCTTTGATACAAAACGCTGCAGTGATACTGCCACAATTATTCCTAAAACCTTGTTCAATAGATTTCGAAAATTAATGTGCTTAGAAAATATAAGTAGTCTACTATATATAATTTGCTCTAGGATTTTCTGAAGCACTGGAACTATAGTTATATCACGGTAATTATTCATATCTAATTTGTTTTTTCCCCCTCCTATAAATATTGGTATTACTAAACCTTGTTTAAAATGGCATGGGTACTCCTCGGCCTCGTACACTTTTTTGAAGACAGTTTCAAGTAACTGTACACTGTTTTGAGTGTCCGCAAACAGTAAATGCTCGGCAACAATACCGTCGTGACCACATGCCTTATTTGTATTGAGAGAACTAATTGCACTACTGATTTTTTCTTTAGTTGGAATTTTGTCAACAACTTCATCAAAGTGGGAATGGGATTCTATACTCTGTTTTAAAAACCTCTGCTAAGAGCATCTGGTAATGATTCTTATCGCACAGATAGGTATTGTCAGGCAGTGACAAATTGGAAAAATGATTTGCCCATAAGTCTCTTATAGTGTCTTGGTCGCGTACAATTTTTCCGTTATATTCAATTTCGTAGATGTAATAACGTTTATGTCTTTTATTCCGTATAAACTTATAGAAAGTGGAAATATCGAGCTCTGCAGCCTTTTCAAGCTCACTGAACTGTTATCTGTCACACATTTCTTTTGCTCTCAGTAACTCGTTTCCAAAAAATTTCTTCGCTTTCTTATAGTTCGCGTATGACTGAAATTCCCATCCTCTTGGCCTACCAACAGAAATCCATACCCTACGTTTCAGCCTCATTTCTGTATGAAACATTTTTACGTTTAGTAGTTTCCAATAGGGGTTAGCGTACGGGCAATACATATGTATGTATGTATGTATGTATGTATGTATGTATGTATGTATGTATGTATGTATGTATGTATGTATGTATGTATGTATGTATGTATGTATGTATGTATATATGTATGTTTGTTGTTCATAGTTTCTCCATAATTATAAATACTACCGTTTCTCGCTCAAGGCATATATTTTAATTTATTTGTTTGCATATTTTAAATTTATTTGATTGTAATATCGTCATGATTTTGGGTTTATGTATTTATGAATCTTATTGCATGACCTGAAATCGTTTGAAAGAATATATGAATTCTATGCAAGCAAGAGTAATGTATTTTTGATTGTACAATGACAAGTCGGTAACAGTAAATGTTTATGTTGTCCAAATTTGAGAGAGAGAGAGAGAGAGAGAGAGAGAGAGAGAGAGAGAGAGAGAGAGAGAGAGAGAGAGAGAGAGAGAGAGAGAGAGATGCCATAGTTTTGTAATATGAAAAGAACAGACGAAATACTAACTTACCAAAAACAAAACTGGATCATGTATTTTTCTTTTCGAGAAGTAGATTATGAGTATTTTTACTATATTATTTTTTATTCGGCAGTTTTAAAAATGTATAGTCGCGAAATAGGCGGTTTTAAGTAAGATCATGAAGAAGGCAAAGAAGATAAGATTAATGTTTATTTGTATGATAATTGCATTGTTTGTATTGTCTTGTATTGTCTTATCTATGTATGTATGTATGTTTTATGTTCATATGTATGTTTGTATGTATGTTGTTCATAGTTTCGCCTACATTTAAAATACTAATGTATCTCGCTCAAGGAATATATACTAATTTATTTGCCCGCATATTTTGTATTTGTTTGATTGTAATGTTGTCATGGCGTTGGATTTAAGTGGCTATAAATGCTATTGCATGACGGGTAAACGCTAGCAGTAACATTTTAATAAATAAATGCAAGCAAGCCCATCTTTCTTTCAAAACTTTCAACAAATAACAGACTTAAAGTACGACAATCAACGCGTGGTATAGTATTATTCATTTCAATAAATATAGAAGGAAAATATTTATAATTGTTACCTGGCTTTGTGTTATTTCCCTTAGTTTAATAACTAGACAATAATAGTATAAGTTCATAGTATCGATTGGTAATGTATGTTTTTTGCAAAAAAAAGGATCTAATGCAACATATTCAAAACAGGTCAGTTGATTAATCATTTATGTATATGGAGTATGAAAATACTAATGCTAGTGTTAAATATATCATAATTTTTGAAGTATAGACTTAAACATGTAAAGTTTAAGAGAAAGACATGGAGATTGAGAGAATAGAAAATAACAAAAATAGATTGTAATTATGTTTTATTTTGGTTTTATGTTTGATGTTTGCTGAAGGTTTTATTATATGCTTCAAAAAGACCATTGCTCCATTTTAGGTATTGAATTTTACATCAGAAATTTGAACTATTGCATTCGTTGAAATGATTTCAATGAATTCATCAATTTGTGTATCATTTTTGAAAGAAACATGTAATCTATTAATTATCATGTAATGTCATTTCTCTATAATTCCTTCCCTCATTCGCTCCCTCGTCCTACTCTATCTCTCTCTATATAGCTCTGAGTGTGTGTGCGTGTGTTTGTGTGTTTATATGTGTCTGTGTTGTGTTGTGCGTTGTGTGTGAAAGTGTGTGTGTGTATGTGTTTGTGTTGTGTGTGTGTGTGTGTGTGTGTGAGAGAGAGAGAGAGAGAGAGAGAGAGAGAGAGAGAGACAGAGAGAGAGAGAGAGAGAGAGAGACAGAGAGAGAGACAGAGAGAGAGAGAGATGCATTAGTTTAATAATTTGAAAATAACAGACCAAATACTAACCTACCCAAATGAACATTCAATAATGTAATTTTCTTTTCGTGAAATAGATTATGAGGATAATATTTATTTTGAAATATTTATTCGACAGCTTTGAAAAAGTTTAGTCGCGAAAAGGGCAGATTTTAGTCAGATCATGAAGAATGCAAAGAAGGTAAGATAAAATATATTTTTATGATTTTTTTTGTATTGTATTGTATTGTATTGTATTGTATTGTATTGTATTGTATTGTATTGTATTGTATGTATGTATGTATGTATGTATGTATGTATGTATGTATGTATGTATGTATGTATGTATGTATGTTGCTCATAGTTTTCACCTACATTTTAAATACTACAGTATCTCGTTCAAGGGATATATACTAATTTATTTGCCTGCATATTTTGTATTCATTTGATTGTAATGTTGTTGTGGTGTAGGGTTAATGTAGTTATAAATGTTACTGCATGACCTGTAATCTTTAGAGGGAACAATGTGAATAAATAAATGCAAGCAAGAATGCCTTTATTTCAAAACTTTCAACAAATAACAGACTTTAAGTACCGTAATCAACGCATGGTAAAGTATTATTCATTTCAGTAAATAGAGAACGAAACTATTTAAATTTGCTACCTCGCTTTGAGTTATTTCCCTTTGACCGTTTAATAACAACACAATAATAGTATACGATTGGTAATGAATATTTTTGGCACAAAGAAAAAAGAAAGATCTAATGCAACATTCAAAACAGGGCAGTTGATTCATCATTTATGTACATGGAGTATGAAAATACTTATGCTAGTGTTAAGCATATCATAATTTTCAAAGTATGGACTTAAATATGGAAAGTTTAACAGAAAGACAAGGAGATTGAGAGAATATAAAATAACAAACAGATTGTAATTATGTTTTATTTTGGTTTTATTTTTTATGTTTGCTGTAGTTTTTTTTAGATGCTTCAAAAAGACCATTGCTCCATTTCTTGGGTTTAAATTTTACATGAGAAATTTGAACTTTTGTTATCGTTGAAATGATTTCAATGAATTCACCAAGTTGTTAATCATTTGGAGAGAAAGACGTGGTCTTTTAATTATCATGTAATGTCATTATGATGCGGTATTTCATGCATTGGTGAATATTAATGAAATCAAAAAAATTTGTTTGTAAGAACATTTGACATAACTCTGAGCAACATTACGTTAAATTATTCGTTTGGTTAGTGCAATGACAATCCCATAATAGTAGTATGGCTGTATCCACCTGTCTCTTTTTCTCTCTAATTCTTTTCCTCATTCACTCGCACATCCTCCTCCTCTCTCTCTCTCTCTCTGCGTGAGTGTGTCTGTATGTGTGTGTGTGTTTGTGTGTTTGTGTGTTTGAATGTGTGTTGTGTGTATGTGTATGTGTTTGTGTTGTGCTTGTGTGTGTGCGTGTGATAGAGAGAGAGAGAGAGAGAGATATGCATTTGTTTAATAATTTGAAAATAACAGACGAAATACTAACTTTCCAAAATGAACACAGAATTATTTATTTTTCCTCTCGAGACATTTTATTATGAGGATATTTTTTTAATGCAAAATTTATTCGACAGCTTTGAAAAAGTATAGTCGCGAAATGGGCAGATTTTAGTCAGATCATGAAGAATGCAAAGAAGGTAAGACGAATGTATATTTTTTTTGGTATGTATGTATGTATGTATGTATGTATGTATGTATGTATGTATGTATGTATGTATGTATGTATGTATGTATGTATGTATGTATGTATGTATGTATGTATGACCGACTGACTGACTGACTTTATTTCGTCTTCAACGGAGATTACATCAGATTAATCAAATTCAGGATAATGCAAATCACGAAATACAACACAAAAGAATATAAATAAAACAAATTTGAAACGTATACCAGTGTAATTAGCAATGTAGTTCTTTCTTCATGACATATATGCTTATGCATACATATATATATATATATATATATATATATATATATATATATATATATATATATATATATATATATATACATACACACATACATACACACATAAATGTACACACATAAAGATACATACATATATACACACCCAAACAGATATTTACACATACATATATACACACATATACACACATCTATACATATATATGTGGAATAGCATGAAATCCTTCTCAAAGGAATAAAGATAGCAAAAGTTGACACTCGTATATTATATGAGCCAGAGAGCGTTATATCTC
Organism: Unio pictorum; assembly: GCA_030141615.1. NCBI lineage: Eukaryota > Metazoa > Mollusca > Bivalvia > Unionida > Unionidae > Unio > Unio pictorum. The sequence goes on along the minus strand of JARLTB010000237.1, from coordinate 868,424 downwards.
CGTGATCTGTATGTAATACATCAAAATTGCGGAATTTGACAACAGCAGGATTTTAGTTTTTGCTTGTTTTTTAAAATAATTAATTTATTTACATAGATTAACTACTTATTATTGCTGTTATGTTATGACATGTTGGTTGAGAATAGGGCATGCATTTTATTGTAAAATGAGGTTATGCTTTTTGCCGTTACCAACATGAGTTTATCCCATACATCATCATCGATAGACGACAAGTAATCTACTCTGCTTCCAAGAAGTGTTTCCAATAGTATATCATCTTCTTGATTAAATAAATTAACCCCGTAATCCTAACACCTCTAAAGTGTCAATCACCCTCTCAAAGAAGACGTTTCGTTCTTCAAGGAGCTTTTCACAACCTAAGATAAGATGTTTCGCTGTCATCAGTCTCTTTTCCACAGAGTTTACATATCATAACTTTTCCAACAGGCATGATATATAGTTTCACTATTTCAGAGAGAAGTCATAACATAGATGGAAATTTACGTCCAAGAAACCATATACTGCTTGGTTTTAAGTCCAAATGAATGTTTCTGAAGTGAATTAAATCGCTCCTTAGTTCAATATCTGCATTCCAGATAGATTCTTCGATGTTTTGAATATTATCAATAATATTCCGATTCCAAACAAGTTTACCTTCGGTTTGTACTCTTACTGCATAGTCTAAGAGAACACTTCCCATACCATATTTCTTGAATATTTTGTTAATATCTGCTATAAACCCCGTCTGTCTTATTGGGTTGATCAAGTACTGACATAAACGCAAAATGAAAATCTTTTTCCAGATAAGAGTCCAATCGCCCCTACACAGCAGGTTGAGAAAGCACAATTTCATCTTATCTATGTATGCTTCCATTGACCAGAGTCCTAAGGTACTACGCGTTGCCTCTATGGGCGAATATTTATCGAAAGCTTGCATACGTCGCGCTGCATATCTCTGACATAGCTCAAGTTCTTCTGTATTAGTGCTTGTCATATTCGACCATAATTCACATCCATATAGGACTGAAGGTAGAATGATTCTTTTCCAGATTTTCATACTTGTTAGAGGGTTCATTCCTCCGTCTCTGATACCAATAAAATAAAAAGAGTTTAATAAGTGTTTACCTTTATCGCATGCTTCTTTTATCGCGTCATTAGGTTTAAAGTTGTACTTTAGAGGTATGCCGGCATATTTCTTACTTTTGACTACTGGAATTGGCGATTTGTCGAATAGAAAAGAAGGGATATCAGTTCTTCTTTAGTTTGTAAAGAGGATGCTGCAACTTTTATCTGCGTTATATTTCAATCTCCACCTTTTCGCATAATTAGAGATTGTATCAAGCAGATGCTGCATCGAATGATGCGAATTAGCCATTACAGTTGTGTCATCCGCTAATAAGACACACGGCAGGTGGAGATCGACAAGTTTTAGGCCTCGCAAAGTGTAATCTAAATCAGTGATCAAATCGTCTATCATAACGAGAAAGAACCAAGCGGACAAGATACGACCCTGCCCTACACCCTGCTTAATATTGAAATATTTGGACAATTTGCCCGCAAATAGAACAGAACTGGTTACTCCCTTAAAGGAGTCTTTCATGATGCGCCACGTCTTCCCTTTTATGCCAAGTTTGTACAGCTTGTAAAATAACCCATTGTGCCAGACTGTATTGAATGCCATAGCATTATTAAGAAATGTTCCATAGACAGGAGTATCTTTATCCATATAGTAGCATATAGATTCTTTGATACAAAACGCTGCAGTGATACTGCCACAATTATTCCTAAAACCTTGTTCAATAGATTTCGAAAATTAATGTGCTTAGAAAATATAAGTAGTCTACTATATATAATTTGCTCTAGGATTTTCTGAAGCACTGGAACTATAGTTATATCACGGTAATTATTCATATCTAATTTGTTTTTTCCCCCTCCTATAAATATTGGTATTACTAAACCTTGTTTAAAATGGCATGGGTACTCCTCGGCCTCGTACACTTTTTTGAAGACAGTTTCAAGTAACTGTACACTGTTTTGAGTGTCCGCAAACAGTAAATGCTCGGCAACAATACCGTCGTGACCACATGCCTTATTTGTATTGAGAGAACTAATTGCACTACTGATTTTTTCTTTAGTTGGAATTTTGTCAACAACTTCATCAAAGTGGGAATGGGATTCTATACTCTGTTTTAAAAACCTCTGCTAAGAGCATCTGGTAATGATTCTTATCGCACAGATAGGTATTGTCAGGCAGTGACAAATTGGAAAAATGATTTGCCCATAAGTCTCTTATAGTGTGGTGGTCGCGTACAATTTTTCCGTTAGATTCAATTTCGTAGATGTAATCACGTTTATGTCTTTTATTCCGTATAAACTTATAGAAAGTGGAAATATCGAGCTCTGCAGCCTTTTCAAGCTCACTGAACTGTTATCTGTCACACATTTCTTTTGCTCTCAGTAACTCGTTTCCAAAAAATGTCTTCGCTTTCTTATAGTTCGCGTATGACTGAAATTCCCATCCTCTTGGCCTACCATCAGAAATCCATACCCTACGTTTCAGCCTCATTTCTGTATGAAACATTTTTACGTTTAGTAGTTTCCAATAGGGGTTAGCGTACGGGCAATACATATGTATGTATGTATGTATGTATGTATGTATGTATGTATGTATGTATGTATGTATGTATGTATGTATGTATGTATGTATGTATGTATGTATGTATGTATGTATGTATGTATGTATGTATGTATGTATGTATGTATGTATGTCAGTAGGTATCTAGTTATATATGTAATTATGTCAATGTATGTATGTATGTATGTATGTATGTATGTATGTATGTATGTATGTATGTATGTATGTATGTATGTATGTATGTATGTATGTATGTATGTATGTATGTATGTATGTATGTATGTATGTATGTATGTATGTATGTATGTCAGTAGGTATCTAGTTATATATGTAATTATGTCAATGTATGTATGTATGTATGTATGTATGTATGTATGTATGTATGTATGTATGTATGTATGTATGTATGTATGTATGTATGTATGTATGTATGTATGTATGTATGTATGTATGTATGTATGTATGTATGTATGTATATCAGTAGGTATCTAGTTATATATGTAGTTATGTGAATGTATGTATGTATGTATGTATGTATGTATGTATGTATGTATGTATGTATGTATGTATGTATGTATGTATGTATGTATGTATGTATGTATGTATGTGTGTATGTATGTATGAATGTATGAATGTATGTATGTATGTATGTATGTATGTATGTATGTATGTATGTATGTATGTATGTATGTATGTATGTCAGTAGGTATCTAGTTATGTATGTAGTTATGTGTATGTACGTTAAATTATTCCTTTGGTTAGTACAATGACAATCCCATAATAGGATTATGACAGTATCCACCTTTCCCTATTTCTCTATAATTCTTTCCCTCACTTACTCCCTCCTCCTCCTCTCTCTCTCTCTCTCTCTCTCTGCGTGTGTGTATGCGTGTTTGTATGTCTCTGTGTTGTGTTGAGTGTTGTGTGTGTGTTAGTGTGTGCATTTGTTTGTGTTGTTCGTGTGTGTGTGTGTGTGTGTGTGTGTGTGTGAGAGAGAGAGAGAGAGAGAGAGAGAGAGAGAGAGAGAGAGAGAGAGAGAGAGAGAGAGAGAGAGAGAAAGAGAGAGAGAGAGAGAGATGCATTAGTTTAATAATTTGAAGAAAAACAGACCAAATACTAACCTGCCCAAATGAACATTCAATAATGTAATTTTATTTTCGTGAAATAGATTATGAGGATAATATTTATTTTGAAATATTTATTCGACAGCTTTGAAAAAGTTTAGTCGCGAAAAGGGCAGATTTTAGTCAGATCATGAAGAATGCAAAGAAGGTAAGAAAAAATATATTTTTATGATTTTTTTGTATTGTATTGTATTGTATTGTATTGTATTGTATTGTATTGTATTGTATTGTATTGTATTGTATTGTATTGTATTGTATTGTATTGTATTGTATTGTATTGTATTGTATGCATGCATGCATGCAGGCATGCATGCATGCATGCATGCATGCATGCATGTATGTATGTATGTATGTATGTATGTATGTATGTATGTATGTATGTATGTATGTATGTATGTATGTATGTATGTATGTATGTATACATGCATGTATGTATGTTGCTAATAGTTTTCAATAACATTTTAAATACTACAGTTTCTCGTTCAAGGCATATATACTAATTTATATGCCCGCATATTTTGTATTCATTTGATTGTAATGTTGTCATGGTGATGGGTTAATGTAGTTATAAATGTTACTGCATGACCTGTATTCGTTAGAGGGATCAATGTAAATAAATCTATTAAAGCAAGTTTGTCTTTCATTCAAAACTTTCAACAAATAATGGACTTTAAGTACCGTAATCAACGCATAGTAAAGTATTATTCATTTCAGTAAATAGAGAACGAAAATATTTAAAATTGTTATGTGGCTTTGAGTTATTTCCCTTTGACCGTTTAATAACAACACAATAATAGTATACCGATTGGTAATGAATATTTTTGCACAAAGAAAAAAGAAAGATCTAATGCAACATTCAAAACAGGGCAGTTGATTCATCATTTATGTACATGGAGTATGAAAATACATATGCTAGTGTTAAGCATATCATAATTTTTAAAGTTTGGATTTAAACATGTATAGTTTAAGAGAAATGGAATGAAATTGAGAGAATGGAAAATAACACAAATAGATTGTAATTATATTTAATTTTTATTTTATTGTTTGATGTTTGCTTAAGATTTTATTAGATGCTTCAAAAATACCATTGCTCCATTTTGGGTTTTGAATTTTACTTGAAACATTTGAACGTTTGATATCGCTGTAATGTTTTCAATGAATTCACCAATTTGTTTATCATTTGGACAGAAACATGTGATCTATTACTTATCATGTAATGTCATTATAATACTGTATTTCATGCATTGGTGAGCAATAATGAAAAAGTCCCATCATTTGTTGCTAAGAACATTTGACATAACTCTGTGCAACCCTACCTTAAATTAATCCTTTGGTTAGTGCAATGACAATCCCATATTAGTATTATGACTGTATCCACCTTTCTCTTTTCTCTATAATTGTTTCCCTCATTCCCTCCCTCCTCCTCTTCTATCTCTGCGTGTGTGTGCGTGGGTCTAAATGTGTTTGTAGGTGTCTGTGTTGTGTTGTGTGTTGTGTGTGTATGTCTGTGTATGTGTTTGTGTTGTGTGTGTGTGCTTATGAGAGAGAGAGAGAGAGAGAGAGAGAGAGAGAGAGAGAGAGAGAGAGAGAGAGAGAGAATGAGAGAAAGAGTGTGATAGAGACGGAAAGAGAGATATGCATTAGTATTGTAATTTGAAAATGACAGACGAAATACTAACTTACAAAAATGAACACTGGATAATGTATTTTTATTTTCAAGAAATAGATTATGAGGATATTTTTTTATTTCATGATTTATTTGAAAGATTTGAAAAAGTTTAGTCGCGATATTGTCAGATTTTTGTCAGATCATGAAGATTGCAAAGGTAAGATGAATGTATACCTTTATGATTTTTTGTATTGTGTTGTATTGCATTGTATTGTATTGAATTTGTATGTATGTATGTATGTATGTATGTATGTATGTATGTATGTATGTATGTATGTATGTATGTATGTATGTATGTATGTATGTATGTATGTATGTTGCTAATAGTTTTCAATAACATTTTAAATACTACAGTATCTCGTTCAAGGCATATATACTAATTTATTTGCCCTCATATTTTATATTAATTTGATTGTAATGTTGTCATGGTGATGGGTTAATGTAGTTATAAATGTTACTGCATGACCTGTAATCGTTAAAGGGAACATTGTGAAGAAATCTATTAAAGCAAGTTTGTCTTTCATTCAAAACTTTCAACAAATAACAAACTTTAAGTACCATAATTAACGCATGGTAAAGTATTATTCATTTCAGTAAATAGAGAACGAAAATATTAAAAATTGTTATGTGGCTTTGAGTTATTTCCCTTTGACCGTTTAATAACAACACAATAATAGTATACGTTCACAGTATCGATTGGTAATGAATATTTTTGCACAAAGAAAAAAGAAAGATCTAATGCAACATTCAAAACAGGGTAGTTGATTCATCATTGATGTACATGGAGTATGAAAATACTTATGCTAGTGTTAAGCATATCATAATTTTTAAAGTGTGGATTTAAACATGTATAGTTTAAGAGAAATGGAATGAAATTGAGAGAATGGAAAATAACACAAATAGATTGTAATTATATTTAATTTTTATTTTATTGTTTGATGTTTGCTGAAGATTTTATTAGATGCTTAAAAAATACCATTGCTGCATTTTGGGTTTTGAATTTTACTTGAAAAATTTGAACCTTTGCTTTCGCTGTAATGATTTCAATGAATTTACCAATTTGTTTATCATTTGGACAGAAACATGTAATCTATTACTTATCATGTAATGTCATTATAATTCTGTATTTCATGCATCGGTGAGCAATAATGAAAAAATCCCATCGTTTGTTTCTAAGAACATTTGACATAACTCTGTGCAACCCTGCCTTAAATTATTCCTTTGGTTAGTGCAATGACAATCCCATATTAGTATTATGACTGTATCCACCTTTCTATTTTCTCTATAATTGTTTCCCTCATTCCCTCCCTCCTCCTCTTCTATCTCTGCGTGTGTGTGCGTGTGTCTAAATGTGTTTGTAAGTGTCTGTGTTGTGTTGTGTGTTGTGTGTGTATGTGTGTGTATGTGTTTGTGTTGTGTGTGTGTGTGCTTATGAGAGAGAGAGAGAGAGAGAGAGAGAGAGAGAGAGAGAGAGAGAGAGAGAGAGTGTGAGAGAGAGACGGAAAGAGAGATATGCATTAGTATTGTAATTTGAAAATAACAAACGAAATACTAACTTACAAAAATGAACACTGGATAATGTTTTTTTATTTTCAAGAAATAGATTATGAGGATATTTTTTTTATTTCATGATTTATTCGGCAGCTTTGAAAAAGTTTAGTCGCGAAATGGGCAGATTTTAGTCAGATCATGAAGATTGCAAAGGTAAGATGAATGTATACCTTTATGATTTTTTGTATTGTGTTGTATTGCATTGTATTGTATTGAATTTGTATGTATGTATGTATGTATGTATGTATGTATGTATGTATGTATGTATGTATGTATGTATGTATGTATGTATGTATGTATGTATGTATGTATGTATGTATGTATGTATGTATGTTGCTAATAGTTTTCAATAACATTTTAAATACTACAGTATCTCGTTCAAGGCATATATACTAATTTATTTGCCCTCATATTTTATATTCATTTGATTGTAATGTTGTCATGGTGATGGGTTAATGTAGTTATAAATGTTACTGCATGACCTGTAATCGTTAAAGGGAACATTGTGAAGAAATCTATTAAAACAAGTTTGTCTTTCATTCAAAACTTTCAACAAATAACAAACTTTAAGTACCGTAATTAACGCATGGTAAAGTATTATTCATTTCAGTAAATAGAGAACGAAAATATTAAAAATTGTTATGTGGCTTTGAGTTATTTCCCTTTGACCGTTTAATAACAACACAGTAATAGTATACCGATTGGTAATGAATATTTTTTGCACAAAGAAAAAAGAAAGATCTAATGCAACATTCAAAACAGGGCAGTTCATTCATCATTTATGTACATGGAGTATGAAAATACTTATGCTAGTGTTAAGCATATCATAATTTTTAAAGTGTGGATTTAAACATGTATAGTTTAATAAAAATGGAATGAAATTGAGAGAAAATAACACAAATAGATTGTAATTATATTTAATTTTTATTTTATTGTTTGATGTTTGCTGAAGTTTTTATTAGATGCTTCAAAAATACCATTGCTCCATTTTGGGTTTTGAATTTTACTTGAAAAATTTGAACGTTTGCTTTCGCTGTAATGATTTCAATGAATTCACAAATTTGTTTATCATTTGGACAGAAACATGTGATCTATAACTTATCATGTAATGTCATTATAATACTGTATTTCATGCATTGGTGAGCAATATTGAAAAAGTCCCATCATTTGTTTCTAAGAACATTTGACATAACTCTGTGCAACCCTACCTTAAATTAATCCTTTGGTTAGTGCAATGACAATCCCATATTAGTATTATGACTGTATCCACCTTTCTCTTTTCTCTATAATTGTTTCCCTCATTCCCTCCCTCCTCCTCTTGTATCTCTGCGTGTGTGTGCGTGTGTCTAAATGTGTTTGTAGGTGTCTGTGTTGTGTTGTGTGTTGTGTGTGTATGTCTGTGTATGTGTTTGTGTTGTGTGTGTGTGTTTGCTTATGAGAGAGAGAGAGAGAGAGAGAGAGAGAGAGAGAGAGAGAGAGAGAGAGAGAGAGAGAGAGAGAGAGAGAGAGAGAAGAGTGTGAGAGAGTCGGAAAGAGAGATATGCATTAGTATTGTAATTTGAAAATAACAGACGAAATACTAACTTACAAAAATGAATACTGGATAATGTTTTTTTATTTTCAAGAAATAGATTATGAGGATATTTTTTTTTATTTCATGATTTATTCGGCAGCTTTGAAAAAGTTTAGTCGCGAAATGGGCAGATTTTAGTCAGATCATGAAGATTGCAAAGGTAAGATGAATGTATACCTTTATGATTTTTTTGTATTGTGTTGTATTGCATTGTATTGTATTGAATTTGTATGTATGTATGTATGTATGTATGTATGTATGTATGTATGTATGTATGTATGTATGTATGTATGTATGTATGTATGTATGTATGTATGTATGTATGTATGTATGTATGTAAGTATGTATGTATGTATGTATGTATGTATGTATGTATGTATGTATGTAGGTATGTATGTATGTATGTATGTATGTTGCTAATAGTTTTCAATAACATTTTAAATACTACAGTATCTCGTTCAAGGCATATATACTAATTTATTTGCCCTCATATTTTATATTCATTTGATTGTAATGTTGTCATGGTGATGGGTTAATGTAGTTATAAATGTTACTGCATGACCTGTAATCGTTAAAGGGAACATTGTGAAGAAATCTATTAAAGCAAGTTTGTCTTTCATTCAAAACTTTCAACAAATAACAAACTTTAAGTACCGTAATTAACGCATGGTAAAGTATTATTCATTTCATTAAATAGAGAACGAAAATATTAAAAATTGTTATGTGGCTTTGAGTTATTTCCCTTTGACCGTTTAATAACAACACAATAATAGTATACGTTCACAGTATCGATTGGTAATGAATATTTTTGCACAAAGAAAAAAGAAAGATCTAATGCAACATTCAAAACAGGGCAGTTGATTCATCATTGATGTACATGGAGTATGAAAATACTTATGCTAGTGTTAAGCATATCATAATTTTTAAAGTGTGGATTTAAACATGTATAGTTTAAGAGAAATGGAATGAAATTGAGAGAATGGAAAATAACACAAATAGATTGTAATTATATTTAATTTTTATTTTATTGTTTGATGTTTGCTGAAGATTTTATTAGATGCTTCAAAAATACCATCGCTGCATTTGGGGTTTTGAATTTTACTTGAAAAATTTGAACCTTTGCTTTCGCTGTAATGATTTCAATGAATTTACCAATTTGTTTATCATTTGGACAGAAACATGTAATCTATTACTTATCATGTAATGTCATTAAAATTTTGTATTTCATGCATCGGTGTGCAATAATGAAAAAATCCCATCATTTGTTTCTAAGAACATTTGACATAACTCTGTGCAACCCTACCTTAAATTATTCCTTTGGTTAGTGCAATGACAATCCCATATTAGTATTATGACTGTATCCACCTTTCTCTTTTCTCTATACTTGTTTCCCTCATTCCCTCCCTCCTCCTCTTCTATCTCTGCGTGTGTGTGCGTGTGTCTAAATGTGTTTGTAGGTGTCTGTGTTGTGTTGTGTGTTGTGTGTGTATGTGTGTGTATGTGTTTGTGTTGTGTGTGTGTGTGCTTATGAGAGAGAGAGAGAGAGAGAGAGAGAGAGAGAGAGAGAGAGAGAGAGAGAGAGAGAGAATGAGAGAAAGAGTGTGATAGAGACGGAAAGAGAGATATGCATTAGTATTGTAATTTGAAAATGACAGACGAAATACTAACTTACAAAAATGAACACTGGATAATGTATTTTTATTTTCAAGAAATAGATTATGAGGATATTTTTTTATTTCATGATTTATTTGAAAGATTTGAAAAAGTTTAGTCGCGATATTGTCAGATTTTTGTCAGATCATGAAGATTGCAAAGGTAAGATGAATGTATACCTTTATGATTTTTTGTATTGTGTTGTATTGCATTGTATTGTATTGAATTTGTATGTATGTATGTATGTATGTATGTATGTATGTATGTATGTATGTATGTATGTATGTATGTATGTATGTATGTATGTATGTATGTATGTATGTTGCTAATAGTTTTCAATAACATTTTAAATACTACAGTATCTCGTTCAAGGCATATATACTAATTTATTTGCCCTCATATTTTATATTCATTTGATTGTAATGTTGTCATGGTGATGGGTTAATGTAGTTATAAATGTTACTGCATGACCTGTAATCGTTAAAGGGAACATTGTGAAGAAATCTATTAAAGCAAGTTTGTCTTTCATTCAAAACTTTCAACAAATAACAAACTTTAAGTACCGTAATTAACGCATGGTAAAGTATTATTCATTTCAGTAAATAGAGAACGAAAATATTAAAAATTGTTATGTGGCTTTGAGTTATTTCCCTTTGACCGTTTAATAACAACACAGTAATAGTATACCGATTGGTAATGAATATTTTTTGCACAAAGAAAAAAGAAAGATCTAATGCAACATTCAAAACAGGGCAGTTGATTCATCATTTATGTACATGGAGTATGAAAATACTTATGCTAGTGTTAAGCATATCATAATTTTTAAAGTGTGGATTTAAACATGTATAGTTTAAGAAAAATGGAATGAAATTGAGAGAAAATAACACAAATAGATTGTAATTATATTTAATTTTTATTTTATTGTTTGATGTTTGCTGAAGTTTTTATTCGATGCTTCAAAAATACCATTGCTCCATTTTGGGTTTTGAATTTTACTTGAAAAATTTGAACGTTTGCTTTCGCTGTAATGATTTCAATGAATTCACAAATTTGTTTATCATTTGGACAGAAACATGTGATCTATAACTTATCATGTAATGTCATTATAATACTGTATTTCATGCATTGGTGAGCAATATTGAAAAAGTCCCATCATTTGTTTCTAAGAACATTTGACATAACTCTGTGCAACCCTACCTTAAATTAATCCTTTGGTTAGTGCAATGACAATCCCATATTAGTATTATGACTGTATCCACCTTTCTCTTTTCTCTATAATTGTTTCCCTCATTCCCTCCCTCCTCCTCTTGTATCTCTGCGTGTGTGTGCGTGTGTCTAAATGTGTTTGTAGGTGTCTGTGTTGTGTTGTGTGTTGTGTGTGTATGTCTGTGTATGTGTTTGTGTTGTGTGTGTGTGTTTGCTTATGAGAGAGAGAGAGAGAGAGAGAGAGAGAGAGAGAGAGAGAGAGAGAGAGAGAGAGAGAGAGAGAGAGAGAGAGAAAGAGTGTGAGAAAGTCGGAAAGAGAGATATGCATTAGTATTGTAATTTGAAAATAACAGACGAAATACTAACTTACAAAAATGAATACTGGATAATGTTTTTTTATTTTCAAGAAATAGATTATGAGGATATTTTTTTTATTTCATGATTTATTCGGCAGCTTTGAAAAAGTTTAGTCGCGAAATGGGCAGATTTTAGTCAGATCATGAAGATTGCAAAGGTAAGATGAATGTATACCTTTATGATTTTTTGTATTGTGTTGTATTGCATTGTATTGTATTGAAGTTGTATGTATGTATGTATGTATGTATGTATGTATGTATGTATGTATGTATGTATGTATGTATGTATGTATGTATGTATGTATGTATGTATGTTGCTAATAGTTTTCAATAACATTTTAAATACTACAGTATCTCGTTCAAGGCATATATACTAATTTATTTGCCCTCATATTTTATATTCATTTGATTGTAATGTTGTCATGGTGATGGGTTAATGTAGTTATAAATGTTACTGCATGACCTGTAATCGTTAAAGGGAACATTGTGAAGAAATCTATTAAAACAAGTTTGTCTTTCATTCAAAACTTTCAACAAATAACAAACTTTAAGTACCGTAATTAACGCATGGTAAAGTATTATTCATTTCAGTAAATAGAGAACGAAAATATTAAAAATTGTTATGTGGCTTTGAGTTATTTCCCTTTGACCGTTTAATAACAACACAATAATAGTATACGTTCACAGTATCGATTGGTAATGAATATTTTTGCACAAAGAAAAAAGAAAGATCTAATGCAACATTCAAAACAGGGTAGTTGATTCATCATTGATGTACATGGAGTATGAAAATACTTATGCTAGTGTTAAGCATATCATAATTTTTAAAGTGTGGATTTAAACATGTATAGTTTAAGAGAAATGGAATGAAATTGAGAGAATGGAAAATAACACAAATAGATTGTAATTATATTTAATTTTTATTTTATTGTTTGATGTTTGCTGAAGATTTTATTAGATGCTTCAAAAATACCATTGCTGCATTTGGGGTTTTGAATTTTACTTGAAAAATTTGAACCTTTGCTTTCGCTGTAATGATTTAAATGAATTTACCAATTTGTTTATCATTTGGACAGAAACATGTAATCTATTACTTATCATGTAATGTCATTATAATTTTGTATTTCATGCATCGGTGAGCAATAATGAAAAAATCCCATCATTTGTTTCTAAGAACATTTGACATAACTCTGTGCAACCCTACCTTAAATTATTCCTTTGGTTAGTGCAATGACAATCCCATATTAGTATTATGACTGTATCCACCTTTCTCTTTTCTCTATAATTGTTTCCCTCATTCCCTCCCTCCTCCTCTTCTATCTCTGCGTGTGTGTGCGTGTGTCTAAATGTGTTTGTAGGTGTCTGTGTTGTGTTCTGTGTTGTGTGTGTATGTGTGTGTATGTGTTTGTGTTGTGTGTGTGTGTTTGCTTATGAGAGAGAGAGAGAGAGAAAGAGAGAGAGAGAAAGAGTGTGAGAGAGACGGAAAGAGAGATATGCATTAGTATTGTAATTTGAAAATAACAGAGGAAATACTAACTTACAAAAATGAACACTGGATAATGTATTTTTATTTTCAAGAAATAGATTATGAGGATATTTTTTTATTTCATGATTTATTTGAAAGATTTGAAAAAGTTTAGTCGCGATATTGTCAGATTTTTGTCAGATCATGAAGATTGCAAAGGTAAGATGAATGTATACCTTTATGATTTTTTGTATTGTGTTGTATTGCATTGTATTGTATTGAATTTGTATGTATGTATGTATGTATGTATGTATGTATGTATGTATGTATGTATGTATGTATGTATGTATGTATGTATGTATGTATGTATGTATGTATGTATGTATGCATGCATGCATGCATGCATGCATGCATGCATGCATGCATGCATGCATGCATGCATGCATGTATGTATGTATGTATGTATGTATGTATGTATGTATGTACTTACGTACGTACGTACGTACGTACGTACGTACGTACGTACGTGCGTACGTATGTATGTATGTAAGTATGTATGTATGTATGTATGTATGTATGTATGTATGTTTGTATGTTGCTAATAGTTTTCAATAACATTTTAAATACTACAGTATCTCGTTCAAGGCATATATACTAATTTATTTGCCCTCATATTTTATATTCATTTGATTGTAATGTTGTCATGGTGATGGGTTAATGTAGTTATAAATGTTACTGCATGACCTGTAATCGTTAAAGGGAACATTGTGAAGAAATCTATTAAAACAAGTTTGTCTTTCATTCAAAACTTTCAACAAATAACAAACTTTAAGTTCCGTAATTAACACATGGTAAAGTATTATTCATTTCAGTAAATAGAGAACGAAAATATTAAAAATTGTTATGTGGCTTTGAGTTATTTCCCTTTGACCGTTTAATAACAACACAGTAATAGTATACCGATTGGTAATGAATATTTTTTGCACAAAGAAAAAAGAAAGATCTAATGCAACATTCAAAACAGGGCAGTTGATTCATCATTTATGTACATGGAGTATGAAAATACTTATGCTAGTGTTAAGCATATCATAATTTTTAAAGTGTGGATTTAAACATGTATAGTTTAAGAAAAATGGAATGAGATTGAGAGAAAATAACACAAATAGATTGTAATTATATTTAATTTTTATTTTATTGTTTGATGTTTGCTGAAATTTTTATTAGATGCTTCAAAAATACCATTGCTCCATTTTGGGTTTTGAATTTTACTTGAAAAATTTGAACGTTTGCTTTCGCTGTAATGATTTCAATGAATTCACCAATTTGTTTATCATTTGCACAGAAACATGTGATCTATAACTTATCATGTAATGTCATGATAATACTGTATTTCATGGATTGGTGAGCAATATTGAAAAAGTCCCATCATTTGTTTCTAAGAACATTTGACATAACTCTGTGCAACCCTACCTTAAATTAATCCTTTGGTTAGTGCAATGACAATCCCATATTAGTATTATGACTGTATCCACCTTTCTCTTTTCTCTATAATTGTTTCCCTCATTCCCTCCCTCCTCCTCTTCTATCTCTGCGTGTGTGTGCGTGTGTCTAAATGTGTTTGTAGGTGTCTGTGTTGTGTTGTGTGTTGTGTGTGTATGTCTGTGTATGTGTTTGTGTTGTGTGTGTGTGTGCTTATGAGAGAGAGAGAGAGAGAGAGAGAGAGAGAGAGAATGAGAGAAAGAGTGTGAGAGAGACGGAAAGAGAGATATGCATTAGTATTGTAATTTGAAAATAACTGACGAAATACTAACTTACAAAAATGAACACTGGATAATGTATTTTTATTTTCAAGAAATAGATTATGAGGATATTTTTTTTATTTCATGATTTATTCGGCAGCTTTGAAAAAGTTTAGTCGCGAAATGGGCAGATTTTAGACAGATCATGAAGATTGCATAGGTAAGATGAATGTATACCTTTATGATTTTTTGTATTGTGTTGTATTGCATTGTATTGTATTGAATTTGTATGTATGTATGTATGTATGTATGTATGTATGTATGTATGTATGTATGTATGTATGTATGTATGTATGTATGTATGTATGTATGTATGTATGTATCTATGTATGTATGTATGTATGTATGTATGTATGTATGTATGTATGTATGTATGTATGTATGTATGTTGCTAATAGTTTTCAATAACATTTTAAATACTACAGTATCTCGTTCAAGGCATATATACTAATTTATTTGCCCTCATATTTTATATTCATTTGATTGTAATGTTGTCATGGTGATGGGTTAATGTAGTTATAAATGTTACTGCGTGACCTGTAATCGTTAAAGGGAACATTGTGAAGAAATCTATTAAAACAAGTTTGTCTTTCATTCAAAACTTTCAACAAATAACAAACTTTAAGTATCGTAATTAACGCATTGTAAAGTATTATTCATTTCAGTAAATAGAGAACGAAAATATTAAAAATTGTTATGTGGCTTTGAGTTATTTCCCTTTGACCGTTTAATTACAACACAGTAATAGTATACCGATTGGTAATGAATATTTTTTGCACAAAGAAAAAAGAAAGATCTAATGCAACATTCAAAACAGGGCAGATGATTCATCATTTATGTACATGGAGTATGAAAATACTTATGCTAGTGTTAAGCATATCATAATTTTTAAAGTGTGGATTTAAACATGTATAGTTTAAGAAAAATGGAATGAAATTGAGAGAAAATAACACAAATAGATTGTAATTATATTTAATTTTTATTTTATTGTTTGATGTTTGCTGAAGTTTTTATTAGATGCTTCAAAAGTACCATTGCTCCATTTTGGGTTTTGAAATTTACTTGAAAAATTTGAACGTTTGCTTTCGCTGTAATGATTTCAATGAATTCACCAATTTGCTTATCATTTGCACAGAAACATGTGATCTATAACTTATCATGTAATGTCATTATGATACTGTATTTCATGCATTGGTGAGCAATATTGAAAAAGTTCCATCATTTGTTTCTAAGAACATTTGACATAACTCTGTGCAACCCGACCTTAAATTAATCCTTTGGTTAGTGCAATGACAATCCCATATTAGTATTATGACTGTATCCACCTTTCTCTTTTCTCTATAATTGTTTCCCTCATTCCCTCCCTCCTCCTCTTCTATCTCTGCGTGTGTGTGCGTGTGTCTAAATGTGTTTGTAGGTGTCTGTGTTGTGTTGTGTGTTGTGTGTGTATTTCTGTGTATGTGTTTGTGTTGTGTGTGTGTGTGTGCTTATGAGAGAGAGAGAGAGAGAGAGAGAGAGAGAATGAGAGAAAGAGTGTGAGAGAGACGGAAAGAGAGATATGCATTAGTATTGTAATTTGAAAATAACAGAGGAAATACTAACTTACAAAAATGAACACTGGATAATGTATTTTTATTTTCAAGAAATAGATTATGAGGATATTTTTTTTATTTCATGATTTATTCGGCAGCTTTGAAAAAGTTTAGTCGCGAAATGTGCAGATTTTAGTCAGATCATGAAGATTGCAAAGGTAAGATGAATGTATACCTTTATGACTTTTTGTATTCTGTTGTATTGCATTGTATTGTATTGAATTTGTATGTATGTATGTATGTATGTATGTATGTATGTATGTATGTATGTATGTATGTATGTATGTATGTATTTATGTATGTATGTATGTATGTATGTATGTATGTATGTATGTATGTATGTATGTATGTATGTATGCTGCTAATAGTTTTCAATAACATTTTAAATACTACAGTATCTCGTTCAAGGCATATATACTAATTTATTTGCCCTCATATTTTATATTCATTTGATTGTAATGTTGTCATGGTGATGGGTTAATATAGTTACAAATGTTACTGCATGACCTGTAATCGTTAAAGGGAACATTGTGAAGAAATCTATTAAAGCAAGTTTGTCTTTCATTCAAAACTTTCAACAAATAACAAACTTTAAGTACCGTAATTAACGCATGGTAAAGTATTATTCATTTCAGTAAATAGAGAACGAAAATATTAAAAATTGTTATGTGGCTTTGAGTAATTTCCCTTTGACCGTTTAATAACAACACAATAATAGTTTACGTTCACAGTATAGATTGGTAATGAATATTTTTGCACAAAGAAAAAAGAAAGATCTAATGCAACATTCAAAACAGGGTAGTTGATTCATCATTGATGTACATGGAGTATGAAAATACTTATGCTAGTGTTAAGCATATCATAATTTTTAAAGTGTGGATTTAAACATGTATAGTTTAAGAGAAATGGAATGAAATTGAGAAAATGTAAAATAACACAAATAGATTGTAATTATATTTAATTTTTATTTTATTGTTTGATGTTTGCTGAAGATTTTATTAGATGCTTCAAAAATACCATTGCTGCATTTTGGGTTTTGAATTTTACTTGAAAAATTTGAACCTTTGCTTTCGCTGTAATGATTTCAATGAATTTACCAATTTCTTTATCATTTGGACAGAAACATGTAATCTATTACTTATCATGTAATGTCATTAAAATTCTGTATTTCATGCATCGGTGAGCAATAATGAAAAAATCCCATCATTTGTTTCTAAGAACATTTGACATAACTCTGTGCAACCCTGCCTTAAATTATTCCTTTGGTTAGTGCAATGACAATCCCATATTAGTATTATGACTGTATCCACCTTTCTCTTTTCTCTATAATTGTTTCCCTCATTCCCTCCCTCCTCCTCTTCTATCTCTGCGTGTGTGTGCGTGTGTCTAAATGTGTTTGTAGGTGTCTGTGTTGTGTTGTGTGTTGTGTGTTGTGTGTGTATGTCTGTGTATGTGTTTGTGTTGTGTGTGTGTGTGCTTATGAGAGAGAGAGAGAGAGAGAGAGAGAGAGAGAGAGAGAGAGAGAGAGAGAGAGAGAGAGAGAGAGAGAGAGAGAGAGAGAGAGAGAGAGAGAGAGAGAGAGAGAGAAAGAGTGTTAGAGAGGGAAAGAGAGATATGCATTAGTATTGTAATTTGAAAATAACAAACGAAATACTAACTTACAAAAATGAACACTGGATAATGTATTTTTATTTTCAAGAAATAGATTATGAGGATATTTTTTTATTTCATGATTTATTTGAAAGCTTTGAAAAAGTTTAGTCGCGATATTGTCAGATTTTTGTCAGATCATGAAGATTGCAAAGGTAAGATGAATGTATACCTTTATGATTTTTTGTATTGTGTTGTATTGCATTGTATTGTATTGAATTTGTATGTATGTACGTAAGTATGTATGTATGTATGTATGTATGTATGTATGTATGTATGTATGTATGTATGTATGTATGTATGTATGTATGTATGTATGTATGTATGTATGTATGTATGTATGTATGTATGTATGGATGTATGTATGTATGTATGTATGTATGTATGTATGTATGTATGTATGTATGTATGTATGTATGTATGTATGTATGTTGCTAATTGTTTTCAATAACATTTTAAATACTACAGTTTCTCGTTCAAGGCATATATACTAATTTATTTGCAAGCATATTTTGTATTCATTTGATTGTGATGTTGTCATGGTGATGGGTTAATGTAGTTATAAATGTTACTGCATGACCTGTAATCGTTAAAACGAACATTGTGAAGAAATCTATTAAAGCAAGTTTGTCTTTCATTCAAAACTTTCAACAAATAAAGGACTTTAAGTACCGCAATCAACTGATGGTAAAGTATTATTCATTTCAGTAAATAGAGAACGAAAATATTGAAAATTGTTATGTGGCTTTGAGTTATTTCCCTTTGACCGTTTAATAACAACACAGTAATAGTATACCGAGTGGTAATGAATATTTTTTGCACAAAGAAAAAAGAAAGATCTAATGCAACATTCAAAACAGGGCAGTTGATTCATCATTTATGTAAATGGAGTATGAAAATACTTATGATAGTGTTAAGCATATCATAATGTTGAAAGTTTGGATCTAAACATGTATAGTTTAAGAGAAATGGAATGAAATTGAGAGAATGGAAAATAACACAAATAGATTGTAATTATATTTAATTTTTATTTTATTGTTCGATGTTTGCTGAAGTTTTTATTAGATGCTTCAAAAATACCATTGCTCCATTTTGGGTTTGAATTTTGCTTGAAACATTTGAATGTTTGCTTTCGCTGTAATGATTTCAATGAATTCACCAATTTGTTTATCATTTGGACAGAAACATGTGATCTATTACTTATCATGTAATGTCATTATAATACTGTATTTCATAAATTGGTGAGCAATAATGAAAAAATCCCATCATTTGTTTCTAAGAACATTTGACATAACTCTGTGCAACCCAACCTTACATCATCCCTTTGGTTAGTGCAATGGCAATCCCATATTAGTATTATGACTGTATCCACCTTTCTCTTTTCTCAATAATTGTTTCCCTGATTCCCTCCCTCCTCCTCTTCTCTCTCTGCGTGTGTGTGCGTGTGTCTAAATGTGTTTGTAGGTGTCTGTGTTGTGTTATGTGTTGTGTGTGTATGTGTGTGTATGTGTTTGTGTTGTGTGTGTGTGCTTATGAGAGAGAGAGAGAGAGAGAGAGAGGGAGAGAGAGAGAAAGAAAGAGTGTGAGAGAGACGGAAAGAGAGATATGAATTAGTATTGTAATTTGAAAATAACAAACGAAATGCTAACTTACAAAAATGAACACTGGATAATGTATTTTTATTTTCAAGAAATAGATTATGAGGCTTTTTTTCTTATTTCATGATTTATTCGACAGCTTTGAAAAAGTTTAGTCGCGAAATGGGTAGATTTTAGTCAGATCATGAAGATTGCAAAGGTAAGATGAATGTATACCTTTATGATTTTTGTATTGTGCTGTATTGCATTGAATTGTATTGAATATGTATGTATGTATGTATGTATGTATGTATGTATGTATGTATGTATGTATGTATGTATGTATGTATGTATGTATGTATGTATGTATGTATGTGTGTGTGTGTGTGTGTGTGTGTGTGTGTGTGTGTGTGTGTGTGTGTGTGTGTGTGTGTGTGTGTGTGTGTGTGTGTATGTATGTATGTATGTATTTATGTATGCGTGCATGTATGTATGTTGCTAATAGTTTTCAAAAACATTTTAAATACTACAGTTTCTCGTTCAAGGCATATATATTAATTTATTTGCCCGCATATTTTGTATTCATTTGATTGTAATGTTGTCATGGTGATGGGTTAATGTAGTTATAAATGTTACTGCATGACCTGTAATCGTTAGAGGGAACAATGTCAATAAATCTATTAAAGCAAGTTTGTCTTTCATTCAAAACTTTCAACAAATAACAGACTTTAAGTACCATAATCAACGCATGGTAAAGTATTATTCATTTCAGTAAATAGAGAACGAAAATATTAAAAATTGTTATGTGGCTTTGAGTTATTTCCCTCTGACCGTTTAATACCAACCCAATAATAGTATACCGATCGGTAATGAATATTTTTGGCACAAAGAAAAAAGAAAGATCTAATGCAACATTCAAAACAGTACAGTTGATTCATCATTTATGTACATGGAGTATGAAAATACTTATGCTAGTGTTAAGCATATCATAATTTTAAAGTGTGGTTTTAAACATGTATAGTTTAAGAGAAATGGAATGAAATTGAGAGAATGGAAAATAACACAAATAGATTGTAATTATATTTAATATTTATTTTATTGTTTGATGTTTGCTGAAGTTTTTATTACATGCTTAAAAAATACCATTGCTGCATTTTGGGTTTTGAATTTCACTTGAAAAATTTGAACGTTTGCTTTCGCTGTAATGATTTCAATGAATTCACCAATTTGTTTATCATTTGGACAGAAACATGTGATCTATTACTTATCATGTAATGTCATTATAATACTGTATTTCATGCATTGGTGAGCAATATTGAAAACGTCCCATCATTTGTTTCTAAGAAGATTTGACATAACTCTGTGCAACCCTACCTTAAATTATTCCTTTGGTTAGTGCAGTGACAATCCCATATTAGTATTATGACTGTCTCCACCTTTCTCTTTTCTCTATAATTGTATTCCCTCATTCCCTCCCTCCTCCTCTTCAATCTCTGCGTGTGTGTGCGTGTGTCTAAATGTGTTTGTAGGTGTCTGTGTTGTGTTGTGTTGTGTGTTGTGTGTGTATGTGTTTGTATGTGTTTGTGTTGTGTGTGTGTGCTTATGAGAGAGAGAGAGAGAGAGAGAGAGAGAGAGAGAGAGAGAGAGAGAGAGAAGAGAGAAAGAGTGTGAGAGAGACGGAAAGAGAGATATGCATTAGTATTGTAATTTGAAAATAACAAACGAAATACTAACTTACAAAAATGAACACAGGATAATGTATTTTTATTTTCAAGAAATAGATTATGATGCTTTTTCTCTTATTTCATGATTTATTCGACAGCTTTGAAAAAGTTTAATCCCGAAATGGGCAGATTTTAGTCAGATCATGAAGATTGCAAAGGTAAGATGAATGTATACCTTTATAATTTTTTGTGTTGTGTTGTATTGCATTGTATTGTATTGAATTTGTATGTATGTATGTATGTATGTATGTATGTATGTATGTATGTATGTATGTATGTATGTATGTATGTATGTATGTATGTATGTATGTATGTATGTATGTATGTATGCGTGTGTGTGTGTGTGTGTGTGTATGTGTGTATGTATGCATGCATGTATGTATGTTGCTAATAGTTTTCAATAACATTTTTTAAGACTACAGTTTCTCGTTCAAGGCATATATATTAATTTATTTGCCCGCATATTTTGTATTCATTTGATTGTAATGTTGTCATGGTGATGGGTTAATGTAGTTATAAATGTTACTGCATGACCTGTAATCGTTAGTGGGAACAATGTCAATAAATCTATTAAAGCAAGTTTGTCTTTCATTCAAAACTTTCAACAAATAACAGACTTTAAGTACCATAATCAACGCATGGTAAAGTATTATTCATTTCAGTAAATAGAGAACGAAAATATTAAAAATTGTTATGTGGCTTTGCGTTATTTCCCTTTGACCGTTTAATTACAACCCAATAATAGTATACCGATCGGTAATGAATATTTTTTGCACAAAGAAAAAAGAAAGATCTAATGCAACATTCAAAACAGGGCAGTTGATTCATCATTTATGTACATGGAGTATGAAAATACTTATGCTAGTGTTAAGCATATCATAATTTTTAAAGTCTGGATTTAAACATGTATAGTTTAAGAGAAATGGAATGAAATTGTGAGAATGGAAAATAACACAAATAGATTGTAATCATATTTAATATTTATTTTATTGTTTGATGTTTGCTGAAGTTTTTATTAGATGCTTAAAAAATACCATTTCTGCATTTTGGGTTTTGAATTTCACTTGAAAAATTTGAACGTTTGCTTTCGCTGTAATGATTTCAATGAATTCACCAATTTATTTATCATTTGGACAGAAACATGTGATCTATTACTTATCATGTAATGTCATTATAATACTGTATTTCATGCATTGGTGAGCAATATTGAAAACGTCCCATCATTTGTTTCTAAGAACATTTGACATAACTCTGTGCAACCTGCCTTAAATTATTCCTTTGGTTAGTGCAATGACAATCCCATATTAGTATTATGACTGTCTCCACCTTTCTCTTTTCTCTATAATTGTTTCCCTCATTCCCTCCCTCCCCCTCTTCTCTCTCTGCATGTGTGTGCGTGTGTCTAAATGTGTTTGTAGGTGTCTGTGTTGTGTTGTGTGTTGTGTGTGTATGTGTGTGTATGTGTTTGTATTGTGTGTGTGTGTGCTTATGAGAGAGAGAGAGAGAGAGAGAGAGAATGAGAGAAAGAGTGTGAGAGAGACGGAAAGAGAGATATGCATTAGTATTGTAATTTGAAAATAGCAGACGAAATACTAACTTACAAAAATGAACACTGGATATTGTATTTCTATTTTCAAGAAATAGATTATGAGGATATTTGTTTTATTTCATGATTTATTCGGCAGCCTTGAAAAAGTTTAGTCGCGAAATGGGCAGATTTTAGTCAGGTCATGAAGATTGCAAAGGTAAGATGAATGTATACCTTTATGATTTTTTGCATTGTGTTGTATTGCATTGTATTGTATTGAATTTTTATGTATGTATGTATGTATGTATGTATGTATGTATGTATGTATGTATGTATGTATGTATGTATGTATGTATGTATGTATGTATGTATGTATGTTGCTAATAGTTTTCAATAACATTTTAAATACTACAGTATCTCGTTCAAGGCATATATACTAATTTATTTGCCCTCATATTTTATATTCATTTGATTGTAATGTTGTCATGGTGATGGGTTAATGTAGTTATAAATGTTACTGCATGACCTGTAATCGTTAAAGGGAACATTGTGAAGAAATCTATTAAAGCAAGTTTGTCTTTCATTCAAAACTTTCAACAAATAACAAACTTTAAGTACCGTAATTAACGCATGGTAAAGTATTATTCATTTCAGTAAATAGAGAACGAAAATATTAAAAATTGTTATGTGGCTTTGAGTTATTTCCCTTTGACCGTTTAATAACAACACAATAATAGTATACGTTCACAGTATCGATTGGTAATGAATATTTTTGCACAAAGAAAAAAGAAAGATCTAATGCAACATTCAAAACAGGGCAGTTGATTCATCATTTATGTACATGGAGTATGAAAATACTTATGCTAGTGTTAAGCATATCATAATTTTTAAAGTCTGGATTTGAACATGTATAGTTTAAGAGAAATGGAATGAAATTGAGAGAATGGAAAATAACACAAATAGATTGTAATTATATTTAATATTTATGTTATTGTTTGATGTTTGCTGAAGTTTTTATTAGATGCTTAAAAAATACCATTGCTGCATTTTGGGTTCTGAATTTTACTTGAAAAATTTGAACGTTTGCTTTCGCTGTAATGATGTCAATGAATTCACCAATTTGTTTATCATTTGGACAGAAACATGTGATCTATTACTTATCATGTAATGTCATTATAATACTGTATTTCATGCATTGGTGAGCAATATTGAAAACGTCCCATCATTTGTTTCTAAGAACATTTGACATAACTCTGTGCAACCCTACCTTAAATTACTCCTTTGGTTAGTGCAATGACAATCCCATATTAGTATTATAACTGTATCCACCTTCTCTTTTCTCTATAATTGTTTTCCTCATTCCCTCCCTCCCCCTCTTCTCTCTCTCCATGTGTGTGCGTGTGTCTAAATGTGTTTGTAGGTGTCTGTGTTGTGTTGTGTGTTGTGTGTGTATGTGTGTGTATGTGTTTGTATTGTGTGTGTGTGTGCTTATGAGAGAGAGAGAGAGAGAGACTGAGAGACAGAGAGAGAGAGAGAGAGACAGAGAGAGACAGAGAGAGAGAATGAGAGAAAGAGTGTGAAAGAGACGGAAAGAGAGATATGCATTAGTATTGTAATTTGATAATAACAGACGAAATACTAACTTAGAAAAGTGAACACTGGATAATGTATGCTTATTTTCAAGAAATAGATTATGAGGATATTTTTTTGATTTCATGATTTATTCGACAGCTTTGAAAAAGTTTAGTCGCGAAATGGGCAGATTTTAGTCAGATCATGAAGATTGCAAAGGTAAGATGAATGTATACCTTTATGATTTTTTGGATTGTGTTGTATTGCATTGTATTGTATTGAATTTGTATGTATGTATGTATGTATGTATGTATGTATGTATGTATGTATGTATGTATGTATGTATGTATGTATGTATGTATGTATGTATGCATGCATGTATGTATGTTGCTAATAGTTTTCAATAACATTTTAAATACTACAGTTTCTGGTTCAAAGCATAGATATTAATTTATTTGCCCGCATATTTTGTTTTCATTTGATTGTAATGTTATCATGGTGATGGGTTAATGTAGTTATAAATGTTACTGCATGACCTGTAATCGTTAGAGGGATCAATGTGAATAAATCTATTAAAGCAAGTTTGTCTTTCATTCAAAACTTTCAACAAATAACAGACTTTAAGTACCATATTTAACGCACGGTAAAGTATTATTCATTTCAGTAAATTGAGAACGAAAATATTAAAAATTGTTATGTGACTTTGAGTTATTTCCCTTTGACTGTTTAATAACAACACAATAATAGTATACCGATTGGTATTGAATATTTTTTGCACAAAGAAAAAAGAAAGATCTAATGCAACATTCAAAACAGGGTAGTTGATTCATCATTTATGTACATGGAGTATGAAAATACTTATGCTAGTGTTAAGCAAATCATAATTTTTGAAGTGGATTGAAACATGTATAGTTTAAGAGAAATGGAATGAAATTGAGAGAATGGAAAATAACACAAATAGATTGTAATTACATTTAATTTTTATTTTATTGTTTGATGTTTGCTGAAGTTTTTATTAGATGCTTCAAAAATACCATTGCTCCATTTTGGGTTTTGAATTTTACTTGAAAAATTTGAACGTTTGCTTTCGCTGTAATTATTTCAATGAATTCACCAATTTGTTTATCATTTGGACAGAAACATGTGATCTATTACTTATCATGTAATGTCATTATAATAATGTTTTTCATGCATTGGTGAGCAATAATGAAAAAATCCCATCATTTGTTTCTAAGAACATTTGACATAACTCTGTGCAACCCAACCTTAAATTATTCCTTTGGTTAGTGCAATGACAATCCCATATTAGTATTATGACTGTATCCACCTTTCTCTTTTCTCTATAATTGTTTCCCTCATTCCCTCCCTCCCCCTCTTCTCTCTCTGCATGTGTGTGCGTGTGTCTAAATGTGCTTTTAGGTGTCTGTGTTGTGTGTTGTGTGTGTATGTGTGTGTATGTGTTTGTGTTGTGTGTGTGTGTGCTTATGAGAGAGAGAGAGAGAGAGAGAGAGAGAGAGAGAGAATGAGAGAAAGAGTGTGAGAGAGACTGAAAGAGATATGCATTACTATTGTAATTTGAAAATAACAGACGAAATACTAACTTACAAAAGTGAACACTGGATAATGTATGTTTATTTTCAAGAAATAGATTATGAGGATATTTTTTTTGATTTGATGATTTATTCGACAGCTTTGAAAAAGTTTAGTCGCGAAATGTGCAGATTTTAGTAAGATCATGAAGATTGCAAAGGTAAGATGAATGTATACCTTTATGATTTTTTGGATTGTGTTGTATTGCATTGTATTGTATTGAATTTGTATGTATGTATGTATGTATGTATGTATGTATGTATGTATGTATGTATGTATGTATGTATGTATGTATGTATGTATGTATGTATGTATGCATGCATGTATGTATGTTGCTAATAGTTTTCAATAACATTTTAAATACTACAGTTTCTCGTTCAAGGCATATATATTAATTTATTTGCCCGCATATTTTGTATTCATTTGATTGTAATGTTGTCATGGTGATGGGTTAATGTAGTTATAAATGTTACTGCATGACCTGTAATCGTTAGGGGGATCAATGTGAATAAATCTATTAAAGCAAGTTTGTCTTTCATTCAGAACTTTCAACAAATAACAGACTTTAAGTACCGTAATTAACGCATGGTAAAGTATTATTCATTTCAGTAAATAGAGAACGAAAATATTAAAAATTGTTATGTGGCTTTGAGTTAATTCCCTTTGACCGTTTAATAACAACACAATAATAGTATACCGATTGGTAATGAATATTTTTTGCACAAAGGAAAAAGAAAGATCTAATGCAACATTCA
Source organism: Unio pictorum (assembly GCA_030141615.1). Taxonomy (NCBI): domain Eukaryota; kingdom Metazoa; phylum Mollusca; class Bivalvia; order Unionida; family Unionidae; genus Unio; species Unio pictorum. The sequence goes on along the minus strand of JARLTB010000237.1, from coordinate 841,405 downwards.
AAACAGGGCAGTTGATTCATCATTTATGTACATGGAGTATGAAAATACTTATGCTAGTGTTAAGCATATCATAATTTTTAAAGTTTGGATTTAAACGTGTCTAGTTTAAGAGAAATAGAATGAAATTGAGAGAATGGAAAATAATACAAATAGATTGTAATGATATTGAATTTTTATTTTATTGTTTGATGTTTGCTGAAGTTTTTATTAGATGCTTCAAAAATACCATTGCTCCATTTTGGGTTTTGAATTTTACTTGAAAAATTTTAACGTTTGCTTTCGCTGTAATGATTTTAATGAATTCACCAATTTGTTTATCATTTGGACACATACATGTGATCTATTACTTATCATGTAATGTCATGATAATAATGCATTTCATGCATTGATGAGCAATAATGAAAAAATCCCATCATTTGTTTCTAAGAACATTTGACATAATTCTGTGCAACCCTACCTTAAATTATTCCTTTGGATAGTGCAATGACAATCCCATATTAGTATTATAACTGTATCCACCTTTCTCTTTTCTCTATAATTGTTTCCCTCATTCCCTCCCTCCCCCACTTCTCTCTCTGCATGTGTGTGCGTGTGTCTAAATGTGTTTGTAGGTGTCTGTGCTGTGTTGTGTGTTGTGTGTGTATGTGTGTGTATGTGTTTGTATTGTGTGTGTGTGTGCTTATGAGAGAGAGAGAGAGAGAGAGAGAGAGAGAGAGAGAGACTGAGAGACAGAGAGAGAGAGAGAGAGAGAGAGAGAGACAGACAGAGAGAGACAGAGAGAGAGAGAGAGAAAGAGAAAGAGTGTGAGAGAGACGGAAAGAGAGATATGCATTAGTATTGTAATTTGAAAATAACAGACGAAATACTAACTTGCAAAAGTGAACACTGGATAATGTAGGTTTATTTTCAAGAAATAGATTATGAGGATATTTTTTTGATTTCATGATTTATTCGACAGCTTTGAAAAGGTTTATTCGCGAAATGGGCAGATTTTAGTCAGATCATGAAGATTGCAAAGGTAAGATGAATGTATACCTTTATGATTTTTGTATTGTGTTGTATTGCATTGTATTGTCTTGAATATGTATGTATGTATGTATGTATGTATGTATGTATGTATGTATGTATGTATGTATGTATGTATGTATGTATGTATGTATGTATGTATGTATGTATGTATGTTGCTAATAGTTTTCAATAACATTTTAAATACTACAGTTTCTCGTTCAAGCCATATATATTAATTTATTTGCCCGCATATTTTGTAGTCATTTGATTGTAATGTTGTCATGGTGATTGGTTAATGTAGTTATAAATGTTACTGCATGACCTGTTATCGTTAGAGGGATCAATGTGAATAAATCTATTAAAGCAAGTTTGTCTTTCATTCAAAACTTTCAACAAAAAACAAACTTTAAGTACCATAATCAACGCATGGTAAAGTATTATTCATTTCAGTAAATAGAGAACGAAAATATTAAAAATTGTTATGTGGCTTTGAGTTATTTCCCTTTGACCGTTTAATAACAACACAATAATAGTATACCGATTGGTAATGAATATTTTTTGCACAAAGAGAAAAGAAAGATCTAATGCAACATTCAAAACAGGGTAGCTGATTCATCATTTATGTACATGGAGTATGAAAATTCTTATGCATATTATAATTTTTAAAGTGTGGATTTAAACATGTCTAGTTTAAGACAAATGGAATGAAATTGAGAGAATCGAAAATAACACAAATAGATTGTAATTATATTTAATTTTTATTTTATTGTTTGATGTTTGCTGAAGTTTTTATTACATGCTTCAAAAATACCATTGCTCCATTTTGGGTTTTGAATTTTACTTGAAACATTTGAACGTTTGCGTTCGCTGTAATGATTTCAATGAATTCACCAATTTGTTTATCATTTGGACAGAAACATTTGATCTATTACTTATCATGTAATGTCATTATAATTCTGTATTTCATGCATTGGTGAGCAATAATGAAAAAATCCCATCATTTGTTTCTAAGAAATTTGACATAACTCTGTGCAACCCAGTCTTAAATTATTCCTTTGGTTAGTGCAATGACAATCCCATATTAGTATTATGACTGTATCTACCTTTCTCTTTTCTCTATAATTGTTTCCCTCCTTCCTTCCTTCCTCCCCTTCTCTCTTTGCGTGTGTGTGCGTGTGTCTAAATGTGTTTGTAGGTGTCTGTGTTGTGTTGTGTGTTGTGTGTGTATTTGTTTGTGTTGTGTGCGTGTGTTCTTATGAGAGAGAGAGAGAGAGAGAGAGAGAGAGAGAGAGAGAGAGAGAGAGAAAGAGAGAGAGAGAGAGAGAGAGAGAGAGAGAGAGAGAGAGAGAGAGAGAGAGAGAGAGAGAGAGAATGAGAGAATGAGAGAAAGAGTGTGAGAGTGACGGAAAGGGTGATATGCATTAGTATTGTAATTTGAAAATATCAGGCGAAATACTAACTTACAAAAATGAACACTGGATAATGTATTTTTATTTTCAAGAAATCGATTATGAGGATATTTTTTTGATTTGATGATTTATTCGACAGCTTTGAAAACGTTTAGTCGCGAAATGGGCAGATTTTAGTCAGATCATGAAGATTGCAAAGGTAAGATGAATGTATACCTTTATGATTTTTTGTGCATGTGTTGTATTGCATTGTATTGTATTGAATTTGTATGTATGTATGTATGTATGTATGTATGTATGTATGTATGTATGTATGTATGTATGTATGTATGTATGTATGTATGTATGTATGTATGTATGTATGTATGTATGTATATATGTTTGTATGTATGTATGTATGTATGTATGTATGTATGTATGTATGTATGTATGTATGTATGTATGTATGTATGTATGTATGTATGTATTTATGTATGTATGTATGTATGTATGTATGCATGCATGTATGTATGTTGCTAATAGTTTTGAGTAACATTTGAAATTCTACAGTTTCTCGTTCAAGGCATATATACTAATTTATTTGCCCGCATATTTTGTATTCATTTGATTGTAATGTTGTCATGGTGATGGGTTTGTATTTGATTGTAATGTTGTCATGGTGTTGGGTTAATGTAGTTATAAATGTTACTGCATGACCTCATTCCGCTAGAGGGAACAATGTAAATAAATCTATTAAAGCAAGTTTGTCTTTCATTCAAAACTTTCAACAAATAACAGACTTTAAGTACCGTAATTAACGCATGGTAAAGTATTATTCATTTCAGTAAATAGAGAACGAAAATATTAAAAATTGTTTTGTGGCTTTGAGTTATTTCCCTTTGACCGTTTGATAACAACACAATAATAGTATACCGATTGGTAACAACACAATAATAGTATAAGTTCCCAGTATCTTTTGGTAATGAATATGTTTTGCTCAAAGAAGAAAGAAAGATCTAATGCAACATTCGAAACAGTGCCGTTGATTAATCATTTATGTACATGGAGTTTGAAAAATACTTATACTAGTGTTAAATATATCATAATTTTTAAAGTTTAGATTTAAACATGTAAAGTTTAAGAGAAATGGAAGGAAGTTTAGAGGATAGAAAATAACACAAATATATTGTAATCATGTTTTTTTTGTTTTATTTTTTATGTTTGCTGAACGTTTTATCAGATGCTTCAAGAAGTCCACTGCTCCATTTTGGGTTTTGTTTTTCACGTGAGATATTTGAACTTTTGCATTCGTTGAAATGATTTCAATGAATTCACCAATTTGTGTATCAATTGGACATAAACATGTAATGTATTAATTATCATGTAATGTCATTATGATGTTGTGTTTCATGCATTGGTGAACATTAATGAAATTCAATCATTTGTTTGTAAGAACATTGGACATAACTCTGTGAAACCCTGCGTTAAATTATTATTTTGGTTAGTGCAATATCAATCCCATAATAAAATTATGATTTTTTCCACCTTTTTCTTTATAATTCTTTCCCTAATTCCCTCCCTAATCCTCTTCTCTCTAATGGAAATTATTTTAATTCGTTTGGATCAAGAGGATTTATTTGTTATTTATCTGGAAAATAATTGTGCTCATTGAATTTTATAACATACTTCATCACGTGACAGCGTCTCCCATTTTTAATTCTTCACTACGATTCGAACTTGGAATTATTGGACATTTAATTACCAGGACTTTTGCAATTTCTCTTGTGGATTATATTTTGAATTATTTTTGGATTTATTTTGGAATTGATTCTTAAAACCGTAAGTTTATTTTTCTTTTCTGGAAAATATTTGTGCTGAATAAATTGTTTATTAAGTTTTTAGAAGCTTGTTATTTTCACTCTTTCAATGTTACTGTTTATTCGAGCCTAAGCACGTAACAATTATAAGACAACCAAAGGATCGTGCTGTTCCTCCTGCTGATGTTGCTGATATCGAATATATGATTATAAATAATGATCCTGATTACAACGTAGGGCAGGGGTTCTCAACCTTTCTAGTGCCACGACGCTTTTAATGCAATTCTAAATGTTGTGGCGACCCAACCGTAATTTTTTTCGTTAATAACTGTAAAAATGTACATTTCCGATTGTCGTAAGCGACCCCTGGCAAATCGTTGTTCGACCCCTGACGGGGTCGCAAACCACAGGTTGAAAACCGCTGACGTAGGAGCTGCAACACGCGTATCAATGTTGGAAGGATAGCGTAGATTATTTTCATGCGCGATTCCACTGCATCATATATTTGGATTCTGCAGAAATCTTAGAAAAGTTATCTATGGAGCGAAGCATACAGTAGTCTTAGTGCGAAAAGGTGATGATAATGATGCAGTCTGGAGGATTCCTGCAGATCCTGCACATCCAGATGTTGACAATGGTAAAGTAAATATAACAAAACTATCACTGTGGATGCCGGTAATGACTCCATCAATCACCGCAGAAGAAAGATTACTATCATTTATGGATACAGGCGGCAAATCATTGCTATCATGGCTAACAACAACAACTGATACTATGAATTCTTCCGTTAAGGGCGTATTTACTTGGAACCTGACATCAAAACAGGGTGTTGCTGCACCGCGGCATATATTTGTTGCGTTACAGGATAAGACTCGAGTGGATTCACAAACACGCAGCCATATGATATTTGATCAACTAGGTGTTTCTGAAGTCTCGTTAAGGATAAACGGCCAGCAGGAACCATCTGAGGATATTTTACTTAATTACGGACAAAACCAAATATCAAACGCGTGTATCATCGGTTGCTGACATTTATGGGGCGCGATAATAATGTGGATAAAGGTCTGCAAATATCACAGTGGGACTTTAAAAACCTATATCCCATCTACTACTTTTAATTGGAACATCTTGACTTAACCAGACAATCCGTCGTTGACATACGCTTTGGAGCCCGTGTAACTCTTCCGGTTGTTCAAGCTCCACTTATCCCGAATTACAGAGCAGTTGCTGTTATACTCAGTGACAAATCAATGCTACTCGAAGGCGTTGGTGGACGGATGAGAGTAGATGATGCACCAGTGGGAAATATGTAATGTAACAATTAGATTAATCTGTTATTAAAAAAAATGTCATATAGTCATGTTAGTGTGACGTTAACTCGTGGTCAAATTAAAAAAATTGCAATCGGAATCAGCTACAAAATGTGGAACCTCAATGCCGCTGAAGCACAATCAGATGTCTGGCGGTCAGAATAAACTGTCATTGACAGCTCGTCAGATACAACACTTCAGTGGTGCCACAAAGATAAAAAAGGTGTTTAGGTCACTCTCACTGCGGCCGCAATGAAATCCATGATAAAATCAGGTGGTATATTCCCACTTTTCGCTGCGTTACCAGCGTTGATTGCGGCAGCGTCGCCAGCGGTAGCAAAAGCCGCTGCTAAAATACTAGCGATAAAAAGCTTTAGAGGTGTCTTTATGAGAGATCAATTACCACAACAACCAAACAACGCTGAAACCGGTATCATTAATCTTGATAACAGCACCGGAATTAGAACTCACTGGGTTGCATACGCGATTGATCCGCGTGTGATATGGGTTAGCACCGCCTAAAGAATTTATGCGTTATATAACCGCTTAAAAGCTCCTATCTGCTATTATACGCTACCAACAGAGAAAATAAATGACCCACCAATATGCGGCATAGAAGTATTAAATGTACTCAACGCTATTTCATCATCGGGAATACCACCACATTAAACCGTACACGAATATACGAATAATCGCTTTTTAGGGAGAAATTATATAAAATAACACGATTGATCTTTGGGGGAGATTTTGTTTTATGAAGCCTGAGAAAACCCTCCGCGGAAAATATCTGCAACCGATGATATAAAAAAAATAATCGAAGATGAAATATCTGAGATGTTAAACCTCGCAAGTGTTGATCCCAATGAAATAGTTGTATTTCAAGATCGTCAGGGTAAATTGAAAACTAGTAATGTTTCCCTTGATGATATTTTAGTTAAACAACGCGGTGTAACGGAAAATGCTATAGCGGTATTTTCCGATCAAAGTAAACTCAAACCACATGTTCTCATTTCAACTATTGTGGACTCCCAACAAAAATGAGTATATTGTTCAAGGCATATATAATAATGTATTTGCCCGCATATTTTGTATGTATTTGATTGTAATGTTGTCATGGTGTTGGGTTAATGTAGTTATAAATGTTACTGCGTGACCTGTATCCGTTTATGGGAATAATGTGAATAAATCTATTCAAGCAAGCTTGTCTTTCTTTCAAAACTTTCAGTAAATTAGAGACTTTAAGTCCCATAATAAGCTGGTGGTAAAATGTTATTCATTTCATTTAAATAGAGAACGAAAATATTTAAAATTGTTACCTGTCTTTGAGTTATTTCCCTTTGACTGTTTAATAACAGGAAGAAAAAAGAAAGATCAAATGCAACATTCGAAACAGAGCTATGTATATGGATTATGAAAATTTCTATGCCAGTGTTAAATATATCATAGTTTTTAAAGTTTGGACTTAAATATATAAAGTTTAAGGGAAAAACAAGGAAATTGAGAGAATATAATATAACAAACTGATTGTAATTATGTTTTATTTTGGTTTTATTTTTTGATGTTTGCTGAAGGATTTGTTAGATTTCATGAATTGGTGGACAATAATGAAATCCCTACATTTGTTTGTAAGAACATTTGACATAACTCTGTGCAATCCTACGTTAAATTATTCCTTTGGTTAGTGCAATGACAATCCTGTGATAGTATTAGTTTGTGTGAGTATGTGTGTTTGTGTTTGCGCTGTGTGTGTGTGTTTTTTTGGATGTTTGTGTGTGTATGTGTGAGAGTGAGAGAGAGAGAGAGAGAGAGAGAGAGAGAGAGAGAGAGAGAGAGAATGAGAGAAAGAGTGTGTGAGAGAGGGAGAGAGAGAATATTTTGTTATAGTGTACCAAAAACATATTAAGTACTCTCGTCGATGCTGGTAAAATATTTTTCATTTTTATAAATAGAATTGTATTAGTATAAATTCTTAGTATCGATATTTAAGGGAGATTTTATGCAACTAATAGATCTTATGCAACCTAATCAAAATATGGTAGTTGATTAATGTGTTATGTATGTGGATTATACATGTACAAATATGTATGTATGTGGTACGCATGTATGTTTGACGTTGTGTAAGTATTTACTTATGAATGTCGTAATTTACTATGACCTTTCTCTTTTGTTGTTCTTGTACTGATTTTCTTGAAGACATTGATTCTATGTATTACTCACGAATGTACGCGAAATGCTCGCATTATCCATTTGTGAAAATAGAAAAACTTCAATTCATTATGCTTGTTGGAGTATTACCCCTTTGTGTGTATATAATATCATTGTGATGCTCTAATAAATTTAATTGAAAATAATGTAAACTGTCTATTCTGACAGAGTACCCTAATATTGTAATGGGTTCAATTCTATAGTTACTATGTAGTAAATGGTGTGACATTGTTTGGAACTGTCTTCCTAGGCTTTCAATTTTCAAGATTGAAAGGGGGGTGGGAACAATCTGTTTTAATTGTTTGATGGGAATGATTTGTGTATTTTACTCGAACGTACAAGAAACACGATGCTATTTATTAAGAAAGAAGAAACGTAAGTGTTTAAGCTCAAAATATAAAAAGCTGGCGAAATAAAAGATGAAAAACATAAAACATAAATTGTTACTCTGATAAAATGATGACTGAAGAACTAAGTGAAACAAAAATCATAAAATTATTAACTAAATGAAATTAAGTTATGGAGGTAAACATCATCGCAATTGATGCTGTTAATAGAATATTTAATGAACCTAATTCAAAACAAATAAACCATCTTGAACTGCATATGTCTGTTGGTTTTTTTTGCACTTAAAAAGTTTTATTCACGTAGGGTACCATTTGCTAATTGTAAATTTGATCACGGTACGAACTCATGCGGCTTTCCAAATGTATTCTTCACTTTATAATTCAAATCTTGTAGTTGTTGCTTATGGATTTTTTTCGCCTTTGGTTGTATACTGTTTAACAATTATGTAGAACCCTGTGAAGCATTATATTGTCAGAATAATTAAGTTTATATTTAGTTTGGCAAATTTAAATATAATGTCTGGATCATTTAAACCTTATATTGTTTTATGCAATTGAATCCGCCACCCTCGAAACCACTCAAAACCCAAAATAGTACTAGATATTACCAATCAAAGAAGAAGAAAGTAACGATTTAGAAGACGAAGTAGATGAAACGGATCTAAGTGGATTAGAACTCCTAACATCAACACCCATCCACACCCAAAGAAAATGAAAGTGACCAAAACGAGTTACCGATGGTACTAAACATCCCCCAATAAAGTAAAGTAAAGAAAAAGGCTAAGAAACAAATAAAGTAAAGAAGAGACAAAAACTAAGAAACAAATGAGAGAAAACAATGAGCAGAATTTGAGCTCCGAGAGCTCAAATAAAGAGACAGACAATGGAGCAGAAATAACTACAACCCACCACGACAAGGAAAACGAACAAGAAACTGGACCGAATTCAAATGCAACTGAAACAAAAGACAGTAAGGGACAAATGTACGATAGGGGACATACTGAAGAGGGGCTGGTGCTACAACCTTCATTAAATTTTGTAACTTTTAAAATTATTAATTACAAAACTTTGAGAATTACGAGCTAAATACTCTTCCAATTAGTAATGCAGAGTCAACTGGAGGAAGGCAACCAAAAATGGAAGAACAAACTTCCGTATTACATCAATAAATTATAATGGTATATACAATGAAAAATGGCACAACTGATAAAGTTAAAAAATTATGACATAATACTAATTCAGGAAACACACAACAAACTCAGCAAACAATTGATTGGCATACTAGAAGATAAATTGGACGCAATAGTTGTCAGAAATGATGGTATGTACAATAACACTGAAGCGGGTGTAGCAATAATTATATTGAACAGAAGTAGGACAATCTGGGAAATAATTAAGGAAGGGGATTAGCTAAAAGGGAGGGTTTTACACCTAAAATAGATAAGTTGCACGTCATAAACATCTAAATCTAAGTACATATTTAAATAATTACTCAGTAAAACACCTAGTACTGGGAGGTGACTTTAATTGGGTGGGAGAAAATGTGGATAGAATAGGACAATTAACTACAAAATATTTATCTTCAAAGGAAAGTAAGGGTAAAATGCTACATGACCATGAACTCACAGATGTGTATAGAAGACTAAATCTATTAAGGACTGAATATACACACGAATACATAAACAAAACAATAAATAACATAGGAATATGGGCGAGTAGATAAGATAAATGTTATGTAACAAATTTAGATCTAAAAACGTACAAAAAGCAGAAATTATAGAATTTAAGATTTCGGACCATTAACAAATAACATTAGAAATGGTGATACAAAATACAAAATATAAATAAATGGGGAAAGGTGGAATGGAAATTAAATAATTCTATTATGGGCGACGAACATTTGATTAGGGAAATAAAAGAAGAAATTCCTAAAATAATAAAAAATGAAACTGGTAAACTTAAAACTAATATAATGTCAGATTGGGACAGATTTAAAAAGAAAGTTAAAGAGCTAGCAATATATCACTCAACTAAGCGTTACCGCATTAAAAAAAATCCAAATTGTAGAAGTAAAAACAAAACTAAACAATGACACCACAACGATAGGTGAAAGCAGAGGCGTAGCTAGGGGGGGGGTGGTGGCAGGGGGTACATATGTCCCCGGGCGCCAAGGTACAGGGGGGCCAAAATGAGGCTTGCAACGTTACATTATAATAAGTAAACAAGGGTAATAAATCGGTCACAAGATCGTTGGGGCGCCAATTTTATTGTTCGTCCCTGGGCGCAAAATATCATCGCTTCGCCTCTGGGTGAAAGGGATAAGAACTCAAAACAATTAGAAAAATTAAGAGAATGGGACACAAAGGGGAATGAAATAAGGGCGGGAACATTTCATCACATATACAAACAGGTAAAGGGATTATATAAAAAGGGGAAAAAAGGAAAGTGGAAGAGAAAACACTAGACACTTTAATAATTAATGGGAAGGAAGTGACAACTAAAACAGGTATCATGGAAAGAATACAAAATTACTACACAAAACTGTTTACATCTCAAAACATAGACACAAAAACAATAATACAATACTTAGAAACACTACAATGTGAAAAGATTTAGTCAGAACACAAAAATTTGTTTGATGAATTCATTTATATGGAGGAAATGCAGACCATACTAAAGGAACTTGCAAAAGGTAAATCCCCAGGACGAGATGGCCTCACGTCAGAATTTTACAAAAAAATTCCAAAGTGAGGTGACACCTATCTTAGAAACTTTATTGAATCATATTCTTTTAAATAATGACATAATGACAGATTATATAAGGGACGGTTTGACCACTATCATATATAAAGGGAAAGGTGACAGAACTGACTTCAAAAACTGGAGGCCTCTCTACCTTCTTAACACGGATTACAAAATACTGAGTATAATTCTAGCGAATAGGGTAAAGCACAGGATAAACACGATAGTTAACACTAATCAAGCATGCGGTGGTAAAGGTAGAAGCATACATAACAACATACTTAACATTGGGATAATAATAGATTTCATAAATGGGTTAGACGAGAAATGTGCTATGGTACTTTTCGACCAAGAGAAAGCATTCGACAAATTGGAGCAAAATTACACACAAAAAGTACTGAGAAAAAATTGGCTTTGGATTAAACTTCCATGAATGGACCAAGATTATGTACAATAAAATAACTGCAAATGTAGAAGTTAATGGGGGTGATAACGGAAAAAATTGAAATACAACGATCAGTGAGGTAAGGCTGCCCACTGCCAATTCTATTATACGTAATAGCGATTAAATCCTGAGTATAAAAATCAGGAACAATACTAATATACAAGGAATAAAAATACCTAATTTGAGAGAGGAATTTAAGATGCTACAGCATGCCGATGATTGTATGAACTTTATAAGAGACCCAAAATCCGTTTTTGCACTTACAAAAGGAATAGAAAGCCTTTGGTAAAGCTTCGGGGTCCTAAAACAATCACGACAAAACATAAATTTTGAAAATAAGAAACTGGAGAGATAATCACCTTGTATTACCCCGACACCTGGTAAAACTTAGAGAAAGAAGAGAAAGAAAACTGCCTTAAAGTAAAATCAAAAGATAAATGATGTAATACATATCTGGACACTGAAGCCACGTAGTCTTATATAATGTTCACAGGTTGCTAAAACACATATATATTTTAATTTGACATACTTAATAAATTCTGTGGACATTAACAATAACACACTAGAAACAATAGATAATGAAATAGTGGACTACATCTGGAATTTCAAGACACACTACACACAAAATCATTATATAGGTCTAAACTTAGGGGCAGACTAGCCTAACCTAGTCCAGTCCTAATAAAACATAAAAATATATTAAATAGATTTAAATGTATAGGATGAACACCACACTCACCATGGGAAGCATTATATGTTTTTTGGCTGGGATTTGGAATGATAAACAGACAAGATATCTACACTAACAACAGATTGAGCAAGATAATAGTCGCACCACGATTATATAGGAGCACTAAATTATTATTATATGCGTTTAGGGACTAAAATGAATTATGGAAACTAGAAAATGATAAGACGTATGACTGGACTAGGGAAAATTGCAACGAAAGTAGTTAAACACGAGGTAGAAGAAGAACATCCATATATTCAATGTGACAGAGTTTGAAGGCATTGTTCGATCATTGCTTCACCAAAGGTACAAAGTATACTCTTTAAGTTCCTCCACAACGCATGGATTACAGGCGAAGTGGCATTAATAAGACGGATGATACGGACCCCTGTTAGCTGTCCTCTATGCAGAAAAGCCCCGTTTACAAAAAATCACACGATGACTCAATGTGACAAAACGAAGGAAGACAGAATCATACTGATAATGGAAATCATGAAGATAGACAAATATGACAGAGGGCAGATACTCTTCCTAGACGGAAGTTTTAATAAAAACTTAATTAGACAAATTACGGACTATATAACGAAGACGATGTTTAGATGTGGACAAGTAATTACGGTTAAGAAATAGTACACTATATACAATTTAAATAAATAACTTATTCTTTACTTGTTAGTTTAAACATAATAATAATAATAATAATAATAATAATAATAATAATAATAATAATAATAAATATATATATTTTAAAAAAGACAATTAATTATTAGTCAACCTAATATAGAAGAGTTTGGAAAAACACCCCATAAAGGATAGCAATTTTTAGAAAATATATAATTAGATGTATGTTGATAGATGAAACAAAAATTGCATACTACATCCACAAACTCTTCCCCTGTTCAGCTCCCGAACTGAACAGGGAACCCGATTTAATGGGTAAAATAAAATAAGTTCAATAGATAAATAGATAAATAATTAAAGACGACCCTAATTGAGTCGGGATAAGTACAGCCAAATACATTTGTACAGACCCTGACTTAAGGCAGGCGAACTATATGAGAAAAATATAGAGAAAGTAAAGTGAGACACAACCCCCCCAACTAAAATGTAAATAAATAAATATATAAAACAACTCACTTTACCAAAAATCAAAATTTAATATAAAAAGAAAATATCTAAATAAAAAAGGGAGAAACGTGATGGTCCATTTAGAGGTTGAATTCACGAAATAGGACTTTGAACGAGAAAGTCTTTCCTAACAAAATACGTATATATGCAAATAGCATTAACACAAATAGTAAACACAGGATATAGAAGACCACTAACCATGGTCAAACAAGAAACCAAAAGGAAAGTGGACCCGAAGGAGGGTAGATAACTCCCACTTTGGAAAACCCTCTTTAGAAACACTAGGGAAAAAATGAAAACTACCCCTTTCAAAATTGTATAATCCGATAGAAAAAAACTAAATGTAAGTTTAAGTAAAAGAAAAACAATAAGCATCAATTTGAAATTCTCGTTTATTTTTTTTATCCTGTTGTGTGTAGAACACAAAGAGAAATATCTCCTCCAGGCATGTGTGTATAATCCTGTAACAGAGATAACTCGTTTGCTGTTGTTACGGAAATACACTCTATGATCTCATGGGAATAATCATGTATTATCTCTCAATTTGTTCTCTGATCTATTATTTTTTTTATTCTGTCTAAAACGAGTCAAACAAATAAATATTTACAACAGAATTCATTTCTTGATACTGTTGTCAGGTATTTGGTTTGTTTAGATTCTGTCAATAATCACAATTAAATAAAAACGAATGTAAAATCACACACCCTTTTTGGTGATTTTCGTGTATTAGTCAGCTTATATAGTATATAGACGGTTCTATTATTGGCGCTCCAAGCCATGATCGAAATTCAACTGAAAACCACTCTATGTCACACTGTCACGCGGTGCGAATGTGCTTTTGCATTCTCTCTTGGCGATTTTATGGCAGAGAGTGAATTGAATGTAGAGGAGGGCACCGTATGTAAATATGTAAATAGTTGTATGTGCCATCCTAAATAATCCTTTGTAAATATGTACATGTATATATATATATATATATATATATATATATATATATATATATATATATATATATATATATACATACATATACATAGGTTTGTGTATAATCCTTGGTAAATATGTATATATGTAACTAGTTTTATATAATCCATTGTAAATATGTAAATATGTAAATAGTTGTATATAATCCTTTGTAAATATGTAAATAGTGTTTCAGCATTCATGATTCATCATTTATCTACCCCTAGCTATGGGTTGTTTCACCAACCGCGCCCTCCTGGATTTCTAGACTGTTATTTGACGGATTAGATGCTTACAACGGGGGATTGTTTTTCGTGCATTATATGTTGTAAAATAAACTCAATTATCAAACCACGCCTATATTGTTGTTGACAGGCTAAGTATTCTGATTGGCTGTCGTAATTCATATTGGGCTCGCTAGACTGTTGTTGATAGGCTATGTGTTCTGATATGTCATCATCATATGTACCTTAATTAAGATTATATGTTGTGCCGACTCTGTATATCATGTAAATTTGTATATAATATATATTTTTTATATATTAGATATATTTTATATATTAGATATATAAATATATTATATAATGAATCTTGAAAATATAAATGATATAATAAACGCAATTTTAGATTTAAAAAATCAAAATATTCAATTATCACATAAATTAAATTGTAATCAGATTCTCTTTGATTTTCAAGATCTCGATGATAAAGCTCAAAATAATCGGTACATGTTACCGTCCAAATATGCATTTATTAAAAAAACAAGCCGTTAACGAATCATTAGCATACAACAACGACGTAAATAAATTCATTCCGCTGTTTACCGCAGTCGAAAAAATTAGAGGTGAACACGGTATACAATATGAAGTTAAACGAACTATAAGTGCCATTAAGTGAAAACAGGTACATATGTTTTGAAAACAGATATACTAACCGATTCCAGGAATTTTGAAATGATCTTACGTAAATGGGACATATAATTGCTAAATCATTGAATGAAAAAATATAAGTATGACCATTCTGACGACTCGCATGGAACGATGTCCTTTTGACAGCAACAAAAAGTATTTGTATGGGTTTGAAATTCTATAACACTATTCAAACCTGTTATTATAACCACTAAAGTGGTTATATACGAAAAGCAAGGACAAGACATAAAGGGGGGATGGGACTCGTCCTCAACTTAAAAAAAACAGCAAAGGAAACACTAATAAAATCAGAGTTTACAAAATCTTCATGGTCCGGCAAGACTTCAATCCGATCGGAAAAAAAACTGATGAAGAAACAGTCCAATAATTACGTGATAGATTTACTGAGGAGGCTTTAACAGTAATCGATAAAGGTGATCCAAAGGACGTTCTGCTCTTGTTGTTACGACTTCTGAAAATAAAGTGAAAATGTTGAAATAAAAAAATAAGGGATATATTAAAAGTACAGCAGTGGGCTGATGTATTTTATAAAATCAAAACTAACACAAGTGGAATTGATACAAAAATGTATCGTATATAGGATATCTCGGTGAGTTAAATAAAGAACATAATAAATATGATGACCTATTAAAACAGGCAATAGAAAAACTACAAAAAAAAGAACTACGACGACAAAAAGTTTAACAAAAAAGCAGCAACAAGAAGAATTGAAACAGCGAAGGGAAGAATTAAAACTGCAAAAATCGCAAAGAACAAGACAAACATTTTCAAAAAAAGAGTCTTTAACTTGTCAACAAGAAGAAATAACAGATGATGATTTAGAAAGAATTTAACATATCACTGGATAAATTATCCGGCGAAAAGCAAAGTGCAAAAGGTAATGGATTTTTTCAAAGTGTAACTCACGGTAGTGGCTGTGTTCCATGTCCTAATAATGTTCTCGGAGACATAGCACGATTAGAAATTCTCATCGGGGGAAGTAAGCTGGAAATAACTTACCGGAAATAACTAATCAAGCCGCTGATAGATGCAGACGACTATTTGAAGGTGGTATCATGGGTATTGGTGTATGTCGAGAATTTATTGATGAACTCGTTGATGATTATCACAGTGATTGATTACCATAGTGACTAATTGTCACCGGTGATTAATCATTGATTACATAAATAACATTTAAATAAAATGATCATACACTTAAATACTATAAACCAACTTTGACTTAAGTAGTAAATTCACGATTGCCTATTTATAAGGTGTATTATGGAGATGGTCTCGGTGATGTTGTTCAAGGTTTTTTTTGCAAGGATGGCACCAAATATTGCACCAATCGAGAAACAATTATCTATGAAAGCTATTGATATTATTCGTGATAAGTATTATCGCTGTTGATGATGTTTCCGGTAAAGCATTTTCTACGGCCAAAGACAAACGTATAGCACTCATTCGACGACTAAAAAACCACCACCAGTGATAAAATCACCAGGAAAACTACCATCTACTGAGATTATGCCTGCGAGTATTAGCAAAAAAAATAAACAACGCGGTGGATAAAAAAAATGCAACGCGGATAAATGAAGTATTTGATGCTCAGGGGAATATTACTGCAAATTTGATAGCGGGAAGTGGCCTTAAAAAGTCACCGAGATCGCGATTTAGATCGAGAATTATATAATAAAATGTTCAAATCTACAGCGGATCTGGCCAAAGATTTAGATGTCCCAGTTCTCATAAATGATTCCGTACGCGATTATCAATTTTATTCCTATAACGCTATACAAACAAATAGTCGATCAAGAATCGAACTTCAGGTTCAATATACAAGCAAATACTTTCTAGCCGCTGAAGTATTTATTGAAGTAGAAGGAGAATTTGTAACAAATGTTGCCGTTAATACTCCATATACAGATGATGCCAAAGTTGGTTTTGTCAATAATGGTATTATCTCATTATTTAGTAGCGCTAAATAGATGATTGATGGAAGAGAGATGGAATCTATAGAGTATGATGTTGCTGTTGCCACAACAATAGTGGGGTTAGCAAGATATTCTGATAATTATACAAGATCGGATGGACCATCTATGATGTACGCTAAGGATATTACTGATCACGCTGAACACATTCAGTATACTAGGGTAAAGGCAACACGAGATACTACAGTTGATCCAGCACCATCCGGATATATGAGACCGCCTGGTACTTTTGATGTCATATATACTAATAATAATTACAACCTAGGGTTTGCAACACGCGTATCAATGTTGCAAGGACCGCGTAGGTTATTTGCATGCGCTATTCTACTATCTCATATTTTCGGATTTTGCAGAAATGTTAGAAGGGTTATCTTTGGAGCGAAAGATACAGTTGTCCTCGTTCGAAAAGGTGATGGTGTTGCTACTGATGGTAAGATAGATATAACAGAACCCTCACTGTGGATGTCAGTGATGACTCCACCAATCACCACAGAGGAAATATTACTTTCATTTATAGATACAGGTAGTAAATCATTGATTTCATGGCTAACGACAACAACAGACTTTATTGAGACTTCTGTTAACGATATATTTACATGGCACATGGCATCCAACAGGGTGTTTCTGCGCTGTGGCATATATTTGTTGCGTTACAGGATAATACACGATTAAATTCACAAACACGCAGCCATATGTTATTTGATCAACCAGGTGTTACTGAAGTCTCGTTGAGGATAAGCGGCCAACAAGAAATATCCGAGGCTATTTTACTTGATTACGTACAATACCAAAAAGCATATATCATCGTTTGCTGACATTTATGGAACGTAATAATAATGAGATACTGATCTGCAAATATCACAATTAGATTTTATAAATCGATATCCGATCTATTACTTTTCGTTGGAACATCTTGATTTAATCAGACAGTCCGTCGTTGAGATACATTTCCGAACTCGTGTAACCTATCCTCCTGCTGGTGGTTACAGAGCAATTGCTGTCATTCTCAATCCAAAATCCATGCTACTCGACGTTTTTGGTGGACGAATGAGGGTAGTTGATGAGCCAGTGGAAAATATGTAATAGTTTCAAAAACATGTGAGTGTTTTCCAAAAACATGTAGACATTTAGATCAATCTCGTATTACATAAAATGCCATATTGTCATGTTAATGTTACTCTGAATCTTGGTCAGATTAAAAAGTTGCAATCGGATTCAGCTACAAAATGTGGAGCTACAATATCATTAAAACACAGATGTCTGCTGGTCATAATAAACTATCACTGACAGCTCGTCAGATTAAGCATTTCAAATGATGCTAGCAAAGATATAAAAGGTGTTCAGGTTACGTTCTCTGTGTCCGCGATCAAAGACATGATAAAATCAGTTGGTAAATTTCCAATTCTCGCTGCGCTGCCAGCGCTAATTGCCGCCACCGCCCATCGGTCGAGAAAGTTGCGGCTATCGGAGCCGTTTATACCGCCGCTGGGATGGCAATAAAGAGAGCTACCGGACAGGGATACAAAACAAGAGACGATCCGTAGCAGGAAAGGGACTAAGACTACCAGGAACGTCGTATTTATTGTACAGCAGAAACGGCCTGAGGTTGCCAGGGACGATTTACTAACTCCGCTGTCAAATTTTGTTTTTTTCGATGACGCTATAAACTTAGCGATGAACAACTATATTGGTGTTTTAATGCGAGATCAATTAACACAACAACCAAACAGCACTGAAACCTGTATGTATCATTAATCTCGATAACGACAACGGACCTGGAACTCAATGGATTGCATACGCGATTAATCCATGTGTAATTGTTTATTTGATTCATATGGGTTAGCGCCACCTAAAGAATTTATGCGTTATATACATCATTTAAAAATTCCTGAAGGGTTCTCCACGTTGCCAACACAGAAAATGACCGACCCACCAATATGAGGCCTAAAAGTATCAAATGTACTTAGCATTATATCATCATCAACTAAACAAACCCATAAAACCGTACACGAATATACCAGTAATCGCGTTTTAGAGAGATCATAAAATATAATGACTGATATTTGGGGAAGTTCTCTCTCAAGCCTGAAAAGACCCACCGGAGAAATATCTGCAACCATAAAGGTTAAAAACATAAACGAAGATGAAATATCCGAGATATTAAACCTCGCAAATGTGGATATAAACGAAACTTCAAGACAAACAAGGGAAATTGAAAACAAGTGATGTTTCCCTGAATG
Organism: Unio pictorum; assembly: GCA_030141615.1. Classification (NCBI taxonomy): domain Eukaryota; kingdom Metazoa; phylum Mollusca; class Bivalvia; order Unionida; family Unionidae; genus Unio; species Unio pictorum. The sequence continues at coordinate 822,183 of JARLTB010000237.1, read as the reverse complement.
ATATTCTTGTTAAAATAAATGTTGTAACCGAAAATTCCCTAGCAGTGTTTAATTCCGCTGGTAAAATACATCCGGGAGTTATTTTACCAACTGTGATAGATAGTATTAACAATCGAGTAAAAACATCCAGTGACTCATTGACAGGTCCCTTTGACATGAACTCAAATAAAATAACCACAATTGGAGATCCAATACTGGATTCTGATGCTGTGACAAAAATATGTAGATGATAAACTAACGACGCTACAAGTTGAGCATAAAACCACAGATGATAAACTAACGACACTGCAATCTGAGTATAAAACCACAGATGATAAACTATCGACGTTGCGAACTGAGTATGATGTTCATGTAGGTGCGATTACAAACCTCCGTAGGAATGTTAGAAAATCGGATGAAACCATGGATAATTTCTTTGGTACTCCTATTACTGTCCCAATGAGACTTTCTAATATTAAAACAGTTATCGATTCGATTAAACAAACACATGACGATATAACTGCTGATTGTCCTGCTATCGCGACCGGGCTTGATGAAATCAAAATACGAGAGAAATAAATTATTAGTACCGTGTACTCGACACATCAAGGATCGTGTGACTGGATACCTCAAAATAATAGTATTAATATTACCGCTGAAGTCATAGGTATCTATAGAGTGACCATGCTTTCAGGAGTACAGTTTAATGTGTCATCGGGTACATCTACGGGGAATAATACTGCAAGTGCAATAATATAGTTGGGTGCCATTGAAACATTTACAATAACCTCTGTCAGTGGTTATTTAGCTCGGGCTTCAATGACATAATACGTAGAATTTGTAATTCATTTAAGTAAATAGTATAATGAATGTCCAACAGTATCGATATGATCAAGTCCGTGAGTTTTAAACTAAACTAAAACTTCTTATTGACGAGTATACCACGAAGATAAAAAATACCGCAGGCAAATTACCAGCGTCGACGTTACTGTGTATTCTGTTTGAAGTGTAATTGCTGGAACTGGTATATTGTTATCAGCGATAACAGCACTGACACCTGAAGTTGTCACAATTTGTGTGTCATCGGCGACAATAATTACAGGGATTCTTAGCATCATCACAAAAAAATATCCACATGCAGTCAGAATAAACTACACGAATATATAATTAAGTTACATATTGCATCAGCCGCGTATTCACAATTATCGTCGCTGATATAATCTAGTCTCGATGACACAACAATATCAGATAACGAGATAAATGTCTACCACAGCGCAACATCAAAATTAGAAAAACAGCACAATGATAATAATGGCGATGACTTCAACAACGGAATTACTTCAACTGATGGCGACAAACACAACGCCGCATAAGACAACCATGATCTCAATAACCTCAACCAACCGTGAATTCAGTGTCAATTTCCCACTGCGAGTCCTGTTAAGGAGATAGCGCTGGCAAAATTACGAGTATACTACAGTTGGCCGAATATTCGATCAAAATCATTTGGTGGTGAGCAACCGAATAATTCCTTGGTGTTTGCGAGTAAAAATAAACCAGACGGGACTCCAGATTGGAATATAGTTTCCTTATCATATGGGTCTTACTAAATCGAGCAGATCAATAATGAATTACAGCGTATAATAAAATCCATTGGGGAAAAAGAATTAAAAATCGTTATAACAGTTCATGAACCAATACTATCGTCCGCGATTGAGATAAACTCAACCGGATATGCGATACCACATCGACTGTCTTATCAAAATTTACCCGAACCTAAAAAGTTTGATTATGTTACAGACGAAACAGCATATCATGAAATCCCCCCTCTATAAATCATGAGCGGGAATTGTTGACAAATCAAACTATTTACGGTAATGGGACATGGGGTTTTAAAAGAGGATGGGCGGGTGGTTGGACTGAATTGAATAGCTGATGTCTCGGAATATATTAATTCCTTTAAAAAAGGGTATAAGGAGTATTTAAATAAATTACGTCAGAGCGTTCAACAAAATATTGTTGATTAGCGTCGAAACTCTCAAATATCAAATACACGGAAATACTAAATGAAATTGTATACGATATGGAACTGTTTAATCCACAACTTATTCAAAGAGTATTAAATGCCAAAGAAGGTGATAAGAGAATATAATTTGCAAAACGATTTAACATGCGTAGAAGATATTCCATCATTTAAGTTTTCCGAGTATAATGCAGACGAACTAAAAAACAGCCAATGATCCCCTCGATAAGTATTTCCCACAAATACTCGCCAAATGGAAAAAAATAACACAATCACAAACAACTATCCTCAAACATAATAATGACCCAGACAATGGTGGTAGGCATATTGCTCCTAAAAATGTGAATATATCCTCGGTGATTACAATAAATCTAAAATGTGACGCTATTGATGGAAGTTACCAAATAAATATTGAAAGATCAAATTAAGCCCAGCAGGGATATATTTATATATTTATATTCGTTTGCATCAACGGCTCCACCCGGATTTTTTAATAATTGAAGATCCAACAAAAACGTTCTATATACAATGACATAATGATTCATTAACGAGAACTAACTTTAAACTCAATGACCAGTCCAATAATGTGATTGACTTAGGAGGAAAAACTTTACACATTAATCTGCATGTGAAACACTAAACGATTTTTTCCTAAATACTTTTACCTAAAAGAAACATCGATTTAAACAAAAACCGTCATTTTTTTTATCTGAATTAGTTTTGGTATCCGTAGAAGTTTTGAAAACTCGGTCTATTTACTCTCTGATTAGAACATTTATTTTTATTTCAAAACTCGGTCTATTTACTCTTCTCTTTAGTTTGTCTAAAGTAGTTTCTGTCTCCGTAGAGGCCTTATTTTTGTTTGAAAACTTGGTCTGGTTCCCCTTCTCTCTCTCTCTCTAGTTTTTCTGAATTAATTTCGGTCTGTCTGAAATAGTTTTGATCTGTTCACCCCTCTTGCTGCTCGAAATTTTATTTTCCACATATATGACATATAGGTGGAATTATACTAGTTTTGAGATTTATTAGTAAATCTAATTTCAGCAGTGTTGTTTGATGTAATTTTTTAAAGACAGTTTTCGAAAGTGACTCTAAATATCATTACCATTGAAATATCTTCTGCCATATAAACAGTTAGATCATACACCTTGGGAGTTAAATTTACTTAAAGGGGAAATCCCTTAGCTTTGTATTCAGCTGTCTTCATTTTCCATGACGTTTGAGACGGGGCTAAAAAAAATAACATTCTTGAGGACCGCTTTACTAACATAAGTAGTGCTAGTTATTGGCAACAAAATAATTTTAATGTCAAAATAAAAAACAGGAGTATTTGGCTGAGTTTAGACGCTTTTTATTTTAATAATATAGCCTCCTCTTGGCATTACATCTATTTTGTTCGATAAGTATGTGAATAATCCTTTGTTTTGTAATGTGCATTCAGAATTAAAGAAAGATTTCTCTCGATGTAAAGCTAATCGTGATTAAACCCTTTATTCTACAAAAAGGATAATATCGATAATTAACATTGTCTCGTAAAAATTTGATTAAAAGACTTATATGCATTTATTTTAATATTTCTACTATTCTAACTGGTCGTATAACTATTTTCTACATTTAAGGATATATTAACTTAAATTACATTTGTTGTTCCATTTGAATATTTGTTTATATTCAGCTATTTTTTAGGTCATGCTTGGATGTTCTCTATAGAAATTTATAAATTGTTCTACCGCATAAAAGACCATATGTATTGTCATTATTTTGCACACTACAAATTGATCGTTATTTTTGATAAAATACGGTAATCTATCTATGACCTTCTTTTATTGTCCAAATCAATATGTTATTCTTTAAAGGTCAGTGCTTGTTTATACTTGCTTCTTGCTTACATTATTTGTCACGCATAGCAATGGGATTTTTAATTTTACTTTCAAAGGAAGTGTTTTGCTTGATTATTATGTTAACGATGTAAATAATGATTAGGGGTGCCCCAACTTCGTTTATTTAATTTCTATCAAGTTGACGTCAGAAACTGGAGCTGAAACTTTGCTGCACCTGAATATCCAAATGGTAGACCCATTATTGTTCGTAAATATGTTTCACATTTAAAAAATAAACATGCGTACAAATTCTAGGTAGTTTCTTTTCCTTCCTTAGCTCCATATTTATTCAATGTTTATATTCAGAAGTGAGTCTTATAGCATAGATGTGATAATTTGTGTCTTTGTCCGACTTACAATTATTGTTTTATTTCTCCAATATTTAGCTGGTGAATCAAAGAAGGCTGGATGTTCGAGATTGTGGTATTTTTATATAATGGAAATTATATGTAATTGACGAAATATTATGTTGTTGCCATGCAACTTTCTGTAAAATAATTAATTGCCTTTAAAGGCTTTTTCAAGTCAAAAGTAAAAAAAAATAGTTCAAAATGTACCATTTATATTTGAACATTCATTATTTGAATATATTTTGTCCACAGTCATAAGTTTGGTTTAGGTGTATTCTCCTAGTTTATTTTCCCCTCAGTGTAGCTGTATTTGCAAATTCTTAGCATATTAGTGTATACAGTAAATCGTCGTTCCATTTTCTCAATCTATATAATTTTAGAAGACACATTTATTTTAACTAGTTGCATTTTCATTTGTATAAAACCACTACAATGTTTTCGATATCAGGTATACATCGCTGAGACATTTCTTTCCGGAACACAACTAATTAAAACATTAGTAATAACTTTTCCACATTACCAGCACATATGTTTCTGCCATTTATTTTTATACTATTTTAAAGTTTCAGTCCCTAATATATTATCGTGTTTGTCATACAGGGATAACGTCTGGAAATATATTCTATCAGTATTCTCCCTTCCTGTATATCATATATGTTTTCAAGGACGGACAGTATAAATTCTTTAAACGGTTGTGACTGCTTCTCTCTTGCCATTATTAGTAAAATGTTATTTATATAACCTCTAGCATATTATAATAAAAAGGTTCCTACCATGACAATTGACGACCACTAACCTATGAATTACAATCCTAAAAAATGACGAATACAGTTTGAAGGCTGGAGAGGCACCTTTTACATTAACGAATTGATAACCACCAAGTGTCTTTATTGTTAGTGTGGTGATAATTCAACCGGAAGTTACTACACAATGTTGCGAAAATATCTAACGTAGGTCATTATCTTGTGAGAACCTCTACAAGATAAATTATGTTTTAATGAGAAAATTATTGTAAGATGGCTAAAATTGGTTAAGAGAATTGAAGTTGCGTTTCTATATTACTGAACCCATTTTGATTTACAACATATACATATAATAATCTTGAACTTAATCACAAAATTACAAAAATCGTAGAGACCGATATAATCAGAAACCATTTTATCAAGGAATAATCATTAAAAAATACTATTATTCTAATTATTATATTTCACTGTTATCTTTAAAGAAGTAATATAACGCATAACAGTTGCAAATGTATACAATATTGCACAATTTTCAAACAGAAAATTTATGATGCTTATCATTATTTTGACATATAGTTACTGGAATTACTGCACATCGTCCATCAATTCAGATGTTTGTATTGTCTGATGTGCAAACTACGATGTAAGACAAAAGATGTACATGGTTATAAATGTCAAGTCTATAAGTATGAGTACTTCGTCAATTAGTTGATGATACCTTGTTGACGTATGATGCACGGATGACGAGATTATATTTACATAACTTCCATGTCTGTTACACAGCAAAGAATGAGGTAATAACATTACATTTAGCATCACCATAGAGACAAGAAAATGTGACATGCAGTTGGCATGGAACATGACATATAAATGAAACTTAAAGAAACAAACAGCAAATGGAAATTGTTTCCTTACAAGCACTATGCCGAGATTGAAGCATATCTATTTTCTCTGCAGTGCTAAACTATTAATTATTATTATATTTTTATTTTCCTTTTGGTACCAGCTGTTCTCATCGATTGTCCTGGAAAACGTTACTACAATCGAAATTCCCGACGTTGCAAAACTTGACCTGGATGGTTTTGCTCCGTTAGGGATTAATGATGTAGAAGAATATGTCATTGCAAATCTCCCTCCAAAGATACCTCGTATTATTCATCAAACATGGAGAGATAGAGCAGTCCCTGGAAATGTTGTAGCATGGATGAAAAGTTGGTCTATTTACCATCCAATGTGGAAGTACGTATATTGGACAGACAAAACTGCACGCTGCCTAATCAAGGAGAGGCACAAGAGCATACTACACATCTATGACGCATACCTAGAAAATATTCGTCGCGCTGATGCCATGCGATACATTATACTCTTTGAATTTGGTGGGGTGTACGCAGATATGGACATTGAAAGTTTACGGTCTCTTGACGTCATAGTCGAGAAATACTCGTGTATACTCGCACAGGAGCCACATGAACACCCTATTGTGGATGGAAATTTTAACCAGTTAGTTATTAATGCTTTTATAGCTTGTGCCAAAAAACATCCCTTTATGAAACTAGTTATTGACCAACTTGCATATTTTAATCACTTTTGGAACGTTCTTGACAGCACTGGGCCACACTTTTTAACCTTCGTTTATAAAACGTATCGTGCACACCAAAATGCAAAATGTGAATACAACAAATAATGACGACATTTTTCTTGCGCCTGCTGAATATTTCTTTCCTACGATTGATCCAGCAAAGTTTTCTTACATGATGGAACTTTGCAAACAATTCCCTAATTTGAACTATCTAAGGCAGCAAGCTTGTGTATCCCTCAAAACAATGGGACTTCAACGAGAGCCTTATATTTTCTCTTTTACGAACCATCATTGGATCCACACATATTTTAGAAATGGCTTTAGATTTGCTGAAACACATGATATTTTTGAAGTAATTCCTGGTGCTAAAATGTATGATTGCTTAGAAAGAATACACATTTAACGATATATTTTCCTGATATGATGATGAAAAGTTTTGTATATTTTTAAAGAATTATTTCATTTAATACTTTACCATATAGTTTTTTTTATTTCAAACTTGTATCGGCTGAAAATATGTCATGCGCTCATATTACACGATTTAGCTAATTAGAACACATTCATGCATGACTAAAAGAGAAGACAATAATATTGCCTTTACCCTTACCATTCAACACAGACGCCTGCTGGTGTAGGAATTAGTAGACGAGTTATGAATGACATGGGAAAATACTTTTGAGTTTAAATAATTTAGAATAGTACTATTTTCTCTTAAAATTAATAATTCTATATAACGTTCTAATGAAAGACAGAATTAAAATAAAATCTTATGTTTTTCTACTTGTGCCATTATGTATCTTATCTAAATTATTTGTTTAAAAGGCAGCATGTATTATCCATATGAAATGTTCCGTGATTTTGTCCGTTATATACAATTATCAAGGAACAAAAAAGTTTGAAAATAAATGTTTGTCTTTCAAAGGTTTTTTGGTTGACTATGGATTTTGCCGTTTTGAAATTAGTTTGATTTTACAGGTTTCATACATCACCAATAGCAATGTAAGTGCTATGATTTTCAGAATTTTTTATGTATCCAAAATATTGAACTAAGGGTTTTGATTTATGTTTTCAGGTAATCTCATTGATGAACAAAGTGTGTTTAAGTGACAAATGTTTAAATATTGATTTCACAGATTTGTTACATATATGCATTATTGAGCTCAGTGCTAAAACATAATAACTATTAACAATTTTATATAGAATGTCCAATAATACATGTTAGCTTAAAGTGTTCATGTAATGTCCTTACCAAAATTTCCTTGTTATAAAAGCAATTGAATGTAATATTTAGTAATTTACGAATCATAAATATTTATCAGATGTTTATTCGTAAGACATTACTAGAGTACTGCAGAATGTAATTGTAAACATGTCTTCTGTCTCAATGACTATAGGTTTATACATCTTTCCATACTATGATTGGGAACACACAAGCAGTATCCTTTATGTTTTATAACTACCAAGGTGTATGAGACATTCACTATGATATGATATAAAATAATATCTGGATACTAATATTGCTGTAAAGTTATCGAAACAATATTTAATTTAGGGCAATTAACTGAAAGCATTCAAATGTTATGCAATCATTAATGTACACAAGTTAAAATCCTTGATACACACGCACGTAAGCGTCACATGATCATAATTAAATGGAAACAAAAGCTTTTGAGGAATATATACCCTGTGTCTTCTTATTTATTGGACCTCCTTATTTCATAAAACACTTTTTCTCTAAGGACATCAATGGATCAATGTTATCACTAATTTATAAGTAATATGTTTAGTTGTATTCAATATGGTGATAAACTGGTCCAAGTTTCATCTAGCGACATCCAGTGGCATAATGGCCATTAGAATATCCATACTTCCAAACATCTGTCTAGACTTGCAGTCAAATTAATTTCAAAAATGTTTCTTTGCGAGGATTATCTGCATTATACGTTTTTCACAACATTTCAAGCTGTTGTAAGAGTATGTACGTCGATTAGTATATATATTTATAAACTAATAGTTTGAGCGATTGGCCATTGCAGATAGCTAATATATCCCTAATTTCGTAAGAATGTGAAAAAAAGATGAGGCAAGGGCGCATTATATATATATATATATATATATATATATATATATATATATATATATATATATATATATATATATATATATATATATATATATATATATATATATATATATATATATATATATATATTTATATATTTATATTATATATATATATTTAGTAGCCAAAATAATTTCTGTGAACAAGTAACTGTTGGGGGACCCGACACCAAAATATATGTATCTGTGATACTAAATGTTGTAAGATGTATAAGGTCCACAAGTCTAGTTTATTACTTCGTGGTATGTGTCATGTATATCTTCCAATTTGACACTGAACATCTATCTATATGTTTTTAGAGATTCAATACTTAAAGATAAATACTCATATATTAACATAATTGTCTCTGTGATTTATTTCGTTGATATAATATCTGTGACAGCACAAGAATGGCGTGGGAACGACTTGATGGAGTATCCGGTGGGTGTTGGATCCGCGCATTTGAGGACATCGCCGGATGTTTTTTTAGCCTTATTTATGTCAGGAAGAAGACGTCAGTATTCTATCGTTGATAAAATTAACTATTTCTGTGCGCTTTTCTGGTGGTCCCATTGATTAATTCAATACACATTGGTATCTCTGGAATAACTGACACAACTGTTTACGATTTAATAGGGATTTGAACCAGGTTATTTAAATTAACGGCCGAATTTGTAAATTGTTTAGCTGGAAAGGGCGAAATTGAGATCACTGGAAATCTTCTTCCTGTTATATACCGGCCAACGTTTTACCTTTTACATTTGAGTAATGATTATTGTAGTCCCAGTTTGTTTAGTTTTAAATACAATGTAGCATGAAGAGCCAAGGAGTTGTCATTTTAAACAATTAATGAGGGTCAACCAGAGCATAAACGGAAGAGCTGTTTCAAGCCAAAGCCAGATAAAGATCCGCTGCTATACTCCGTGTAGGGCCATAATCAAATCCTATCGTTTTCTCGACTGAACCTTTTATGATGATGTAGGATCCCTTTAAGCCATACAAAGGTCGGTGGAGTTTCTGAAAGCAGAATTTCATTAACCAGATGTCAATTGCAACACGGACACTGTCCGCTAATGTTGTCCACCAGTTCATTATTTCAGTATTCGCATAAGTGATAACTCCTTGTCCAATGTCTCCTATACTTTTAGCAGCAAAATGTGCCAATCCAATGACTAAACCTTGCGTGAGAAGAGTTTTCTAGTCCAGGTGTACATGTCAGTCATCATCAGATAGATTGCTGCTGCCTCTTTCCAAACAGTAATGTAGAGCACGTGCTTTAAACTGTGAATTATATTTCGTTGCATATCTTTTGGGCACTACAATTTCTTGAACAAACATCGATGTGGTTAGGTTTAGGGGAATTTCTGTTACAACCTCAAAGTTAAACTTTTCAAGTCCAGTTTTCAGAGAGGTCTCTATATTTCTCTCAAGGGTGCGGATGACTAACATTTTATACAATCCTCTTCCGACAACGCAAAATCGTATATTTGGAATATTTGACTTCGGTACCTCCAATTTTGGCGGATCTGGCCATAAATTAGTGAAAGTTAAGACAATGGTATTCAAAACAGTAAATGGAAAAGAGATGCAGGGCGTCATTTTGAAACATAACAGGAATATAAATCCGACATAACCATATTTGTCTACTCCATTCGACAATTTTGAATTATGTGAATGCTGATATTCTGTCTGCCATCAAAGTTACATTTTCCAAATGACAATTAACGTACACAGAAGTCGAAATTGTGTTGTCATTTGCAGAAAGTACCTCATCTTAATATGGAATTGAAGAGAAAATGATTGGAACCGTCCATTTGCTGTACTAGTTTTTTCCAGCATATCTTTTTGTTCCGAAATACAAGAGATCATATGGAGGTTCGTCACGCATCGCTGTATCTATACACATTATTTCGCTTGACTAAACCAATTATGGATTTATATTTTACGGTGCACAGTCCGATTTATAAAATGAAAGTAAGCTTGATATGTTTTAACTATTTTTATTTATTGGCTGTAATATCTTAGTACCGAAGTTAACAACCCCAAATCCACACACCCTTATTGAAATATGGAGCTTTTAATGAAAGCTATTCAATTATAATATAATTCTTAATGGAAATGACACAAATGATGGTCTTTCATTTGAAACCTAAATATTATTTCCAAACATCAGTTGAAATAAATAAATGTATAATAAAATATAAAACGGGTTTGTATAAAGGTATAACATTAACGGAATAAAATATAGAACATTATGTAAAATGTTATAAATTATCTTGCGGTCATAAAGACAGATTAGGAAGATAATATTTTAGGACCTGAACTTTACCATTTATTAGCTTGTAGACATTTTCTAAATTTGAAAACTGGCATTCAGCTTAGTAGTAACTCGCAATTATAGTTTAAACATTTTCTCTCCAAACAATATATTTATATAACAGATTTGTTACATTTTCACACTGTCGTAAATACTAATTTGAATATTAGCCATATTTCAGTTAAGTCTCATGTTTATACAGAATGGCATGAATGATTTTAAAATCACTTTGTGTTCCTTTTGTATCTACAACTAGACAATATATTGCCTTGTTTATTACCGGATGTATGAAAATGATACTTATTAGCAAATAACGTATCAAGCAATATTATTTATGTTTAGATTTGAGGACAGCACACTATTCTGTTTCGTTTTAATATTATCGTTATGAAAAAACAATATAAATGAATTTACGAATGAAAATATCAGTCCTTACAAATCTTGTCGAAGCACTGTATTTTCTTTAGTTGATTTTTTTGTGCCGTTTTCAAAATTGTTTAAGAGTTCTTCCTCTTTAAGTTGTTTTGTTTTATGTTTATCTCGATGTTTAACTGGGAACTTTACTGGTGGAGGCACATTCAGTATGCTTGATAATTCCGACTGTGAAATTTCTTCCTCTTTAAACGGCACGTGATATAAGGATTGGTCAAAGATTTTAATATCTTCGTGTGTGGTATTCTATCTGATAATGCAAATCGCTTGCAAAGTATAAATCTCTGACATTTCCGATACAGCAGTTGGATATCTATACATTTCTAAACATTGATCTAGTGCACTTGTAATATATTTTATTCAGATCCTTAATTTCTACAATTGAAATAATGACTTTTTTTCAGAAAAGATTTGTTTTCTGAGTCTTTCCAATATTTATGTTCAGTGTTTCACCAAAATGTAAGAGGTTTCTTTTTCTTTGAAGTTTACGTCATATCGGCGTTTACTGGCAGTGACCTAAAGTGGATATTTGTAGAAACGACGTTCCTCACAGGTTATTCAGAAATAGATGCTACTCATTGTAATATTCTAACCAATGTAAATCTTAGTTAAGTTTGCAACCTAAAGCCATTACAGTTATAACGATAGTAATGGATAAAACCAATTCGACAATGACATATGTCTTATTTAAACATGCATGGAAATGACAGGCGACTTTGAAAGAGGAGAGCCTATTTGTGAGGATGGACAACGTATCGTTTTGCAACACAAAATTAAAAAAAAACATTTTTGCGGAGATAAGGAAATATGTATACGCCACAAGTACATCCTATTAGTGATGTACATTTGAAGATTTTAGTTATAAATGCGTTTTTGTCTTGTGTAAAAGACATAAATTTATGAACTAACCATAGATAGACTGGCATATCATTTAGAAATCAATTAAAAGCTTAATATAATTTTATTTGCAATCCATCTATGTATTAATACGATGTTAGCAATAGTTGCACTGATGCTAAAATACTTTATATATTTTTAGATAGCTCCCGGTGCTAGTTTGCATGTTTGCATGGAAAGAAAGAATCACATATGACAGTAAATGTTACCGCATGCTTGCTAACCAATGGGACATCTGGCATTAAGTTGAAATACAGTTTTTTTGTATTTAATTAAAAATAGTTTCTCGTAGTTGGTTTCCCAATTGACTGAGAGCGAAAGAGAGAGAGAAAAACAAAGAGAGAGAGAGAGAGAGAGAGAGTATTTCTATTCGGAGCTCCGTGAAGGAAACATTATTTGGTCTTTAAGCTTGTTTTGCATCGGAAAAGGTGAGTTTTGAAAGCACTCTTGAAAGTGGTTTGTGTCTAATTTCAATGGGCAACTCGTTACACATTGCTGGGTCTTGGTATGCAAAAGAACATTGTCCATATGAGTTAGTTTTTATAGTGGGAATAATGAGTATGAAGAAGAGGAGCGTAGGTAACTTGCTGGTGTGTACACATGGGTGAAGCCAGATAGGTATGTTGGACTGGAGTTCGTCAGTAAAAAATAGCACAGTAAACAAATTTGTGTTTGATTCTGTTTTAAATTGGTAGTCAGTGCAGGGTACAGAGCCGTGGTGAGGTGTGCTCTGATCGAGGTTCTATAAGGATGATCCGAGCAGCTGTGGTTTGAAATTTCTGACGTTTCTGGAGATATAATGAGATTAACCAGACATAATAAGATAATATAATCTGCAAAACGATTTAATATACACGCAGAAGATATTCCAGCATTTAAGCTTCCCGAGTGTAATGCAGACGAACTAAAAAAAAAATCAGCCAATGATCCCCTTGATGAGTATTTCCCACAAATACTCGCCGCATGGAAACAAAAAACACAACCACAAAAACTATCCTCAAACATAATAATGACCCAGACAATGGTGGTAAGCATATTGCTCCTCAAAATGTGAATATAACTTCGGTGATTGCAATAAATCTAATATGTGACGCTATTGATGGAAGTTACCCAATTAATCTCGAAAGGTCAAATCAAGCCCTGCAGGGATACATTTTATATTCGTTTGCACCAACGGCTCCACCAGGATTTTTAATAATTGAAGATCCAATAAATTCGGTCTATATGCGATGACATAATGATTCATTAACGAGATCTAATTTTAAACTCACTGACCAGTCCAATAATTTGATTGACTTACGATGAGAAACGTTACAAATTAATCTGTATGCGAAATCCTAAACGACTTTTGCCTTAATACTTTTAACAAAAATAAACTTCGGTTGAAACTAAAACCATCCTTTCTTTTTAATCAGAATTAGTTTTGGTCTCCGTTGAGGTTTTGAAAACTCGGTCTATTTACTCTCTGATTAGAGGTTTGATTTTTGTTTGAAAACTCAGTCTATTTACTCTTCTCTTCAGTTTGAATTAGTTTCGGTTTGTCTGAAATAGTTTCGGTCTCCGTAGAAGCCTTATTTTTGTTTGAAAACTTGGTCTGGTTTCCCTTCGTTCTCTAATTCGTCTGATTTAGTTTTGGTCTGTCTGAAATAGTTTTGGTCTGTTCACCCCTCTTGCTGCCCGAAGTTTTATTTTCCACATATATGACATATAGATGGGATTATACTAGTTTTGAGATTTATTAGTATATCTCATTTCAGCAGTGTTGTTTGAGGTAATATTTTAAAGACAGTTTTTGAAACTGACTCTAGATATCATTACCATCGAAATATCATCTGCCATATGAACAGTTAGTTCATACACCTTGGGAGTTAAATTTACTTAAAGGGGAAATCCCGCAGCTTTGTATTCAACTGTCCTCATTGTCCATGACGTTTGAGACGGGGCTAAAAAACGAACATATTCTTTAGGACCGCTTCACTAACATAAGTAGTGCTAGTTATTGGCAACAAAATAATTTTAAGGTCAAAATACAAAACAGGTGTATTTGGCTGACTTTAGACACTTTTTATTTTAATAATATAACCTCCTCTTGGCATTACATCTACTTTGTTCGATAAGTATGTGAATAATCCTTTGTTTTGTAATGTGCATTCAGAATTAAAGAAAGATTTCTCTCGATATAAAGCTAATCGTGATTTTTTACATTTAAGGATATATTAACTTAAATTTCATGTGTTGTTCCATTTGCATATTGTTTATATTCAGCTATTTATGACGTCTGTTTGGATGTTCTCTATAGAAATTTATAAATTGTTCTACCGCATAAAAGACCATATGTATTAGCATTATTTTGCACACTATAACTTGATCGTTATATTTGATAAAATACGGGTAATCTATATATGACCTTCTTTTATTGTCCAATTCAATAGGTTACTCTTTAAAAACCAATGTTTATTTATATTTGTTTCTTGCTTACATTGTTTGTCACGCATAGCAATGAGACTTTTAATTTTACTTTCAAAATAAGTTTTTGCTTGATTATTATGATAACGATGTAAATAATGATTAGGGGTGCCCCACCTTCATCTATTTTATTTCTTTCAAGTTGACGTCGGAAACTGCAGCTGAAAATTTGCTGCACCTGAATAGCCAAATGTTAGACCCATTATTGTTCGTAATAATGTTTCACATTAACAAATAAACATGCGTACAAATTCTGGGTAGTTTCCTAAACCTTCCTTAGCTCTATATTATGTTTATTTTCAAAAGCGAGTCTTATAGCATAGATGTGATAATATGTGTCTTTGTCCGATTTACAAGTATTGTTTTATTTCTCCTATATTTAGCTGGTGAATCAGAGAACGCTGGAATTTCCAGATTGTGGTATTTTTGTATCATGAAAATTATATGTCATTGACGAAGTATTATGTTGCTGCCATGCAACTTTCTGAAAAGATAATTAATTGCCTTTTAAGGCTTTTTCAAGTCAAAAGTCAAAATAATTTTGTTCAAAAGGTACCATTTATATTTGATCATTCATTATTTGCATATATTTTGTCCACAGTCATAAGTTTGGTTTAGGTGTATTCTCCTAGTTTATTTTTCCCTCAGTGTAGCTGTATTTGCAAATTCTTAGCATCTTAGTAAATCGTCGTTCCCTTTCATTAATCTATTTAATTTTAGAAGACACATTTATTTTAATTAGTTGCATTTTCATTTGTATAAAACCACTACAATGTTTTCGATATCAGGTTACATGGCTGAGACATTTCTTTCCTGATCATAATTAAAACATTTGTAATAACTTTTCCACATTACCAACACATATGTTTCTGTCATCATTATTCCCCCTTCCTGTACATCATATTTGTGTTCAAGGACGGACAGTACAAATTCTTTAAGCCGTTGTGACAAAAGATAATGACCCACGTTAGCCATTAGTCGCAACATTGTTCAGTAACTTCCGGTTGAATGATCACCACATTAACAATAAAGACACTTGGTGGTTAACAATTTTTTTTAAATAATATTCTAGAGCTTATATAAATAACATTTTATTAATAATGGCAAGAGAGAAGCAGTACAAAGAATTTGTACTGTCCGTCATTGAACACAAAAATGATATATAGCAAAGGGTATTACTGATAAGAACATATTTCCAGACGTTATCCCTGTATGACAAACACGATAATTTATTAGAGACTGAAACTTTAAAATAGTATAAAAATATATGGCAGAAACAAATGTTTTGGACTAGCAGAGAGGGCGAATCCGACAACTTTATAGAAGCGTCTTTTTGGCACACCAAGGCTTCGTCCAAAATCGAAAAAAAATTGTTTCCTTTGGAGACGCAAAGTCGTTTTCACACTCTCAGTCTCTTAATGTTGCTTATCATTATTTTGACATATAGTTTCTTGTGTTATTGTACATCGTCCATCAGTTCAGATGTTAGTATTGTTTGATCTGAGAACTGCAATGTAAGACAAACAAAGTACATGGATATAAATGTAAATACTGTAAGTATTAGTACTTCATCAATTAGTTAAAGATCCCTTGTCGACGTATGATGCACTGACGACGAGATTATATATACATAATTTCCGTCGACGTATGATGCACTGATGACGAGATTATATATACATAATTTCCATGTGTGTTACACAGCAAAGAATGAGGTAATAACATTACATTTAGCATCACCATAGAGGCAAGAAAAAGTGACATGCAGTTGGCATGGAACATGATACATAATTGAAACTTAAAGAAACAAACAGCAAATGTTAAATTGTTTTGTTACAAACGCTATGCCGAGATTGAAGCATAAAGGTTTTCTCTGTCGTGCTAAATTGTTAATTATTATTATATTTTTATATCCTTTTGGTACCAGCTGTTCTCAACGAATGTCCTGGAAAACGTTACTACAATCGAAATTCCCGACGTTGAAAAACTAGACCTGGATGATATTGCTCCGTTAGGCATTAATGCTGCAGAAGAATATGTCTTTGCAAATCTCCCTCCGAAGATACATCGTATTATTTATTGATCAAACATTTAGAGATAGAGCAGTCCCTAGAGATGTTGTAGATTGGATGAGAAGTTGGTCTATTAACCATCCATATATTGGACAGACAAAACTGCACGCTGCCTAATCAAGGACAGGCACACGAACTTACTACACATATATGACGCATACCTAGAAAATATTCGTCGCGCTGATGCCATGGGATACATTATACTCTTTGAATTTGGTGGTGCGTACGCAGATATGGATATGGAAAGTTTGCGGTCTCTTGACGTCATAGTCGAGAAATACTCGTGCAAGCTTGTGTATCCCTCAAAACAATAGGACATCAAAGAGAGCCTTACATTTAATCATTTACGAACCATCATTGGATCCACACATATTTTAGAATGGCTTTAGATTTGCTGAAACACATGATATTTTTGAGGTAATTCCTGGTACTAAAATGTATGATTGCTTAGGAGGAATACATTTGTAATGATATATTTTCCTGATATGATGATGAAACGTCTTGTATATTTTTCTAGAAATATTTCATCTAATTCTTTACCATAAGGTGTCACGTTTTTCAAACTTGTATCGGCATACATGATGTATTGCGTTCATATAAAAATATTTAGCTAATTAGAACACATTCATGTATGACTACAATAAAAGACAAGAATATTGCCTTTGCCCTAATCATTCAACATAGACACCTGCTGGTGCATGAATTAGTAAACGAGTTATTAATGACATGCTAAAATACATTTGAGTGTAAATAATTTAGAATAGTACTATTTTCTCTTAAAATTAATAATTATATATAAAATTCTAATGAAAGACATAATTCAAACAGAATCCTTTGTTTTTCTACTTGTGCAATTATGTATCTTATTTAAATTATTTGTTTGTATTATCCATATGAAATCTGCCGTGATTTTGTCCGTTATATAAAATTATCATGGAACAAAAGCGATTAAAAATAAATATTTTTCTTTCAAAGGTTTGTTTGGCTGACTATGGATTTTACCGTTTTGCAATTACTTTGAATTTACAGGTTTTCATGCGTCACCAATAGCAACGTAAGTGCTATGATATTCAGAATATTTTATGTATCCAAAATATTGAACTAAGCATTTTGATTTATGTTTATCAGGTAATCTCATTGATGAACAAAAGTGTGTTTAATTGACAAATGTTTAAATATTGATTTAAACAGAAACAGATTTGTCACATATATGCAGTATTGAGCTCAGTGCTAAAAAGTAATAATTATTGATAATTGTATATAGAATGGCCAATAATACATGTTAGCTTAAAGTGTTCATGTAATGTCCTTACCGAAATTTCCTTGTTTGAAAAGGCAATTGGATTTAATATTTAGCAATTTAGGTTTAAATCGCGTCAAAGAGATTTAAGAATCATAAATATTTATCAGATGTTTATTCGTAGGACATTACTAGAGTACTGCAGAATGGAATTGTAAACATTTCTTCTGTCTTAATGACTATAGGTTTATACATCTTTCCATATTAGGATTGGGAACACACAAGCAGTATCCTTTATGTTTTATGACCATCAAGGTGTATGAGACATCCACTATGATATGATTGAAAAATAATATCTGGATACTAATACTGCTGTAAATTTATCGAAGAAATATTTAATGTAGGGCAATTAACTGAAAGCATTCAAATGTTATGCAATCATTACTGTACACAAGTTAGAATCCTTGATACACACGCACGTAAGCGTCACATGATCATAATTAAATGGAAACAAGCACTTTTGAGGAATATATACCCTGTGTCTTCTTATTTATTGGGACCTCCTTATTTCATAAAACACTTTTTCTCTAAGGACATCAATGGATCAATGTTATCACTAATTTATAAGTAATATGTTTAGTTTTATTCAATATGGTGATAAACAGGTCCAAGTTTCATCTAGCAAAATACAGTGGCATAATGGTGATTATGATATCTACACTTCCAAACATCTGCAGTCAAATTAATTTCAAAAATGTTTCTTTTTGAGGATTATCTGCATTATATGTTTTTCACAACATTTCAGGCTGTTGTAAGTGTAAGTACGTCGATTAGTCTATATATTTATAAATTAATAGTTTGAGCAATTGGCCATTGTAGATAGCTACTATATCCTTAATTTTGTAAGAATGTGACAAATAGATGAGGCAAGGACGGATTATATATATATATATATATATATATATATATAGTAGCCAAAATAATTTCTTTGAACAAATAACTGTTGGGGGACCTGACACTAAAATATATTTATCTGTGATACTAAATTTTGTAAGATGTATAAGGTCAACAAGTCTAGTTTATAACTTTGTGGTATGTATCATGCATATCTTCCTATTTGACACAGAACATGTACCTATACGTTTTTCGAGATTCCATACTTTAAGATAAATACTCATATATAAACAAAATTGTCTCTGTGCTATATATCGTTGAGATATTATCTGTGAGAACACAAGAGCGGCTTGGGAATGACTTGATTGAGTAACCGGTGGGTGTTGGATCCGCGCATTTGGTCTCATCGCCGGATGTTTTTAGCCTTATTTATGTCGGGAAGAAGACGTCAGTATTCTTATCATTGATACAATTAACTATTTCTGTGCGCTTTTCTGGTGGTCCCATTGATTGTGCGTTGAATAAAGAAATACACAGTGGAATCTCTGGGATAATTGACACAACTGTTGTAATCCCAGTTTGTTTAGTCTTGAACACAATGTAGTATGAAGAGCCAAGGTGTGGTCATTTTAAACAATTAATGAGCGTCAACCAGAGCATAAACCGGTTGACTGGCGGTTTATTCATGAACAAAGGACGTTGTAAAAGTGGAGGAAGACAGCGGAGGAAAATTCTAAGTGTTCTTGTTTCCAAAACAAGATGATCAAGAAAGGCATACGAACTGAACAGCCAATTCAGGATGAAACACAATAATTCAGAAGAAGCATATATATCGTGAAAAACAGCACAAAAACGGAAGAGCTGTTTCAAGCCGGTTAAACGATAGCGCCCATCTTTCCGGATATCATGCTGGCGAGCTCAAACGTTTGTATTTGTCATTTGTGAACAATAAACGCACTGGCTCATCTCAGATGTCTAAGAAACCTTTCCGACCTGTCAATATCCAATATTCTACTAACTGGGGCCAGGTTTATCGGATAAGTGTTTCAGTTAGTGTAGATATGATACATCACCACGGTGACATGTTTGGCGTTGGCCTAGTATACAACTGGCTATTAAGGATTGGAGGAGCATCATGGGTTATCGGTGAAAAAGTTATAGTCTCGGCTCGCCAGCATCACTAGCCTCACACCACCGAGTCAGACTTTTCCACTGCCCACTGACACTAACCGCAATCCCTTAGGAACTCGATCAGGAGCGTAATCTATCGCACTTGTCATTTATACTTCATTCAGGACTCCAGGACCATTATGCCGTTGTCTTTCGAAGTTGCCTAGAAACGTTCAACGTTAAAATTCAGTCAGTACATTCGTTCTATACTAGTTTCTGTTAAATATAAGAGATGGCGATGGGTTTGAATTTGGAAACTACAAACACATGTACAGTACGTGAACTTTGTAGGATCGTAACATACCACCAAGTTCCCTAATGATCGTACTGATTATATACATGACTGTATTATTTGTTCAATAAGCAGTGTTATAGTGCAATTTTTATAAATGTAAGTCTCAGTGAATATTCTAATACGTTAAATGCTTCTAATAGGTAAAATGCTTTTAATAAGTATCAGTGTTAGCTTTCTTCCTTCATACGTATTACAATATTCTAATTCTGTTTGAAAAAATGTATACAAGTCATAGAGCATGTTTTTGAACATAAATGAAACGAAATCCAGGCTGAGCTCAAACTAGTTTTCGTTTTCTTTCAATACTAATATTTTTCAATTCAATTAATATACCATAATAACGTAGTAGCATATTATATATTTCATTATAATAAATCGGTGTAGATATGAAACGCGAATAACAAGTTTTAATAATTCTATTGTTATGACACATGGCAGTAATTTTGATGGAGTGAGCTGAGTGGTACAACTCTAATCATATATAAGGAAAACAATAATTTTTTAAAAAATATTTAAATATTTAATAAACTAGCTAAATGAAAACGATGTCAAACATTGTCATACTGATGCAAAATAACATTAACCATTTATCGTAATATTACGATTGTATTGTATTAATTACATGAAAGCTGGTTTAAATAGAAAATAAAATCACGAACAAAGTTATCATTTTGTGTAGTGAAACATGAATTTAATCAGTCGCCATCGCCTACATCAATCTGATTGGAAATGATCAACAAATATGCATTTTGTGGTATTCAAACATACAAAATATTTGTTTCATAACATTGTTAAGGTTTGTTTTAGATAAAAACAAAATATTAAAATATATGTAACCTTTTCAGCTTTATATCGGTGGTATCAAACAATAATGTAGGTTTATATTCCCTGGGTTCTGCCTTAACTAGGCATACAATGTATAGCCTATTTTGCACTGAGGAATGGCTTTAAACATAAAAGAAGAACAAATAATTTCTAAACGTAACAAAAGTATTAAGGTTATATGGCTTTGGAAAATACGATGTGAATGCAGACATTTTATCAAAGACTTTCTCGACTAGATGATTTTCTTGTCATATGGCACACACAAGCAAATATTTCAATGATGAGAATATTTTGACATAATAATATGCTTCTGGCTTGAGACTACTAAACATACTTAAATCATATGCATTCTTAATTGCACATACATTAAAAACGATCAGAATCATAACCTTCAATGCTCTTGTATATATAAAAGACCCATATATGAAAATCCAAGGTAGCGATATCTCCGAAATACTCCATAATACTGTTGATACCCAAATGCATTTTCTGGACAATACATCTGTCTGATACAGATACCATATTATAATTTCTATGTGAATACATTGCGCAATTTATGAGCTCAATGAATTTTGAATATCGTTATAATAGTGTTCTACATAAGGGATGTTTTAGGCTGTTGTTAAATAAGATCCTAGAAAGAAAAGGAATCGAACATTAGGATTGTTCAAAGGATTATTCGACTTTAGTGAATGCGAATCGTAAACATCTGCATTTTTTTGTAGACTAGCAAGTGTGGCAGATGTTTGTTGATGAGTGTTGTGTGTGTTTGCGTGCACAACAACTGACACACGATAGGGAATTAAATTCTGATTATTTCGATGTTAGAAGTTTTACGACCTCTCGAACTTCCAATATATTTCTTCTTAATGGACCTTCGGGGTTATTGTTTTGTTATTTTCAATTGCAGAGTTCTATGCAACCAAAGGAGTCAAAGTAAGAATTTGAGCAAACGGTTGAAACTTAGCGAAAACACGAGAGTAGTATCTTTAAAATGCTGTATATGCAATACTGCGAAAAGTACTAAACAATGGAACAAATGTAAATTGGCGATTTGCAGATGTTTGGAGTCAGCACAGGACTTCTGAGTAGTTTCGAAAACTTGGATGATATCTTTAATAAATTCTTCGTAACACCAAACATAAATATTTGTCTAGATTCATACTTCCTCCTCAACCGAAATTTCATACAGGTTATGTTCTTTCTGCACGATGTAAAATCCAGTATCAATGTTGCAAAGAAATCCCCAGAGCGATGCAATGCCATCAAGGCAAGCAACTAAAGGTATAATCATGATAGTGCATACACAGATAATTATTTTTCTGTAGAGCCCATACCTTTTCAAACTAAACGACTTTATGGATCCAAACATAAAAAGAAAAACAAGAACCCCTCCAGTGCATGAAGTTATGACGATCATAAAATCTGGTGTCTTAAGCGGTACAAATAAAGCAACAATATTAAAACTTATAAGTAACCAGCTCAGGTCAGATGGTATCAATACAAGTTTATATTTAAGAGGAATATGTGGACTTAGTATTGTAAACATTCGTCCGACAAACCAACGCTTTCTTTGTTTTATGTAATCGATAATAGTAAATGGACTCTTCTCCCACATTTCACCTTCTACAAAATTAAAGTTATATCCATTTTTCCATGCGTACAAAGCCATATAAAGATCCTCTGCTATACTCCCTTTAGGGCCATAATCAAATCCTATCTTTTTCTCGACTGAACCTTTTATGATGATGTAGGATCCCTTTAAGCCATACAAAGGTCGGTGGAGTTTCTGAAAGCAGAATTTCATTAACCCGATGTCAATTGCAACACGGACACTGTCCGCTAATGTTGTCCACCAATTAATTATTTCAGTATTCGCATAAGTGATAACTCCTTGTCCAATGTCTCCCATACTTTTAGCAGCAAAATTTGCCAGTCCAATGACTGAACCTTGCGTGAGAAGAGTTTCCTCGTCCAGGTGTACAATCCAGTCATCGTCAGATAGATTGCTGCTGCCACTTTCCAAACAGTAATGTAGAGCACGTGCTTTAAACTGTGAATTATTTTTCGTTGCATAATTTTTGGGCACTACAATTTCTTGAACAAACATCGATGTGGGTAGGTCTAGGGGAATATCTGTTACAACCTCAAAGATAAACTTTTCAAGGCCAGTTTTCAGAGAGGTTTCTATATTTCTCTCAAGGGTGCGGATGACTAACATTTTATACAATCCTCTTGTGACAACGCGAAAGCGTATATTAGGAACATCTGACTTCGGTACCTCCAATATTGGCGGATCTGGCCATAAGTTAGTGAAAGTTAAGGCAATGATATTCAAAACAGTAAATGGAACAGAGAGGCAGGGCGTCATTTTGAAACATAACAGGAACATAAATCCGACATAACCATATTTGTCTACTCCATTCGGTAATTTTGAATTCTTTGAATGCTGATCTTCTGTCTGCCACCAAAGTTGTATTTTCCAAATGACTATTACGGTACATAGAAGTTGAAATAGTGTAATCATTTGCAGATAGTACCTCATCTTAA
Source organism: Unio pictorum (assembly GCA_030141615.1). Classification (NCBI taxonomy): domain Eukaryota; kingdom Metazoa; phylum Mollusca; class Bivalvia; order Unionida; family Unionidae; genus Unio; species Unio pictorum. Next base: position 798,373 of record JARLTB010000237.1, on the reverse strand, counting down.
TATGGAATTGCAGAGAAAATGACTGGAACCGTCCATAAGCTGTATTTATTGTTTGGAGCATATCTTTTTAAACAGAAATACAATAGATCATATGGAGGGTCGTCACGCAGATCGCTGTATCTATACACATTATTTCGCTTGACTACACCAATCATGGATATATATTTTACGGTGCACTATCCGATTTATAAAATGAAAGTAAGCTTTATATGTTTTAAGTATTTTCATTTATTGGCTGTAATATCTTAGTACCGAAGTTAACAACCCCAAATCCACACACCCTTATTGAAATATGGAGCTTTTAATGAAAGCTATTCAATTATAATATAATTCTTAATGGAAATGACACAAATGATGGTCTTTCATTTGAAAGCTAAATATTATTTGCAAACATCAGTTGAAATAAATAAACGATTAACAAAATATAAAACGGATTTGTATAAACGTATAACAGTAACGGAATAAAATATAGAAACAATGATTAATGTGTTATAAATTATATTGAGGTCATAACAACAGATTAGGAAGATAATATTTTAGAACCTGAACTTTACCATTTATTTGCATGTAGACATTTTCTAAATTTGAAAAGTGGCATTCAGCTTAGTAGTAACTCGCAATTATATAGTTTAAATATTGTTTCTCCAAACAATATATTTATATAACAGATTTGTTTCATTTTCACACTGTCCTAAATATTTTTAATTTGAATATTAGCCATATTTCCTTCATTGCATAGCTACTTAAGTCTCATCTTTATACAGAATGCCACGAATGATTTTAAAATCACTTTGTGTTCCTTTTGTATCTACAACTAGACAATATATTGCTTTGGTTATTACCGGATGTATGAAAATGATACTTATTAGTAAATAAAGTATCAAGCAATATTAATTATGTTTAGATTTAGGGACAGCACAATATTCTGTTTCGTTTTAATATTATAGTTATGAAAAAACAAATGAATTTACTAATGAAAATATCAGTCCTTACAAATCTTGTCGAACCACTGCATTTTCTTTAGTTGATTTTTTGTGCCGTTCTCAAAATTGTTCAAGAGATTTTCCTCTTTAAGTTGGTTCGTTTTATGTTCATCCTGATGTTTAACTGGCAAATCTACTGGTGTAGGCACATTCAGTATGCTTGATAATTCCGACTGTGATATTTCTTCCACTTTAAAAGACACGTCAAATAAGGATTGGTCAAAGATTTCGTGTGTGGTATTCTATCTGATAATGCAAATCGTTTGCAAAACCTAAAACGTACATTTCCGATACAGCAGTTGGATATCTATAAATCTCTAAACATTGACCTAGTGCACTTGTAATATATTTTATTCAGATCATTTACACGAATTTCTACAATTGAAAGAATGACTGTTTTCAGAAAAGATTTGTTTCCTGAGTCCTTTCAATATTTATGTCCAGTGTATCACCAAAATATAAGAGGTTTCTTTTTCTTTGAAGTTTACGTCATGTCGGCGTTTACTGGCTGTGTTTAATTTGTACTTTATACCTAAAGTGGATATTTGTAGAAACGACGTTCCTCACAGGTTATTCGGAAATAGATTCTACTCATTGTAATATTCTGACCAATGGAAATCTTAGTTAAGTTTGCAACCTAAAGCCATTACAGTTATAACGATAATAATGGATAAAACCAATTCCACAATGACATATTTCTTATTTAAACATGCATGGAGTTGACAGGCGACTTTGAAAGAGGCGAGTCTATTTGTGAGGCTGTACAACGTATCGTTTTGCAACACAAACTAAAAAATAAATATTTCGGCGGATATAAGGAAATATGTATGCGCCACAAGTGCAACCTATTAGTGATGTACATTTGTACATTTGTACAATCTTTTTTTGTTTTTAATTCTAAATAGTTTCTCGTAGTTGGTTTCCCATTTGAGAGAGAGAGAGAGAGAGAGAGAGAGAGAGAGAGAGAGAGAGAGAGAGAGAGAGAGAGAGAGAGAGAGAGAGAGAGAGAGAGAGAGAGAGAGAGAAAGAGAGAGAGAGAGAAAGAGAGAGAGAAAGAGACAGAGAGAGAGAGAAAGAGAAAGAGAGAGAGAGAGAGAGTTGGTATTTCTAGGTGGAGTTCGGTGAAGGAAACATTATTTGGTCTTTAAGTTTCTTTTGCATCGGAAAAGGTTAGTTTTAAAAGCACACTTGAAAGTGGTTTGTGTCTAATTTCAATAGGCAATTCGTTACACATTGATGGGCCCTGGTGTGCAAAAGAACATTGTCCATATGAATTAGTTTTTATAGTGGGAATAACGAATATCGATTGTCAGAAGAGGAGCGTAGGTATCTTGCTGGTGTGTACGCATGGGTGAAGCCAGATAGGTATGTTGTACTGGAGTTCGTCAGTAAAAAGTAGCACAGAAAACAAATTTGTGTTTGATTCTGTATCAAATTGGTAGCCAGTGTAGGGTACAGAGCCTTGGTGAGGTGTGCTCTGATTGAGGTTCTTTAAGGATAATCCGAACAGCTGTATTTTGAAATTTCTGAAGTTTCTGGAGATATAATCAGATTAACCAGTCATAATTGAGTTACAATAATCCAGTCTTGAACGTACTAATGAACATACACGTGTTTTTGTGGCATCAGCTGAAAGATATTTGTCAAATCTTGAACATATTAAGTTTAATATATAAAAGAATTCAAAGAATGCCTGGCGTATCTTTTTTATCATTCTCTGCTCAACTCTGATCTACTCTATTCCACAATGGTTGATATTGCTTCTCTGTCTGCAACAAATGTTGTATTTTCCAAATGGCATATAAGGAACATAGAAGTTGCAAATAGTGTAGTCATTGCAGAAAGTATGAAATATTAATATTGAATGAAGGAAAAGATAGCAGTAGCCTTCCTTACGTTATATTCGTCTTTTCCAGAATACTTTTTCAGTGTCCAAGAGGAGATACTCACACATATTAACTATTGATTGAGAAGCACTAGTTTAACTAGTACATTCTCTGCAGTTAAAACAAATATTTTGCTTGCAGCATTTCATATTTGTTTTATACTCTTATGTTTTGGTTTTTCATATATTTGTGTAGCAATAATTGATTTTATTTTACTTTGATTATGATCTTCTTTTGAAGAATTTCAACAATTCTCGTAATATATCTTGTGATCACACCTACCTGGTGTGAATGTTGTGACTTTGCACATTTGTATCATTATTATGCTTCTCAAATATGCTTTTAGGTAAGTCATTATATCACAGTCTTAAGACTTTAACGATACTATGTTGCAACGTTTCACTATAAAACTATCTACTAAACGTTGCGCTGTTGGATTAAATTCCTAGTGCAAGAACTGATTTCATATTTCACGGGATATTAACGTATGCTTGAGCAAAGAATCAACAGATTATTGCAGAAAATGAGAACTTTTTAAATTCAGTATTGTTCGTTATTAAATTTTCGTCTATATAACGATAATATAATAACTATAACCTAAAATTGTTACAACAACGAATTCACAAAATAGTTTAGAATTAAAACAGGGCGGATCCTTGGGAAAGAAACGACGCGTTAAACAAAATGAACGATTCAAACAGTGTGTTTTCTTTACAGATAAAATATTATAAGTAAGCCGCTGAAACTTATCGAGTTCTGGATTCAAAGTTAATTTATTATGTGGATACAACACATGTTTTATGTTCTAACGGAAACTTAGGAAAAAGTTGATATATAACATTTATCATTCTGTTTTCGCATTATTTCATACTAATGTATAAATTTCGAGAATTTTATAATACTGTTTCAGTTATCAGTTCGTGAACTATGTTATTAAAATAGTACACTACCATTTTTTATTCATTTCGATTTTGTAAGTAAACTTGTTATCTCTTTAACACACAATCACTCAGATTTGCAAGCTTTACACATTACCATCAGGGATGACAGAACATCATTAACACACTTTACTTCTTTGTAGCTGTGCCGAACAAGGGGATATATATATATATATATATATATATATATATATATATATATATATATATAATCGTTTTCAGCACCTTCTACAGGTAACACAATATCAGCTCTCACTGTCATTCGATTATGCGACGAATGTGTTTATTGATGCACATTTATTCCCAAGATTAAAATATATATTATAACATTCGTATTTAGACGCACTTTAAACTAGACAGATTTACTTGTGTTGTTATTTTTTAACATATTTGAATCATCTATTTCAAATTTTTAATACTCGATTTGAATATACGCGGCTTTACTTAAATACACAATCTTTACAAACATAAGTTAATTGATTCCTTCTACGCACATTTTAGAATCTATGTAACATTTCATTTCTTCATGCCGTTCTTCATAATTATTATAGCACACAACGCGTAATGTAATGCATATCCAGAACAAAATATGAAGTTCTAACTTTTTAGATGTTTAAATCACATATGTGATATTCATCGTTAAATTATCTAACTACATCATAAAGGTGCACACGTAAAGAGTTAGCGCAACCACCCAACAATCTGCTTGAGGTAAGTGATAAGCTGCGCCACATGTTCATAAGATAAACCACTTAAATCATGACCAACGGAGAGCAATACTATCGTCCTACTCTGTCGAAAAATAGTGTTTATGCCACTCCTATATTACGCCAATTACCCAAGTCAGTAATCCAATCTGAAAATGAACCTAATCATTTAAGGCTCGATTCGTAATAGACGGAATATAAAAACATACATTTACATGATTGTTGTTGTCTAGCTTGCATTCAGTGTTTCAGCAAAATTGTAAACTAATGACATTATACAAGTGAATGTTTGTTTATATGGGTCAAATTCTCATAGTTTAAGTGTATGGGCCACAGGCAGAAACCAAATCTTAGCACAGCGTATGCTTACGATTAATTTATTTATCTGGGTTAGTCTTACAGTGCACATGTATGGCTCGTATACAGAAATTAGACTTTGATCAAGTATATGATTATACCAAATTTGGCTGTTGTCGGTGATTCATTTTGTTTAACTTACATGTATGGTTTTCAGAATTCAAAAACAAGTTACCGTTATGACGTCTAAATTTAGGCATTTACTTTATTTTCGGTTAACATGTATTGTATAAGTTTTAGGCAGATAATGAGTTTGGGATAAAAGCATGCTTAGAAAATTTGTCCATTTGCTGCAATGTCTGCTTTGTACGAACCAAAATTCGACGATATGTATCTTTGTCTAAATTTGGGTAGCCAATATAATGTCCATTTTCATAATTTACATTTTTGGCTCTAAGGCAGTAAAATCATTTTGGCTACATGTATACTTGGCAAAATGTGACTAATGACTACAGGATCTACATACAGTAATATCTCAAAGACAAAAAATTATCGGAGATATTGAAATGTTTACAGGTAAAATTATCCAGCACGAATCTGTTTGAATCCAAGTAAGTATACATTTTATAGGAATATTTGGGATAAATAATGTAAATACTAGTCTCACAAACATTCTGGATCTTTGATTTAATTAATCAAAACTGCTAAATTGAATATTGTCCCATATTTAACCTCTGACAAAATTAATTTTGTAACGTTTATTCCATGTTTTTATCGCTAAGTAAAGCTCCAGTTTCCTCTTTGAATCAACTAATCCACCATTAACAGTGGTATTGACTTCTTACCAAACTGAACTGAGTTATTCGGCAAAACGTTGAACCAACCCAAATAGTGACACTTCAGTAAAGTCGAGTCACTTCATTAATATCTACAATCCAGTAATTATATGATAGTTAACTGATTTCCTCTCATGGACAATAGTTTAATGCACATGCTGGTTGTAACGAATTATTCGTTTATAAAGGTGGGATATACAAAAACAAGTATGATCTATCTCAATCCTAATTAAATCATAATAATAGACATATTAAAAGATTGTAACAAGATATTACTTAAAGCATAATAAAGACATGGATAACCAATTAAAAAACTTTTAAGTGCTTGAATTACCTATTTTTGGTTATTCATCAAACTTAGTCCAAAAGCTGACAAATTTTGAATAGGAATGTCCAAAAGAATTCTCTCTTCCTATTTCACTGTGAGAGGAACACATTTAATCATTATCTTAGCAAAGGTTGAGTTTACTTTCCATGGCTTTCTGTCCCGTACTTGCTCTATGGAGTAGCCATTCTCTACCGCGTCTGTTCAATGATGGTCACTGTATGTACATTGTTTGAATTTTGATTATAATGCAGTGCAGCTAGATGCAACATGAAAAAAGCAAACACCAATCAAACTAAAAACAGAAAAAAGTTCGCTTTGCTTATAGCCAAGTTTAAGAATCATCGAGCATGATTAATTGAAGTACGTGGTAATATCTTCCAGATATTGTTATTTTTTTTTCTTCATACATTTTATATTTTTTTTGTCAAAAGAATAGTGTGTGTCTTATTAAACCGGCTTTAGCATTTGCAATGCGTTCGTATGTCAATATAACACCAAAACGCCAATTTACATCCTAGAACAGGTGTATGTGTGTATGTTCATCGCTCTGACAATGTGTTCTCCGTCGATGCTTTTCTGTAGTAATTGGAAAGTGACTTATGATCTTCACGAGAGTGACCACTTACAAATTTGTCTAAATAACATTAATTCTGCCATCGATTAGTTAATTCCACACAGGAAGATAAAGGATGCCGACTTAGATAAGTTTGTTAACTTTGGAAAACTAGATTTAGCAGAGATAGCGTTTTACACGTCACTAAAAACTGTAATGAAGCCGTCAGATAAGAAGCTTTGTGAAAATTTAAGAACGGCATATTCCATGCTGAAGCTTGACTAAGGAATGTAAAATATTACCATGGACATAATAAGTTCTACTTTATATATTTCTTCCTCTTTATTCAAAATACGGCAAAAAATTGTTAAATTATATTCTAACTATTCTGCAGAATTTCGAAGGCTAAAATATCCGATACGAAAAATATATTTACAATTCCCAGCCATTAATTCAGAAAAGCATAGTCTACCGTTTTCACGTTTGGAAGGTATGGAGGCTTTGAACAGGGGCCAATATAAACCAACTGGACCTTTTACAATATATTAACAAATAGTGATTTATAGACCATTGGAAACATTCAACATTTTTGTTTTTGTTTTCTTCGTAGAAAACGCCTATGATGCACCTTGGAGGTACGGGATAAATGCTGTGCAAAAAGTGCTGTCTGCCATAATTTATATTAAAATTTCTCTAAGCTGAGTATTCAATATATAAATGAGCTCCTCTTTCTCGGATAGATACCATCAAGTGGTGGATGTGACCTCTGGCAGTATTTTATCTGTAACAATTTTCAACATCAAATTTAATAGTCCATACCAAGTGATTGTTTTGCATTATCAAAATTGAAACCTGTATGTGCGCATTTCCGTCAGCTACGAATACATTACGATAGTCCTACCCTCATCCTGGTTGGTACAGCTCTTCCTTTTTTTGAGGGAACAAAGTTTTATGCATTTTATTTACTTGCCTTGATTTCAAACATACAGCATGTGAATGCTTAATAATTGCTAAACGATTTACTCGACGTAGTAGTTGTTAAGTTTTTCTTAATATATATATATATATATATATATATATATATATATATATATATATATATATATATATATATATATATATATAACCTATAATTGTTACAAACTAGATAGTTGCGTTTCTTATGTTTCTGCTAAAAGGGTCATCCGCAGATAGGCTTGACTAAATAAACCACCGCAATACAACAACTTACGTATTAAAGTATGTAGTCTGTATATCATCCAAATTGTTTTGATTATGTTTAACGTGTTCGTGTGATGTTCATCATTCCTATTCATTTTTTTTTCATTTCTTTTTACATTTTACAAGCAACGTTATATTTCCCGTTGTTGGGGTTTATTTGCGCCGAATTGTCGTTTGGTTTTGATAATTTCATCGCGTCGCATGTATTTGAAAACGAGTATTTCCTGACATTGACATATTGGGATTATAAACAATTTTACTCTCTATCAGCGGACAATCATAGAGTATGATGTTCGGAAAGACGGGTGAAGGATTGCGTCACAGATGTGGAGAAAGGTTATATTCCTGTCAAGGAGAAGAAAGTGTGAAGTTTTCTATATGTTATTCACGTACCGTCCTGCTGAATTGTAGATAGACCGACACTTCGAAGAACCTTACTAAGGACTGTTATATATTTCTTTGTTTGATAAATAATTAGAGGAATCGCTGGAGGCTACGTTGGTGATGGATCTTCTTCTACTGCATCAACCCTAATTGTTGAAAACCGAGGTTGAGTGTTTCAAAGTCAGCAATGTCTTGTGGAGTAATATGTTTCACGTCATGCATACAGAACAATTGCTTTGCATACAAACTTAGCAACGGTAATACAGCTTAAGAAGACGGCATTACATAACAATCGTTTTAGTGTTGTGTTCCTTATTTTGAAGTTAAACTCCTGTTTCCATGAATATATTTCAAACAATTTGTTTCTACTGACATTTATAGAAACTAAAAAGAAATATTGTTTTGTGTACAATAATTGATAATGTTAAATTTAGCCTTGCATGCAGAATACTTATTGCTTTTGCTGGTTGCTGGAAAACCCTATTCATAGTTTGTTTCCATAACCAATACTAATGTTGTTGACTGTTTTGTTAAGACCTTTGAAATCTCTACAGAACTACTAACTGAAAGGGTTGCTTTATGAGGATCGGTTTCCTCATGATGATGCCATGCGGATAAAATGCCCTTGCCAAACAACAATTTTGTTTAATGGATGACCTATTCTATTTGATTCTTTTTTATGGCCTAAAAGGCATACATGAGCATTGTTGATATGGATGCTATCTTTATATATTTATATTTAAATATAAAGTAGCTGAACCAGTCCATTTATATGTATAATGGAAACAATCATCGCAATTTACATCAATTAGTTCATAAGTAAAAACAAAGAGATACACATTCTTGATTGCATTTAATGAAATTTACCTTGTTTAAATTATTGTAGCAGAATTAGTTCGTAGTTTATTGGCCTTAGCTTTCTTAATTCCAACGCGGTAAATTATGCATAACGTTTGTATTATTTGTTTTAAAAATAAGTTTGCATTCGTCGTTTCATTGATAGTTATCTTTGCTTGAACAACATCATACCTGCAAATGCATTATCTAATCCTTATATTATTATAGGGCTTTTCAGATTTCAAAAGCTGTTATGAACGCATTATTGAGTAGTTACTGATGTTTTAATCAATGCAGACCATATATTGAGATCTTTTAATCAATTGGAACAATCTTAAAAATACTGAGCTCTTATTTTAATATACTATAAAACGTGAAACTGAATTCAAGTTTCGAAATATATGCAGCTATAATATTGTATTTGAAACTCAAAGCAACATAACAAGTCATTTAATGTAAGACTAATTATAAATTAAAGTGCGTGTGTGTGTGTGTGTGTGTGTGTGTCTGTGTGCATCTGTTAGTTGGTGGGTGTATGCATGTAGAAAAATAACCCGTAAACGTTGGTCTCAAAAAAATGCAAAGCTGGTAAACTGAAGCAATCCTTTATATGTATATTTCTCCCCGCTTCTCAGTTCAATTGCTGCCTCCTCCGGAGATATATGCGATGCATTAATTGTCATATGATTCATAATCTCCAAAGAGCTCCTTATTGAATGAGTCACAAACAAGGAACTTGAATTTCAAAGACAGAAGCCACTTCAGTTGATGATTTTGTCTTTAGAGGTTCTGCTTGTTTGTATCTACTTGCAAAACCAACTACAGTTAGCGCGTATTAGTAAACACCATCATGCGGCAGAAATAATATATCAGCTTGATGAACCTTATTAACGACGCTGGCATCAAAATGCGAGAAGTTAATTTGTTTAGGCCGTGGTAGATAAATTTGCCATATCGCCTGTTTGGATAACCAATCCGCTGATGCAGTATTTTTTTACCTTTGCGGCGCTAGCGACTTTACTGATTGCTGATTTTCCCATCCAGAATCGTCTTGGAGAATAATAAATAGATTCCATGTTGTTATTAATTACCAGCACCCAACATCAATTTACTTTTCATCGCCTATTTTATCAAGTATGAAGCCAATTTTTCTTTGAAGGATTTATGCGTGATATAATTCAATGCATGTATCAATTTTACATCTGCGATATGTCTGTTTTGCAGAATACGGCTTTTATAATCAACATCTCGAGCATGACACGCCTTAACAATGGCGTTTATTGGGTTTTCACCGGGTCTGGGTTGGTTTTGATCATCGAGTCAAATATCGAGTCTGGTCCCGGGTCCACAATAATTATATCCTGGCAGATGTTTTTCTCATGGATATTTTGCCCATGGTGTTCCTGGTAATTTTACTAACTTGGATGCAATATCCTGGGAGTTTTACTAACTTGGCTGCAATATCACTTCCTCGTTTATTTCTAACAACATCTCCAGATTTCATAGAAACAAAAATAAATTTGTTTTGGTACCACATTGTACACACTTACCAGCAAGTGTTGACCTGTTATATTTAGTTGTAATCGTTGTCCAGTCGTTTGTACTAGTACGCTTCTTACATTTCACACAATATAGATCCATAATTTATTTATAATAACATGAATGTAATTGATTTTTCGGCGGCAAAAACACGAGAACCAGTTAAGCATCATGCAGCGCTACCAAATTATATTCGCATGATTATAATCGGACCATCTGGAAGTGGCAAGACACAACTGCTACTTAATTTGATAACGAGATGGATGAAATGGGACAAGTTGTATTTATTAGTCCCGAGTGTAGGCGATGAGCGATGTTACGAGGTGTTAAAGGATTTTAACGAGAAAGCAAAGTCGGATATCGATGAACGTATTATTGAGTTTATAACCGATATCGAGGAAGCACCGAGCATAGATATTATTGATGGAAGTATTAAGAATTTAGTCGTCTATGATGATGTAATGTTAGACAATCAAAAGAATCCTGCTAGGATATTTTCCAGAGGTAGGCATAAAAATACCGATGGGATATATGTCACTCAACCATACATTCAAATACCAAAAGTGATCAGAGATAACTGCAACATTCTTGCGGTATTCAATGGAGCTGATACACATACGCTACGAAATATTCACCAGACTTGGTGAAGTGGAGATATGGATTATAATCTCTTTAAAAATGTCTTTAGTGACGCTCAGTCAATTCCACATGGATTTGTAACGATAAATTTGCACGACCCGAGATCAAGATATCGTATCGGACTTGATCAAATATTCGGTTGAAATCGTAAAAAGATTTGTATCCCCATAGCAGCAGAGAGAGTGCGACAACGACTTTGCGTCTCCAAAGGAAACTTTTTTTTTCGATTTTCGACGAAGCCTTGGTGTGCCAAAAAGACGCTTCTATAAAGTTGTCGGATTTGCCCTCTCTGCTAGTCCAAAACATTTGTTTCTGCCATATATTTTTATACTATTTTAAAGTTTCAGTCTCTAATACATTATCGTGTTTGTCATACATGGATAATGTCTGGAAATATATTCCATCATTATTCCCCCTTCCTGTATATCATATTTGTGTTCATGGACGGACAGTACAAATTCTTTAAGCCGTTGTGACTGCTTCTCTCTTGCCATTGTTAGTAAAATGTTATTTATATAAGCTCTAGAATAGTATAATAAAACGGTTCCACCCATGACAATTGACGACCACTAACCAATGAATTACAATCCTAAAAAATGACGAATAGAGTTTGAAGGCTCGAGAGGCACGTTCTACGTTAACGAATTGATAACCTCTAAATGTCTTTATTGTTAGTGTGGTGATCATTCAACAGGAAGTTACTGCACAATGTTGCGACCAATGGCTAACGTGGGTCATTATCCTTGAGAAATTCTACAAGATAAATTCTGTTTTAATGAGAAAATTATTGTAAGATGGCTAAAATTGGTTAAGAGAATTGAAGTTGCGTTTCTATGTTACTGAACCCAGTTTGATTTACAACATTGACATATAATAATCTTGAACTTAATGAATGTATTACAAAAATCGTAGAGACCGATTTAATCAGAAACCATTTTATCAAGGAATAATCATTAAAAAAGATTATTATTCTCATTATTCTATTTCACTGTTATATTTAAAGTAATAATATCAACGCATAACAGTTACAAATATATACAATATTTTACAATTTTCAAACAGAAAATTAATGTTGCTTATCATTAGTTTGACATATAGTTACTGGAATTATTGCACATCGTCCATCAATTCAGATGTTTGTATTGTTTGATGTGCAAACTACGATGTAAGACAAAAAAGTACTTGGATATAAAAGTCAGGTCTATAAGTATGAGTACTTCATTAATTAGTTGATGACACCTTGTTGATGTATGATGCACTGACGACGAGATTATATTTACATAATTTCCATGTGTGTTACACAGCAAAGAATGAGGTAATAACATTACATTTAGCATCACCATAGAGACAAGAAAATGTGACATGCAGTTGGCATGGAACGTGACATATAAATGAAACTTAAAGAAATAAACAGCAAATGTTAAATTGTTTTGTTTCAAGCACTATGCCGAGATTGAAGCATACTGGTTTTCTCTCTAGTGCTAAACTATTAATAATTATTATTATATTATTATTTTACTTTTGGTACCAGCTGTTCTCAACGAATGTCCAGGAAAACGTTACTAGAATCGAAATTCCAGACTTTGCAAAACTAGACCTGGATGGTTTTGCTCCATTAGGCATTAATGCTGTAGAAGAATATGTCATTGGAAATCTCCCTCCAAAGATACCTCGTATTATTCATCAAACATGGAGAGATAGAGCAGTCCCTAGAAATTTTGTAGCATGGATGAAAAGTTGGTCTAGTTACCATCCAATGTGGAAGTACGTATATTGGACAGACAAAACTGCAAGATGCCTAATCAAGGAGAGGCACACGAACATGCTACACATCTATGACGCATACCTAGAAAATATTCGTCGCGCTGATGCCATGCGATACATTATACTCTTTGAATTTGGTGGGGTGTACGCAGATATGGACATGGAAAGTTTGCGGTCTCTTGACGTCATAGTCGAGAAATACTCGTGCATTCTCGCACAGGAGCCACACGAACACCCTATTTTGGATGGAAATTTTTACCATTTAGTTATTAATGCCTTTTTAGCTTGTGCCAAAAAACATCCCTTTATGAAACTAGTTATTGACAAACTTGCATATTTTAATCACTTTTGGAACGTTCTTGACAGCACTGGACCACACTTTTTAACTTTCGTTTATAACACTTATCGTGCACAGAAAAATGTGAATGAAACAAATAATGACGACATTTTTCTTGCGCCTGCTGAATATTTCTTTCCTACTATTGATCCAGCAAAGTTTTCTTACATGATGGGACTTTGCAAACAATTCCCTAATTTGAACTATCTAAGGCAGCAAGCTTGTGTATCCCTCAAAACAATGGGACTTCAACGAGAGCCTTACATTTTCTCATTTGCGAACCATCATTGGATCCACTCATATTTTAGAAATGGATCTATATTTGCTGAAACACATGATATTTTTGAGATAATTCCTGGTGCTAAAATGTATGATTGCTTAGAAGGAGTACATATTTAACGATATATTGTCCTGATATGATGATGAAAAGTCTTGTATATTTTTTTCTAGAATTAATTCATTTAATACTGTACCATATAGTTTCACTTATTTCAAACTTGTATCGGCGTAAAATATGTCATGCGCTCATATTACACGATCTAGCTAATTAGAACACTATCATGCATGACTAAAAGAGAAGTAAATAATATTGCCTTTACCCGTATCATTCAACATAGACACCTGCTGGTGTATGAATTAGTAAACGAGTTATTAATGACATGCTAAAATACTTTTGAGTTTAAATAATTTAGAATAGTACTATTTTCTCTTAAACTTAATAATTATATATAAAATTGTAATGAAAGACATAATTCAAAGATAATCCTTTGTTTTTCTACTTGTGCCATTATGGATATTATTTAAATTATTTGTTTAAAAGGCAGCATGTATTATCCATATGAAATATTCCGTGATTTCATTCGTTATATAAAATTATCATGGAACAAAAGCGTTTAAAAATAAATCTTTTTCTTTCAAAGGTTTTTTGGTGACTATAGATTTTGCCGTTTTGAAATTATGTCGATTTTACAGGTTTTCATACGTCACCAATAGCAACGTAAGTGCTATGATTTTCAGGATTTATTATGTTACCAAAATATTGAACTAAGGGTTTTGATTTATGTTTTTCAGGTAATCTCATTGATGAACAAAGTGTGTTTAATTGACAAATGTTTAAATATTGATTTCACAGATTTGTCACATATATGCAGTATTGAGCTCAGTGCTAAAAAATAATAATTATTAATCATTTTATATAGAATGGCCAATAATACATGTTAGCTTAAAGTGTTCATGTAATGTCCTTACCGAAATTTCCTTGTTAAAAAAGCAATTGGATTTAATATTTAGTAATTTAGGTTTAAATCGCGTCAAAGAGATTTACGAATCATAAATATTTATCAGATGTTTATTCGTAAGACATTACTAGAGTACTGCATAATGTAATTGTAAACATTTCTTCTGTCTAAATGACTATAGATTTATACATCTTTCCATATTAGAATTGGGAACACACAAGCAGTATCCTTTATGTTTTATGACCATCAAGGTGTATGAGGCATCCACTATGATATGATAGATAAATAATATCTGGAAACTAATACTGCTGTAAATTTATCGAAGAAATATTTAATGTAGAGCAATTAACTGAAAGCATTCAAATGTTATGCAATCATTACTGTACACAAGTTAGAATCCTTGATACACAAGCACGTAAGCGTCACATGATCATAATTAAATGGAAACAAGCACTTTTGAGAAATATATACCCTGTATCTTCTTATTTATTGGGACCTCCTTATTTCATAAAACACTTTTTCTCTAAGGACATCAATGGATCAATGTTATCACTAATTTATAAGTAATATGTTTAATTTTATTCACTATGGAGATAAACTGGTCCAAGTTTCATCTAGCAAAATACAGTGGCATAATGGCCATTACAATATCTATACTTCCAAACATCTGTGCAGACTTGCAGTCAAATTAATTTCAAACATGTTTCTTTGCGAGGATTATCTGCATTATATGTTTTTCACAACATTTCAGGCTGGTATAAGTGTAAGTACGTCGATTAGTCTATATATGTATAAATTAATAGTTTGAGCGATTGGCCATTGCAAATAGCTACTATATCCCTAATTTCGTAAGAATGTGACAAATAGATGAGGCAAGGACGCATTATAAATATAGTAGCCAAAATAAATTTCTTTGAACAAATAACTGTTGGGGGACCCGACACTAAAAGATATTGATCTGTGGTACTAAATTTTGTAAGATGTATAAGGTCCACAAGTCCAGTTTATTACTTTGTGGTATGTGTCATACATATCTTCCATTTTGACACTGAACATGTACCTATACGTTTTTCGAGATTCCATACTTTAAGATAAATACTCATATATTAACATAATTGTCTCTGTGATATATTTCGTTGAGATAATATCTGTGAGAACACAAGAGTGGCGTGGGAACGACTTGATGGAGTAACCGGTGGGTGTTGGATCCGCGCATTTGGGCTCATCGCCGGATGTTGTTAGCCTTATTTATGTCTTAATGTATAAGTATTCTTATCGTTGATAAAATTAACTATTTCTTTGCGCTTTTCTGGTGGTCCCATTGTTTGTGCGTTGAATAAAGAAATACACAGTGGTATCTCTGGGATATTTGACACAACTGTTTACAATTTAATAGGGATTTGAACCAGTTTATTTAAATTAACGGCTGAAGTTGTAAATTGTTTAGCTGGAAAGATCGAAATAGAGATAAATCGTCTTCCTGTTATACACCGGCCAACATTTTTCCTTTTACATTTAAGTAACGATTATTGTAGTCACAGTTTGTTTAGTCCTGAACACAATGTAGTATGAAGAGCCAAGGTGTGGTCATTTTAAACATTTAATGAGGGTCAACCAGAGTATAAATGGGTTGACTGGCGGTTTATTCATGAACAAGGACCTTGTAACAGTGGAGGAAGACAGCGGAGGAAAATTCTATGTGTTCTTGTTTCCAAAACAAGGTGATCAAGAAAGGCATACGAACTGAACAGCCAATTCAGGATGAAACACAATAATTTAGAAGAAGCAAATATATCATGAAAAACAGTAAAAAAAAGCGGAAGAGCTGTTTCAAGCCGGTTAAACGATAGCGGCCCTCTTTCCGGATATCATGCTGGCGAGCTCAAACGTTTGTATTTGTCATTTATGAAAAATAAACCCACTGGCTCATCTCAGATGTCTAACAGAACGACATGACGTTTAAGAAACCTTTCCGACCTGTCAATATCCAATATTCTACTTATTCTTAGAAATAATTTGGGTGTCCACATTTCGTCATTTACTGGGCCAAGTTCATTGGATAAGTGTTTGAGATAGTGTATATATGATACACCACCACGGTGACATGTTTGGCGTTGTCCTAGTATACAACTGGCTATTAAGGACTGGAGCATCGGCATGGGTTATCGGTGAAAAAGTTATAGTGTCGGCTCGCCAGCATCACTAGCCTCACACCGAGTCAGACTTTTCCACTGCCCACTGACACTAAGCACAATCCGTAAGGAACTCGATCAGGAGCGTAATCTATCACACTTGTCATTTATACTTCATTCAGGACTCCATGACCATTATGCCGTTGTCTTTCGAAGTTGCCTAGAAACGTTCAACGTTAAAATTCAGTCAGTACATTCGTTCTATACTATTTTCTGTAAAATAAAAGAGATGGCGATGGGTTTGAATTTGGAAACTTTGTAGGATTGTAACATACCACCAAGTTGCCTAATGATCTTACTGATTATATACATGACTGTATTATTTGTTCAATAAGAAGTGTTGAAGTGCAACTTTTATAAATGTAAGACTCATTGAATATTCTAATACGTTAAATGCTTCTAATAGGTAAAATGCTTTTAATAAGTAAAATGCTTCTAATAAGTATCAGTGTTAGCCTTCTTCCTTCATACCTATTACAATATTCTAATTCGGTTTTAGAAAATGTAAACAAGTCATAGATCATGTTTTTGAACATAAATTAAACGAAATCCAGGCTGAGCTCGAACTATTTGCAAGTTTTCGATTTCTTTGATACTAATATTTTTCAATTCAATTAATATATCATATTAACGTAGTAGCATGTTATATCTTTCATTATAATAAATCGGTGTGGATATGAAACGCGAATAACAAGTTTTAATAATTTCCTTGTTATGACCCATGGCAGGGATTTGGATGGAGTGAGCTGAGTGGTACAACTCTAATCATATATAAGAAATACAATAGTTTTTAAAAATATTTAAATATTTAATAAACTAGCTAAACGAAAACGATATCACACATTGTAATACTGATACAAAATAACATATTAACCGTTTGTCGTAATATTACGATTGTATTGTATTAATTACATGAAAGCTGGTTTAAATAAAAAATAAAATCTTTACAAAGTTATCGTTTTGTGTAGTGAAACATGAATTTAATCAATCGCCATCGCCTACATCGATCTAACTGGAAATGACCAACAGATAGGCATTTTGAGGTATTTAAACATACAAAATATTTTGTTTCATAACATTGTTAAGGTTTATTTTAGATAAAAACAAAACATTAAATATATGTAACCTTTTCAGCTTTATATCGGTGGTATCAAACAATACTGTAGGTTTATATTCCCTGGGTTCTGCCTTAACTAGGCATACAATGTATAGCCTATTTTGCACTGAGGAATGGCTTTAAACATGAAAGAAGAACAAATAATTTCTAAACGTAACAAAAGTATTAAGGTTATATGGCTTTGGAAAAAACGATGTGAATGCAGACATATTTTATCAAAGACTTTCTCGACTAGATGATTTTCTTGTCATATGGCACACACAAGCAAATATTTCAATGATGAGAATATTTTGACATAATAATATGCTTCTGTCTTGAGACTACTAAACATGCTTAAATCATATGCATTCTTAATTGCACATACATTAAAAACTATCAGAATCATAAACTTCAATGCTCTTATATATATAAATGACCCATATATGAAAATCCAAGGTAGCGATATCTCCGAAATACTCCATAATATTGTGGATACCCAAATGCATTTTCTGGACAATACATCTGTCTGATACAGATACCATATTATAATTTCTATGTGAGTACATCGCACATTTTATGAGCTCAGTGAATTTTGAATATCGTTATAATAGTGTTCTACATAAGGGATATATTCGGCTGTTGTTACATAAGATCCTAGAAAGAAAAGGAATCGAACATTAGGATTGTTCAAAGGATTATTCAAGGTCAGTGAATGCGAATCGAAAACATTTGCATTTTTTGTAGACGAGCAAGTGTGATAGATGTTTGTTGATGAGTGTTGTGTGTGTTTGCGTGCACAACAACTGACACACGATAGGGAATTAAATTCTGATTCTATCGATGTTAGAAGTTTTACGACCTCTCGGACTTAAAATAGATTTCTTCTTAATGGACCTTCAGGGTTATTGTTTTGGTAATTTTCAATTGCAGATTTTAACGCAACCAATGGAGTCAAAGTAAGAATTTAATCAAACGGTTGAAAATGAGCGAAAACACGGAAGTAAGGAAGATTATTTGCTTGACGTATATAAATCATGTACCATATTTTACTTGCCTAGATCTTATCCGTGTACATGTATCAGGACTGATAAATAAACGTATTAATGAAATAGTGTGCACTTACGTTAGTCATCTCTTCACTTTAATAACTTATCACAATGTTCATCTTTTTAATATTGAACGTTTTCGCACAAACATTATTGCACTCGAACTTACGTTAGGAAGTCATGCCTTTAACAGTATTTTTAATTGCGCTTCTGAAAATAGGAATCACATAAAACAATCATGATGATTGTAACAGAATTGTTACCGAGAGGATGGTGGATTAAATGAACAACACAAACACAATATGTGAAAGAAAATGTAAATTTATGAAATAAATTATTAATGAAAAATAATGATGTATCAACACAATAACTCATGCGTTCACTTAATCCAACGATCCCACTTCTGACACCATTGTAACAGAATTGTTACCGAGAGGATGGTGGATTAAATGAACAACAAAAACACAATATATGAAAGAAAATATAAATTTATGAAATAAATTATTAATGAAAAATAATGATGTATCAACACAATAACTCATGCGTTCACTTAATCCAACGATCCCACTTCTGACACCATTGTAACAGAATTGTTACCGAGAGGATGGTGGATTAAATGAACAACACAAACACAATATGTGAAAGAAAATATAAATTTATGAAATAAATTATTAATGAAAAATAATGATGTATCAACACAATAACTCATGCGTTCAACCCACAATTACACTCACAACCATTCACAATACATTAATAAATGAAATATTAATACAAAATAAAACACAGATACAAAGGAATCTCTTGGACTATACACAGATCCAAAGGACCTTTACAAAAGTTATATTAACGCAAGTATAAATCACGATAATAAACACAAACATCAAACTATACTATCGCATGTATGGATTGCGACAACTAGCATGAACATATACATGTATTTAATCAAGTTGCTAGCTTTTATTGAGAATCATGCAATGCCTTGAAATACTATTGTGATTTGAAGTAACCATGTAAATACAACACTGTATTCAAATGTACTACAATTGCAACACACACATGTGTCTCGACCCTGTATAACCGTACGATTCACTAACAGTTGAATCGCCGCCCAGTTTCCCCGAAGACCTAGGGTTGACTCAATACTTTTATCGGTCACTTGCCCTTCACGGATCCACCACAGTTATACGTACAGACAGCATACAACATCTACTAGAACTAACGTTCCTCAATACCCTAGATGCCACCCCGGATATTTACAACTCTAGACAGCTCCGACACTCGGACTTCTAGCTTTCCGGATATTTACACGTCACGACAGATGTAGACGGACAGTCAATCTGACAGAGAGACAGTCAGATACTTCAATTCGATTGCACAATAAATCAGCAACAATTTCAGCTACGATATCAGAGATGTTATCAGAGATGTTCCGCAATAAATCATCTACAATTTCAGCTACGATCTCAAAGACGTTATCAGAGATGCTATCAACGATGTTATCAGATGCGCTATCAGACGTTATCAGATGCGTTATCAGATGCGTTATCAGAGATTATCACATGTTATCAGATGCGCTATCAGAGATACTATCAGATGCGTTATCAGAGACGCCATCAGACACCATCAGAGATGCCATCAGATGCGCCATTAGATGCGTCATCAGATGCGCCATCAGCCCTTTGGCTGGAGATTGACAGACGAGCTATCTATCCTGTGATTAGATACTTTAGGTCCCGTAATATTGATCAAAAATATTCTGCCTTATATACCCTCAAATAGGTGAGCAGAAATCACGGCAAGATTACCGTGCACTACGTGAAACTAATGTTCCGGATTTCATGCAATTCAAAATTAGGCACATGCAAATCGTTACACGCCGCTTATCTTGGGAAAAACCACTTATTCACCCCAGGCAACGCATGTACGACGAAACAAAAAAATGATGAGATTAGTTTGTAAATCTAGAAGAAAAAAAATTCAATTTTCGCCTAATTCTGTGACAATGATATAAGATTCACGTTTGAGCGAAGAGCAATGCGTTAATAAGTAAAAGTGTAAACTACATATAACACCCGTAACGTATTCTTAACTATTCACGACTTTACGCTTATTGACACACGGTACAGATGTGATAGCAGTCTGGTATATTTTATACCTGTCATTTTCCACTGGCTGCACGTGTTTCTATTTGGCCCAGAAGACTAATTCAGTTCAAATGGTCTTTATTAATACATCTTGGTAAACTTACAATGCATTCGTGTTTGAAATTGACCTAGCATCCGCAAATAGACCTAGCATCCGGTGCATACTCTATCAAATAGTAGGATCTTTAAAATGCTGTATATGATACAATGAGATTAAGTACTATTCAATTGAACAAATGTAAATTGGCGATTTGCAAATGTTTGGTGTCAGCACAGGATTTCTTAGCAGCTTCCAAAATTTGGATGATATCTTTAAAAAAATTTTCGTAACACCAGACATAAATATTTGTCTATATTCATACTTCCTCCTCAACCGAATTTTCATACAGGTTATGTTCTTTCTGTACGATGTAAAATCCAGTATCAATGTTGCATCATGATGGTGCATACACAGATAATTACTTTTCTGTAGAGCCCATACCTTTTCAAACTAAACGACTTTATGGATCCAAACATAAAAAGAACAACAAGAACCCCTTCAGTGCATGAAGTTATGACGATCATAAAATCTGGTGTCTTAAGCGGTACAAATAAAGCAAAAATATTATAACTTATAAGTAACCAGCTCAGGTCAGATCTTATCAATACAAATTTATATTTAAGAGGAATATGTGGACGTAGTATTGTAAACATTCGTCCTACAAACCAACGCTTTCTTTGTTTTATGTAATCGATAATAGTAAATGGACTCTTCTCTCACATTTCACCTTCTACAAAATTAAATTTATATCCATTTTTCCATGCGTACAAAGCCAAATAAAGATCCTCTGCTATACTCCCTTTAGGTCCATAATCAAATCCCATGTTTTTCTCGACTGAACCTTTTATGATGATGTAGGATCCCTTTAAGCCATACAAAGGTCGGTGGAGTTTCTGAAAGCAGAATTTCAATAACCCGATGTCAATTGCAACACGGACACTGTTGTCCGCTAATGTTGTCCACCAGTTAATTATTTCAGTATTCGCATAAGTGATAACTCCTTGTCCAATGTCTCCCATACTTTTAGTAGGAAAATTTGCCAATCCAATTACTGAACTTTGCGTGAGAAGTGTTTTCTCGTCCAGGTGTACAATCCAGTCATCGTCAGACAAACAGTAATGTAGTGCACGTGCTTTAAACTGTGAATTATTTTTCGTTGCATAATATCTGGGCACTACAATTTCTTGAACAAACATCGATGTGGGTAGGTCTAGGGGAATATCTGTTACAACCTCAAAAGTAAACTTTTCAAGTCCAGTTTTCAGAGAGGTTTCTTTATTTCTCTCAAGGGTGCGGATGACTAACATTTTATACAATCCTCTTGTGACAACGCGAAAGCATATATTAGGAATATCTGACTTCGGTAGCTCCAATTTTGGCGGATCTGGCCATAACTTAGTGAAAGTTAAGGCAATGGTATTCAAAACAGTAAATGGAACAGAGAGGCAGGGCGTCATTTTGAAACATAACAGGAACATAAATCCGACATAACCATATTTGTCTACTCCATTCCACAAATTTGAATTCTTTGAATGCTGATTTTATGTCTGCCACCAAAGTTGTATTTTCCAAATGACAATTGCGGTACATAGAAGTAGAAATGGTGTAGTCTTTTGCAGATGGAATCTCATCTTAATATGGAACTGAAGAGAAAATGACTGGAACCGTCCATTATTAGCTGTACTAGTTTTTTCCAGCATATCTTTTTGTTCAGAAATACAATAGATCATATGAAGGTTCGTCACGCAGGTCTCTGTATCTATACACATTATTTCGCTTGACTACACCAATCATGGATATATATTTTACGGTGCACTATTCGATTTATAAAATGAAAGTAAGCTTGATATGTTTTAACTATTTTCATTTATTGGCTGTAATATCTTAGTACCGAAGTTAACAACACCAAATCCACACACCCATATTAAAATATGGAGCTTTTAATGAAAGCTATTCAATTATAATATAATTCTTAATGGAAATGATACAAATGATGGTCTTTCATTTGAAAGCTAAATATTATTTCCAAACATCAGTTGAAATACATAAATGTTTAATAAAATATAAAACGGGTTTGTATTAAGGTATAACAGTAACGGAATAAAATATAAAAATAATATTGAATGTGTTATAAATTATCTTGAGCTTATAACAACATATTAGGAAGATAATATTTTAGAACCTGAACTTCACCATTTATTAGCGTGTAGACATTTTCTAAATTTGATCACTGGCATTCAGGTTTGTAGTAACTCGCAATTATATAGTTTAAAGATTTTCTCTCCAAACAATATATTTATATAACAGATTTGTTACATTTTCACACTGTTCTAAATATTAATTTGAATATTAGCCTTATTTCATTCATTGCCTAGCTAGTTAAGTCTCATGTTTATACAGAATGGCATGAATGATTTTAAAATCACTTTGTGTTCCTTTTGTATCTAGAACTAGACAATATATTGCCTTGTTTATTACCGGATGTTTGAAAATGATACTTATTAGCAAATAAAGTATCAAGGAATATTATTTATGTTAAAATTTAGGGACAGTACAATATTCTGTTTGGTTTTAATAGTATAATTATGAAAAAACAACTGATTTTACGAATGAAAATATCAGTCCTTACAAATATTGGCGAACCACTATATTTTCTTTAGTTGATTTTTTGTGCCGTTCTCAAAATTGTTCAAGAGTTCTTCCTCTTTTAGTTGTTTCGTTTTATGTTCATCCTGATGTTTAACTGGGAAATCTACTGGTGTAAGCACATTCAGTATGCTTGATAATTCCGACAATGATATTTCTTCCACTTTAAAAGGCACGTCAAATAATGATTGGTCAAAGATTGTAATATCTTCGTGTGGGTCTATCTATCTGATAATGCAAATCGCTTGCAAAGCCTAAAACTTACATACAGCAGTTGGATATATATATAGATCTCTAAACATTGGAATATTGCACTTGTAATATATTTTATTCAGATCATTTACACGAATTTCTACAATTGAAAGAATGGCTTTTTTCAGAAAAGATTTGTCTCCTAAGTCTTTCCAATATTTATGTTTAGTGTTTCACCAAAATGTAAGAGGTTTCTTTGTCGTTGAAGTTTACGTGATGTCGGCGTTTACTGGCAGTGTTTATTTTTTGTTTTAGACCTAAAGTGTGTATTTGTAGAAACGACGTTCCTCACAGGTTATTCAGAAATAGGTGCTACTCATTGTAATATTCTAACCAATGGAAATCCTATTAAATTTTGAAACCTAAAGCCATTACAGTTATATCGATAATAATGGATAAAAAAAATTCGACAATGATATATTTCTTTTTTAAACATGCATGGAGTTGACAGGCGACTTTGAAAGAGGCGAGTCTGTTTGTGAGGCTGTACAACGTGTCGTTTTGGAACACAAACTAAAAAATAATCATTTTGGCGGAGATAAGGAAATATGTATACGCCACAAGTACATCCTATTAGCGATGTACATTTGAAGTGTTTAGTTATAAGTACGTTTTTCGCTTGAGTAAAATACATAAATTTATGAAACTAACCATAGATGGCATATCATTGAGAAATCAATTAAAAACTTAATATAATTTTATTTGCAATCCATCTATATATTAATACGATGTCAGCAATATTTGCACTTATGCTAAAATACTTTATATTTTTTAGATAGCTCCCTGTGCTAGTATGTATGTTTGCATGGAAAAAAATCATACATGACCGTAAATGTTACCGCATGCTTCTTAAAAAATGGGTCACCTGACATTAAGATGAAATACAATCTTTTATGTTTTTAATTCTAAATAGTTTCTCGTAGTTGGTTTCCCATTTGAGAGAGAGAGAGAGAGAGAGAGAGAGAGAGAGAGAGAGAGAGAGAGAGAGAGAGAGAGAGAGAGAGAGAGAGAGAGAAATGGTATTTCTAGGTGGAGTTCAATGAAGGAAACATTATTTGGTGTTTAAGTTTGTTTTGCATCAGAAAAGGTGAGTTTTAAAGCACTCTGATAAGTGGTTTGTGTCTAATTTCAATAGACAATTCGTTACGCATTGATGGGCAATGGTATGCAAAAGAACATTATCCATATGTGTTAGTTTTTATAGTGGGAATAATGATTATCGATTGTCAGGAGAGGAGCGTAGGTATCTTGCTGGTGTGTACACATGGGTGAAGCCAGATAGGTATGTTGGACTGGACTTTGTCAGCAAAAAGTAGCACAGAAAACAAATTTTTGTTTGATTCTGTATCAAATTGGTAGCCAGTGTAGGGTACAGAGCCTTGGTGAGGTGTGCTCTGATCGAGGTTCTCTAAGGATGATAAGAACAACTGTGTTTTGAAATTTCTGAAGTTTCTGGAGATACAATGAGATTAAGCAGTCATAATTGAGTTACAATAATCCAGTCTTGAAAGTACTAATGAACACACACGTGTTTTATTGGCATCAGCTGAAAGATATTTGTCAAATCTTGAACATATTAAGTTTAATATATGAAAGAATTCAAGGAATGCCTGGCTTACCTTTATTTATCATTCTCTACTCTATTCTGATCTACTCTATTCCACAATGGTTGATATTGCTCCTCTGTCTGCAACAAATGTTGTATTTTCCAAATGACAGATAAGGAACATAGAAGTTGCAAATAGTGTAGTCATTGCAGAAAGTATGACATATTAATACGGAATGAAGGAAACGAATGCAGGAGCCTTCCTTACGTTATATTCGTCTTTTCCAGAATACATTTTCAGAGTGTCCAAGAGGAGATACTCACACATATTAACTATTGATTGAGAAGCAATTGTTTAACTAGTACCGTCTCTGCAGTTAAAACAAATATGTTGCTTTCAGCATTTCATAATTTTGTTTTATACGCTCTTGTTGGGGTTTTTCATATATTTGTGTAGCAATAACTGTTTTGATTTTACTTTGATTATGATCGCCTTTTGAAGATTTTCAACAAGTTTCGCAATATCTCTTACTTTCTGATCACACCTACCTGGTGTGAATGTTGTGACTTTGCACATTTGTATCATTATTATACTTCTAAAATATGCTTTTAGGTAAGTCATTATATCACAGTCTTAAGACTTTAACGATACTGTGTTACACGCGTGAAGATAGTACACTTGATAAATTGTCGATGATGAATCAAGTTTAAATGTTAAATTAAGTTTTATCACTACAGTAGGAAATGAAAAACATGATAATGTAGTCGATTCGAATCATTTGCTTATTCTAAATTTTCGACTTTAGCTGGTTTTACTAAAATTATTAAATCATAAATTTGTCAGGACAGTGACAACTGAAATTAAAATATTTATAAGATAAATCAGTCTACAGAGTTTTGCTACTAGTCGATATTACCGATATGTCATCAAAATGAGTCTTCGTGCCTGGAACTTAACATAATAGATTAGACTTTGCAAATAAGATATTTCACGTTTGGAACGGAAATGGTATCAGATGCTTCTCTAACGGATTATATAGCATACAAAATAGCATACTGCAAAATGGAATACACATTAACTTCATTCATATGAATGATTGAAACGTACCAAAACTACATTATGCAAACGTATTTATCAGTGACATAAACAGCCTACCAGTTTCTCGACATCATACAAATAAATTACCTAGTTATCGGAGCTATCAATAAACACATGACTGGGCATTATTGTCACCTGATGTCCATATGATTGTAACACAACAAGTTGTACAATTAAAACAGCCAAATATATGTACTAGAAAACACGCACATTATTATAAGAATGCTAGAAGTATCCTGATGTAAACGGATATACTAATTTGGAATGTGTAAGCTTCTAGCATTTAAGGCTAATATCAGCACAGTGTTGGCCTAATGCGTCAGGTTGAAAAACGTACGAACGCTACGTGCCACCTCATGGAAGGAAACTACTAACTTAGCTTATGTTTTATGTCTTGTTCAAATTATGTCCAAGATTGGTGCTTTGAATGTTATGTAAATTAGTGCGAAAGGGTATGGTAGAAAATAACTACACTTTGTCAACGTTAGAGGATTCAAAGACATTAACAGCGTTGGTAAGTTCCTAATATATGTCAATTCAAATTCAGAACGGCCCTGGACAGTCTGCACAAATGCAAAATGGCATTTATTTAACTGGCGACATTCTATAGAAGGACACTAATATAATACATCAATTAGTTTGTTTGATACAAAATGGTCATAATTCTTAACAGTAGCTGAATGAAAGAGAACAGAGGGGGTATGCGGCTCCGTAATGCGGCATTTCTTGAACGTGACTATGCGGCGTGATTACGAGAGTCACTGAATATGTTTTGCTCTGACGATATTAGCAATATGATTTTGTTCTTTAGGTGAAACACTAATTGATCGTTACTTCATATATTCTTCTGTTTGAGATTTAATATCAAATCACTTTTGAAAACGGAAGTATTTGTGATTTACGATATCCTTTATTATTCAGTGAATTCGTGGTTCCTAGTTCTTAAGATAAAATGATGTCTGTGGTAATAAACATTCTCGTTATGTGGATAGCTTCCATCGTATAATCTGCGCCAAATCCAAATTATGTTTCAAGTCACTCGCTCTGAATTGGTGTAGAAATATGTACACTACGTGCATGTGAACGTCTCATTTCTGTAAATGTGCCGATCAAACAGGCAAACACTAATATTTGATATAAAGATATCACTAAACACTTGTAGACATTTGTAGACAGGCAGGTTCAAAATAAATCCATGAATGGAGTAAACGTTTAACTAATTACTTCGGTTCGTACACAAGAACCAATGTCAATGAAATATAAGATATATTATGTGACAATAATTGTGTGTAAACACCCCAAAAACAAATAAAAAATACTTGTTATCACAAACTTAAATATGCAATTGAGGTTTCAAAGGCATACGTGCTCAACGTTTCGCTATATAACTATCTACTAAACGTTGAGCTGTTGGATTAAATTAATAGTGCAAGAACTAACTTCATATTTCACAGGATATTAACGTATGCTTGAACAAGGAATCAACAGATTATTGCTGAAAATGAGAACATTTTAAGTTCAATAGTGATCTTTATTAAATTTTCGTCTATATAACGATAACATAAAAACTATAAACTAAAATTGTTACTACAACGAATTCACAAAATAATTTAGAATTAAAACAGGGCGGATCCTTGGGAAAGAAACGACGCGTGAAACAAAATGAAAGATTCAAACAGTGTGTTTTCTTTACAGATAAAATACTATAAATAAGCCTCTAAAACTTATCCAGTTCTGGAGTCGATGTTATTTAATATGTGGATGCAACACATGTTTTATGTTCTAACGTAAACTTATGAAAAAGTTGATATATAACATTTATCATTATATTTTCGCATTATTTCATACTAATGTATAAATTTCGAGAATTATATAATGCTGTTTCAGCTATCAGTTCCCGAACTATGTTGTTAAGATAGTACACTACCATTATTTATTCATTTCGATTTTGTAAGTAAATTTGTTGTTATCTCTTTAAACACACAATCCCACAGATTTACAAGCTTTATATTACCATCAAGGATGACAGAACACCATTAACACACTTTATTCAGTTGTAGCTGTGCCGAACAAGGGGATATATATATATATATATATATATATATATATATATATATATATATAATCGTTTTCAGCACCTTCTAATGGTAACACAACATCAGCTCTCACTGTCATTCGATTATGCGTCGAATGTGTGTATTGATGCACATTTATTTCCAAGATTAAAAAATATATGATAACATTCGTATTTAGACACACTTCAAATTAGACAGATTTACTTGTATTGTTATTTTTTAACATATTTGAATCATCTATTGCAAATATTTAATACTCGATTTCAATATAGGCTGCTTTACGTAAATACACAAACTTTACAAACATAAGTTAATTGATTCCTTCTACGCACAATTTAGAATCTATGTAACATTTTATTTCTTCATGCCGTTCTTTATAATTATAATAGCACACAACACGTATTGTAATGCATATCCAAAACAGAATCTGAAGCTCTATATTTTGAGATGTTTAAATCACATATGTGATATTCATCGTTAACTTATCTAACTGCATCATAAAAGTTATATAGGTGTACACGTACAGAGTTAGCGCAACCACCCAACAATCTGCTTGAGGTAAGTGATAAGCTGCGGCACATGGTCATAAGATAAACCACTTAAATCATGACCAATGGAGAGCAATATGATCGTCCTACTCTGTCGAAAAATAGTGTTTATTTCAATTCTCTGTTACACCAATTACCCAAGTCAGTAATCCAAGCTAAAAATGAACCTAATCATTTAAGCCTTGATTTGTAATAGACGGAATATAAAAAGATAAATTTACATGATTGTTGTTGTCTAGCTTGCATTCAGTGTTTCAGCAAAATTGTAAACTAATGACATTATACAAGTGAATGTTGTTTATATTGGTCAAAGTCTCATAGTCTAAGTGTATGGGCCACAGGCAGAAACCAAATCTTAGCACATCGTATGCTTAAGATACATTTGTTTATCTTGGTTACACTCTTACAGTGCACATGTATGGCTCGTAGACAGAAATCAAACTTTGATCAAGTATATGCTTATACCAAATTTGGCTGTTGTCTGTTATTCATTTTGTTTAACTTACATATATGGTTTTCAGAATTCAAAAACAAGTTACCAGTATGATGTCTAAATTGAGTCATTTACTTTATTATCGGTTAACATGTATTGTATAAGTTTTAGGCAGATAATGAGTTTGGGATAAATGCATGCTTAGAAAATTTGTCCATTTGCTGCAACGTCTGCTTTGTACAAACCAAAATTCGACGATATGTATCTTTGACTAAATTTGGTTAGCCAATATAATGTCCATTTTCATAACCTACATTTTTGGCTCTAAGGCAGTAAAATCATTTTGGCTACATGTATACTTGGCAAAAATTGGCTAATGATTACAGGATCTATAGTAATATCTCAAAGACAAAAACATAAAAATCGGAAATATTGAAATATTTACAGGTAAAATTATCCAGCAATAATCAGTTTGAATCCAAGTAATTATACATTTTATAGGACTATTTTGGATAAATAATGTAAATACTAGTCTCACAAACATCCGGGAAGCAGCAGAGGGGTCGAATCGGACTTTATAGAAGCGTTTATTTGGCAAACCAAGTGTTTCTCGTAAATGCTTAAAAGAAGCGTCCATTTGGTAAAAAAAAGACGCAAAAGTCGTTGTCGCACCCCCTCTGCTGCTATTTGGATAACAATTCTTTACGATAAAATTCGCTACGATCTCACAAACAGACTAATTTGTAAAACCTTACCTCGTAAATCTATCAGATTATTGGACTGGTCAGCGAGTCTGAAATTAAATCTTGTTAACGAATTATTATGACATCTCAGATAGACTGGATTAGTTGGGTCCTCAATTATTAAAAAACCCGGAGGAGCTTTGGTGCAAATGAATATAAACTATATCCCTGCTGGGCTTGATTTGATCGCTCGAGATTTATTTGATAGCTTCCTTCGATAACATTACATACTAAATTCAATGCAATCACCAAGGATATATTTACGTTGATCGTAGCGATATGCCTACAACCACCATCTGGGTTATTATTATATGTCATGATAGTTGAACCCTTGTTTTGTTGTCTCCATGCTGTGACTATTGTAATAAAGTTTTCATTGATAAAATCAGTAACAGATATTTTTAGTTCGTTTGCATTATACCCAGGAAACTCGAAATTAGGTAGATCAGCTTCTGGTATATTGTACGCAGTTAGGACATTTCGTTTAGAGTAATTAATATTGTCATCGTTATGATTAATTATTACTTGAATTACTCGCTGGTTGATATATTCCATGTCGGATACAAGTTCATTTAATATTTCAATTCGTTTAATGATTTCACTCCGATTAGACTCATTGAAAGCCTGTTGTAGTCGTTGTAGTTGTTAACTGTGTTCTTGATTGATCTCTCTAAAATATTCAATAATTTTGTTATGATATATATTTATATATGTAATTGATTCTGGAGTCTGTCCAACTTTATATCTCCAAAAGGCGGAATCTTCATCAACAAAATTAAAATAACTACCCGGCAGTGATGATTTTTTTATATCATGGAGATGTTCTCGGCATGACGTGGTAATTTCATGGTATGATTGTTTATCCGTGACATAATCAGATTTTTGTGGTTCAGGTGGAGGTGTTGTTTCAGGCCACCCTAGTATTGTTCTTATCGAACTCTGATAGATATCTACGACATAACTGGGTGAGTTTATCTCAATTGCGGATGATAGTGTTGGTTCATGAATTGTTATAGCGATTTTCGATTCTCTTCCAGTAATGGATTTTATTCTGCGTTGTAATTCATTATTGATTTGTTCGATTTGGTAGGAACCAGATGGTAACGAAACAACGTTCTAGTCTGGTTCACCGTTGGGTTTATTCTTATTCGCACACACCAAGGAATTATTCGGTTGTTGACCACCAAATGCTAATATTAGGCCAACTGTGGTATACTTGTAGTTTTGCTAACGCTCTTTCCTTCACTGGAATCAGAGTAGGGAATTTTACACTGAATTCAGGATTCTTTGAGGTTATTGAGATCATGCTGGTTTTTACCGGGGTTGTGTTCTCCGCTATTCGTTGAAGTAGTTCTTGCGGTGTTGTCATTGTTATTATACTCATGTTGTTTTTCTAATTTTGACATCGCGGAATCAAAAACACGTACCATCGCAGAAAACTCGCTATCTGACATTAATGTGTCATCGAGTGACGATGATATCATTGAAGTTAATTGGGAGTATGCGGTTGACACAACATGAAATTTAACTATGTAATATTGCAGTTTACGCTGGCTGCATGATGATATTTTTTTTTGCTATAACCGAAATAATTCCCGCGATTGTTGTCGCCGCAGTTATACAAATTGGAACAGCTATCGAAGCAATCATTGTCACCGAAGAGAGTATAATACCGGCTACGGTGATAACCCCGGACACCGAGTATACGGTAACATCAACTGCGGTGATTCTTCGTCGATATTCTTTTTATTTTTACTTGATACTCCTCAGTGAGGGTTTTGAGTTTCATTGAAAACTCTCTGACCGTATCATAGCGGTATTGAGATACCTAAGGTATCGTCGGTGATGAAATAATCGGTGATGACATTTTATGTTCAAATCATTTACGATTTCAATTTAGTTGTTTACTTAAATCCGCTACGAATTTCACATAGCATGTTACTGAAACCCTATACAAATTATTATCAGTGGATGCTTTTGTGAATCGTTCAGTTGTATCCTTGTCGATGATATTATATTGTTGACTCCAGATGTACTCGTTGATGAAATATTAAATGGAGTCGGTGTCACTAGTGTTAGTCGATAAATACCTTTGACGGCTGCATTGATATTTAATATGTTGTTGTTAGATGTCCAAGTAAATGATCCATATTGAATCGTGTACACGTTATTTATATTTTTTGTTCGTGAGGAATGTTTATTTTTTCAAGTTGATCTAATATCCTCGGTAGCTCATCCCTGATGACATCGTTGGTCGTTTTAATATCCTCCCGAACAACTTCTATTCGCCGATTAATCGCTGTTATTTCATCGAGTTTTGTGATAATATCATTGATATTTATTTTGATATCATCTGGTTTAGCATTTTTTTACCAAAAATTCTATCAATGGAGTCATCGGTCCCGTTGAAGTTTTAACGTAACGTACTAAATTGGGTCGTAGTTTTGTCAAAGCATCTATAGCAGTTTTTATCTCCGTGAGTTTCGGTGTGGTCACCGGTGGATTTCCAAGGAAATCTAATAACGGCTTGTCAATATTGTCAATTATATTTCTTTGTAATTCAGAAAACCGATCGAATTTAGTTATATGGTCGTCATATTCATCGCGTAGTGATTTTAATGGTTCTAAATTGTTAATTCTATCCACAATAGTTGAAACAAGTACACCCGGTTTGGGTTTACCCTGATCGGAAAACAACGTGATAGTATCTTCTACTGCGTCTCGTTGTTTAACTAAAATATCATCAAGTGAAACATTACTTGTTTTCAATTTACCCTGACGATCTTGAAAAACAACTATTTCAATTGGATCAACATTTGCTAAGTTCAACATCTCAGCTATTTTATCTTCGATTATTTTTTTATATCACCGATTGCAGTGCCATCGGCATCGGGTTTCTTCAGCGCTGATAAAGATCGTCCCCAAATATCAATCATATTATTGTAATAGTCTTTGATTTTCTAATTACTTCTCTCTAAAAAGCGACTACTAGTATATATTCATTTACGACCAGATGAGGTGGTTTTCTCGATGATGAAATAGCGTCAAGGACATTTAATACTTCTATTCCGCATATTGGTGGGTCATTTATTTTTTGTGTTGGAAGCGTAGAATACCAACGAGGGGTGTTTAAGTGGTTTATATATCGCGTAAATTCTTTAGGCGGAGCTAACCCATATGAATCGAAATAAACTATTACACGCGGATTAATCGCGTATGAAACCCAATGGGTTCCAGGTCCGGTGCTGTTATCGAGATTAATGATACCGGTTTCAACGTATTTTGGTTGTGCCGGCAACTGATCTCGCATAAAGACACTTCTGAAGTTTTTTTTATCGCTAGTTATTTAGCATCATCGAGTAAATCAAAATTTGACATGGAAACTATTAAATTGTTAATGGAATTCTCAGGCCTTTTCCGCTGAACCATGAATGCGGGGTTCCTGGTAGTCTTAGACCTTTTTCTCGTTTCTTTTTTTATATCCTTTCCCGGTTGCTTTCTTTAGTGCCATCCCTGCCGCGGTACCAACGGCTCCTAACGCTGTCGATTTAGCCACTGCTGGGGCCGCTGCCGCAATTAGCGCCGGAATCGCAGCTAACAACGGAAATGTACCACCTGATTTTATCATGTTTTTGATCGCAGCCACAGAGAGTGACTTGAACGACTTTTTTATCTTTGAAAGCATCATTAAAGTGTTTTATTTGACGAGTTGTAATCGACAATTTATTCTGACCACCAGACATCTTATTGTGTTTCAGCGTTGTCGTGGTTCCACATTTTTTAGCTGATTCCGATTGCAATTTCTTGAGTTAACTAGGAATCAACGTAACATTAACAACACTAGATGACATCTTATTAATAACAGATTTATCTATTTGCTACATTGGAAAAATCCAAAGGATTTTCAATTACATATTTTCCACTGGTGCATCGATTACTCTCTTTCTTCCACCAATACCTTCAAGTAGTATTGATTTATCGCTGAGAAAGACAGCTACCGTTCTATAATTCGGGACAAGGACAACACCTGCTGCATTAGTGGGACGCCTTACAAGAGCTCTAAAATGTATATCAACGACGGATTGTCTTGTTAAGGATGTTCCAGCGAAAAGTAATAAATCGGATATAGATTCCTAAAATCAGATTGTGGTCACTGTTAGCCAACTCAATAGTGATTTTCCTCCTTGATTCATAAATGATAGTAGTTGGTTTTCTGTTGTGATTGATGCAGTCATTACCGGCATCCACAATGCTAATTTTGTTAAAATGACTTTACCAGCAGGAAAGCCAGCAGTACGCCTGATTGCATTATTATCATCACCCTTTCCCACGAGTACTACCGTATGCTTCGCTCCATAGATAACTTTTCTAACATTTCTACAGAATCCGAAAATATGACTTAGTGGAATCGCACATGAAAATTGTCTACAAGGCCTCTTCAACATTGATACACGTGTTGCAAATATTAGGTTATAATTATCGTTAACACTTCTTATAACATTAAAACATTAAAAGCAGCAGCTGCTCTTGGTCGATGTTCAGGAGAATTGGGTGTTTGTGGATCAGATGCATTATCTTGTATCTTGCGGTGTCAGTATTTTTATACACTGGATGTGATCAGCGTTATCAGTAATATCCTTAGCGAACATCATAGATGGACCCGCCGATCTTGTATAATCGTCATAATATCTCGCTAATCCTATTATTGTTGTGGCGATATCAACCTCACGCTCAATAGATTCAATTTCTCTTCCATCAATCATATATCTAGCGCTTTCGAATAACACCATAACACCATTATTGACAAAACCAACTTGGACATTTTAGTTATGTGCATATGGTGGATCATTATGAGCAGTATCATTTGTTATAAGTTCTCCCTCCACTTCAATAAATGCTTCACACGGTAGAAAATATTTACTGGTATCATTGACTTGAAGTTCGATTCTTGATCTAATATCTGGTTGTACTGCATGATAGAAATGAAATTGATAATCACGTATAGAATCATCTTTACGCACTGGGGCGTCCATATCAAAAGCTGGATCAGGTGTCAATTTTAACATTTTATTATATATTCATTGATCTAAATCGTGGTTTTCGTCGTGATTTTAAGCCACTTCCCGCTATCATATTTGCGGTAATATTATATTGGTTGCTGGCTATCAATGATGGAGTCACCAACGATGCTAATTTCTGATCTATTGCGTTATTTATTATTTTACTAACATTTGCAGGCATCACTTCTGCAGATGGTAACGGCAATGATTTAGTCGCTGGCGGTTTTCTTCGTCGAACTAACGACATCAGTTTTTCCTTCGCGGCGGAAAACGCCTTCCCGGCAACATCTCCGTCAACGATAATGATAATTGTTTTGCTAGCGGCGCCACTTTTGGAGCCATTCTTGAAAATAACCCTGCAATGTTATTATCGAGACCATCACCATAGTACGCTCTATAAACTGTCAATGGTGAGTTTACTACGTAGACGTTAGTTGGTTTATCGTGGTTGTAGTGTATAATCATCTTATTTAAATGATATTTATCTAATGTGATGATCAGTCACTATGATAACCGTAAAAATCCGTAGGATTTTCGGCTAGCTCGTCAACAAACTCTCGATATACATCAATATCCACGATGCCACCTTGAAATAACCGTCTACAGATATCAGCTGCTTCATTAATTATTTCCGGTGAGTTATTTCCAGCTCGTTTCCCTCCTACAAGAACCTCTAATCGTGCTATATCGCTGGGGATATTACCAGGACCACTAACTAAACCAACACTTGGAGTTCCACTCTGAGAAAATCCCTTTCCTGCTTATTTTAGTGATACCAGTTGCAC
Organism: Unio pictorum; assembly: GCA_030141615.1. Taxonomy (NCBI): domain Eukaryota; kingdom Metazoa; phylum Mollusca; class Bivalvia; order Unionida; family Unionidae; genus Unio; species Unio pictorum. The sequence continues at coordinate 762,181 of JARLTB010000237.1, read as the reverse complement.
CCTGCGAAAGGGGTTGCGTTATATCAATAAGTTTTGATCGTTCTGGTAATCTAAGAAATCCGGGATCTGATTGTATTGTTGGAGATGATTCGGCTTTTTTTATTGCTTCTATAAAATCATTATATGTATCATCTTTTTTTGATGCAATAGATGCTCCTGTTAACACACGATATAATCCATAGCGCCATTCCTTTCTACTAGGGAGTCTATAATCATCATTGATATAATTTTTTCTCTGATAAAATCTCCTAACAACGAATTCGGCTAATTTTTCTATATTATCGAACCTTTTATTTCTTAATTCGTCTAATTTACCCGGAATATATCATTGAATACGACTCGTCCACTAACATTATCACCCTCTTCTTCTTCTTTTTCTTCTTCTTCTTCTTCTTCTTCTTCTTCTTCTTCTTCTTCTTCTTCTTCTTCTTCTTCTTCTTCTTCTTCTTCTTCTTCTTCTTCTTCTTCTTCTTCTCCTTCTTCTTCTTCTTCTTTTTCTTCTTCTTCTTCTCCTTCTTCTTCTTCTTCTTCTTCTTCACCTTCTTCTTCTCCTTCTTCTTCTCCTTCTTCTTCTTCTGCTTCTTCTTCTTCTTCTTCTTCTTCTTCTTCTTCTTCTTCTTCTTCTTCTTTTTCTTCTTCTTCTTCTTCTTCTTCTTCTTCTTCTTCTTCTTCTTCTTCTTCTTCTTCTTCTTCTTCTTCTTCTTCTTCTTCTTCTTCTTCTTCTTCTTCTTCTTCTGCTTCTTTTTCTTCTTTTTCTTCTTCTTCTTCTTTTTCTTTTTCTTCTTATTCTTCTTCTTCTTCTTCTTCTTTTTCGTCTTCTTCTTCTTCTTCTTCTTCTTCTTCTTCTTCTTCTTCTTCTTCTTCTTCTTCTTCTTCTTGTTGCTGTTGTTGTTGTTGTTTTTTTTTTCTTCTTCTTCTTCTTTTTCTTTTTCTTCTTATTCTTCTTCTTCTTCTTCTTCTTCTTCGTCTTCTTCTTCTTCTTCTTCTTCTTCCTTTTCTTCTTCTTCTTCTTCTTCTTCTTCTTCTTCTTCTTCTTCTTCTTCTTCTTCTTCTTCTTCTTCTTCTTCTTCTTCTTCTTCTTCTTCTTCTTCAGATGGTGGAGGATTAAGTGGTTCAGGTAGTGGGGAGCTAGTATCAATATCACCTAATCGTTCAATTTCTTTTTGAGTTAATATATCACCATGGATTTTTGTAAAGATTCCTTTGTTTGTCCGGTTTCCTGTGCAATTTGTTCAAGCACACCAAGAAGAGGCGTTTCTTTTCTTTTCCCTTCCTTGCGGATATCTCTGTATATTGCTCACTCAGTGGCTGATATTACCCCTTTTGTTGCCGTGGTTATTGGTTTAAACCGATCTTCAGTTCCTGTTATAAAATCAGTCTGAAGACTCTCTCTCGCTTGTAATTTTTCTCGATCAGAATCGCTGATTGGGATGAATTTCTTAAATGCAGCTAATCTTTCACGCGCTAATCTAGTCGTTAGTGCTTCGTTTACCATTATTATAATTGCTTGTCAATTTCCAATTAATGGATGTCTTTTTCGTCTTGGAACGCCCTAGCCATACTTATTTCAAATTCAGTCCGGTTTTACTAATGGACAAAATAAAACCAATAACGTGTCAGCGACCTATTCAATTGAGTCAAATTCTATAAGTAGTAAAATTTTCCTAACACTTAACGTACCAATATTACTAGTACATAGTGTACATATAATAAGGCCCTAGCAAGTTAAAGCTATAATGTATATGCGACATATACAGTTGTGTCACTGTTAGGTTGGTATAGATTGTAAATTTTGAGGCGGTGTATCAAAAAAATCGTATTAGAGTTTTCAAAAGAGCTTGATCAACGAGAGTTCTCTTGCCAAATAAGAGCTCTATTAGAATAAATGGCAGTGATTGAAGCCCTTGAAAGGGCTATTATGCAGCTGGGTAGAAGGTTTCCATTCTGTCCTCTAACTCTGCGATGAAGGCAGCTGTTCTTTCTTCCTCTCTCGTTACTCTTGGGAAGTAAAATCATAGACGTGGTGGAGTGGTCTGTCTTCAAAAATTTCATAGTAGTAGCTCGTCATTAGTTTGAGGGCGTAGATCCATTGGTTTGTCCTGGGCGGCAATGTTTGTAATGACCTGAATCCTATATAGGTAATGTCATTAAGGAAATTCCATGCTTTCTTTTTGTCCACTAGTAGTTTAGAAAGCCCCAGGTCATTACACAGTTTTCCCAAGATTTGTTCCTTGGCCCCTTTTTTCATTCTGACGGTCTATACTGGTGACTTGAATGACTCCTCCTCCTGTGGCGAGTGCGAGGCAGCCTCCAACTTCTTATCCAAGTTTTCTGCCAAACTTGGTGACTGCATAGGCATAGGTGTAGTTGGTGTGCTGGTCTTAATTACCTTCCCTTTAGTTGCCTTCCCCTTTTTTGGTGGTGGTGGTGGGGGTGGCGGTGGTGTAGGCAGAAGCTCCGGAATCGGTGAAGTGGCCACGTCCACAACACCCGTCATAAAATGAGCTTCAAGTTGTTGTGATAGCGCTGCTATCTGGTCACGTAGGAGTTGCACTGCATCCTCCTGTACAGGTGCCCTCATTTCAGGTGGTTGAGGTGCAGTTTCCACGTTGACCGTAGGTGGTTGGGGTGGGGTGCTGCTGGCAGGTCGCCGCTGCTTTTTCCCTCGATTTATCCTGTACTTCGAATTCCCCGTGTTTTCCTCTTTATCTTCTTTGTCCCAGACAAGTAGAAGTGTTGTCCTCTTGTCGGCCGCTTGAGGCTCCAATTTGTAGCCTCAGTAAGCCCTACACCAAAAATGGCGCGAAGGGCTTGTACTGGTATGACTTCCACCGCTAGCGTACTCAGTAATGACATGTTGCTTATTGCTCGCTCGCTGCAGACTTCAGTGACGAAGTTACCATAAATGATCGATTTTCTCTAAGTGATTCATGAGGCATAATAATAATGAGATAGCAAAAATAATTTTGAATGAGACAGCAAAAATAATTTTGAATGAGAAATCCATACGTGAAATCGCATGCAAATTTTGTTCTGGATTTTTAACCATTTTTGATGGTTTTTGGTCTGAAAAATCATAAAATAATTTTGAATGAGAAATCTCTAGGAGAAATCCCATGCAAATTCGACTACTTTACCCGATGTTTTTTTTATCAAGAGCAGGACAAAAATGACCAAAACATGACCAAAAATGGCATTCAAATGACCAAAAATGGTATAAAATCGAGAAAATGGTTGTTTTACAACAAAATTAAAATAATTTCTGATTATAAAATAATTTCTGATATAATTTTATTGCTGAATCAATGATTGTCTTAGTGCAGAATCATAAAATAATTTTGAATAAGAAATCCCATGCAAATTCGACTACTTTACCCGACTGAAAAATCCGTCATTTGTTACTGTTTTTCATGTATTTTTGATCACTTTTGGGCATTTTTGATGGTTTTTGGTCTGAAAAATCATAAAATAATTTCGAATGAGAAATCTCTACGAGTAAATCCCATGCAAATTCGACTACTTTATCCGACTTTTTTTATCAACAGCAGGAGAAAAATGACAAAAAATGACTAAAAATCAATAACAAAAATGACTAAAAATGACCAAACATCAATAAAATATTTCAGTGGTTAATAAATAAAATAAAATAAAAATCCGTAGATTGCTCACACCCCACACTTTACTATTACTTCCGTGTAGACACTTGCTCTCACCCACCCCGACAATTATTTCCGTGTAGTGATACAAATACACATATTACCTGTCTCTAAGTGCATACCTGTTTGCATAGTATACAATAGACAGGTGTGCCTTTGTGTCTGATTTCAATGGGCAAGTACATATCACTGTAAACCGTCATTCACTGGTTATTTACATTAAGAAGCAGAACTTATTCTGTTGAGGTAACCAAAGAGGAATTTTCGGTTTGGCGGATATTATCTGTTAATTGTGCGTTTGATTTCATATTGCTGCCCCAATTGTTTTCTGAATTTTTCGACAACAGTGAATAACGGGACGAACTTACTGACGTCGTTACAGAATACAAGGGAGTCACGAGTATAATTCTGGATTCTTTTTATAAGCGCGTATCTTTTTGGTAAGAGATATTTGTTATTCATAGCACTATATTCAATATCTTGAAAATCAGAAAGAATCTGATCACAATTTAATTGATTTGATAATTGTATTCCTTGAGATTTTAAATTTGAAATCTCAGTTATAATCTCATTGATATTTTCAGAATTCTTATTATATAATAATATAGATATTTCTAATACAAACAATTGGAGTCAATTTTGACCCGTTTTTTGTATGAACTATTTTCGTGGTAAGTATTTATTCATCTTACTCACGCCTAGTGATATTATGCGACTATATATGATGATGAACTCTGTTCGTGGTAAGGTGTTTATTCATCTTACTCACGCCTAGAGATATGTAAACTGAATTCCTTGTCCGGTTCGTTTTGAAAAAGCCGACATCGTTATATTCTCTGCTACTTTTGGTACTGACGCTCTACAAATATCGAAATATTTTCCGGCTTCGTTTATTGATTGGAATACTATTTGCTCGTTATTTTCAATATTAAAGGATTTCATACATTTTGCATTTTCACGTGTTTCCCAGTCCTACCTCGTTTATCGTTTTCACTTTGTGAAATAGCTTGTAGATTCGATAAAGAATTGTTCTTAAGATTGGAATCAGTGTGGTCGATTACAAAACCATCCTTGATCAATCCATTAAACACCTCGAAGACGAATCGATGACATTAATATTTATTCTTTCCAGCACCAAACATCAAATAACCCTGATTATTCACAGCACCGACTGGTTTCTTCAGTCTGCAGTGTTTGATAATACCGTCATGAGACGCTTCATAAATTGTTGATCATGGGATGCGGTTGAAATTCTTGGTTCATTTATATACTATAATATTATTTGTCTAATTTATTACATTATTTGGAAATCTTCCAATGTAGTCATGAGGTGTTCTTATGATTTTTGTCATTGACGTTGACACAGTCTGGGTCAGAGTCATTGATGGAATTCTTAATTCGTTTATCATAATAACGCTTCAACTCTGTGTAGCGTTTACCACCGCAATTGAGACACAACTGCGACTTACCACGCACACCTACCCCAAATCGTATGCAAGGTAAGGTCCATAACTCCTGTTACGAACGCTTTTGTTTTGTAAATGATATCCACAGAATTCCTTTCTGCATGATTTGTAACAAGCGGTTACTGATCCTATCATAAGCAATTTGCAATGATTCATTATATACTAAATTCTTTATTTAAATACTTGTTTTAATTATAATATGAGGGAGTTCGAGAGATTAGCGAAAATTAAACCCTGGAAAAATGTTAAATTCAATCTCGATAGAGTCTCCGTGGATATACCAAAGGGTCTAATAAGTGATAGAAGCATAATAGGAAAAGTCCGCGATTGTTTTAATCAATTCAAGCGCGATGGAGCATCTCACTGTTGGTCGACATTTTCGAATTGATGGTAGTGTTGATGCTACCATGAACGACGAAAGAGCAGCAGTGATAATCTCACATCTTGACAAGAAAAAGTATCTTTTTAGAGTGAAATTCATTATCCGTTCGGAAATGGGAGATAAATTTGAACCAATCTTGAAAGATGAAAGAACAGTCACTTTAAGTCATGATTCCAAACCAGGAATTCTGACTGCGATTGACAAACCGTACTAGGAGAGATCCTATCCTGTAACAGCAGTTGTTTATGGAATATATTCGTTAAATGATAAACCGAGTACTGAAAAATTAAAACCAATGAGACTGTCATCGTTGAATTGTGTAGCAGAACGAATAATAGAACACTTCACAAATGCGTTACGTGGAAACAAACTGACGGACCGAAGACGTAAAAAGATAAATGAATGGAAATTAACAGTTAGGAAGAACAGAGCAACGATTCAAAATATAATTAAATTAGAAACATCATTAAGATTCCCAATAACCATAATGGCGATAACAGGAGAGGTATTGCACGAATCAAAATATAAATCAAAAGGAACTCCAATCAAAATTATTGATCATATCGAACATGCATTGACACCTGCAGTAACAATATTTCCTCGAGATAGAACAATAAAATATATACCCGCGGAGTTCTAGGGCGAAGAATTATCTGAAAAGAAATTATTTAAAATCGATCCTGTGTCAGTGTGGTTACTTCACAATTTTGAGCACGAAGAGGGTAAATTCGATCAATTTGTAAGACCAAACGGAGTATTATACCGTACTGAAGCTCTCCACAATGAAGTGAAAAAACTAGCCAGTGGTTTTTCAACCGAACACGATGAACAATTATGAACAAACTATTTTACTATTCCGTCGGTTGCAGCTCATTTTGCGAGAAAGAAAAACATGTGGAAACCATCAAGAATTGAATTTTTATCAGATATCAAATCAAGCTGTATCGAATACAACCATGGTGGATTATAGAATACAAGATATGACCCTAAAATTATTATTTTGGTTGATATGCTTGCGTGTTATCCAGGGAATGTTCTCGGGTATGGAGAATGTGCTGAATATTTTAAACGATTTGGATATCCCACACATGTTGCGATTTTGATTTAACTGGATTCGCTCGTGTGGTATCATTTAAATTGGCTACAGGACTTCATCCGTGTTGTTATGTTTTTATTGGTAGACACATCTCTGAAAAACACTGGATGCCAATAGTGTTATTACCGTATATGATTGATTCTAAAATGTTGATATCGTTGATTGTCAGTGAAGCAATTATATCATATCGAGCGCAGAATGAAGTCTGGTTACCACAATCCGATAGTCTAGTTAGTATAATCAGCGAAAACAAAAAAAAAAAACAATTCACTGATCTCTACGAAGAATATATCGTGAAATGATCCAAGCAGATATTTGAAGTTAGAAATAAACGAACAAAATATCTCGGTAGAAGAATAATCGGTAAATTCACTCAATCTGGAAAAATACGACAATAACCGATATTCTTCACGGTTGATTATATATAGCGTTGAATACGATTTTATAATCGCGGATGTAACATCTTAAGGTATATACGTCGATCGTAAAGACGCTTTCTTGTCCAGTGGAACAAAATTGGGTACAATTGTTACTTACAACGATGGATACAATCTTCAGCATACACATTTGAGAGCATATATGCTGGCTTATGCTTCTATTAATTTATTTTCAATGATAAATAGATTTCCTGACACCGCAAGTAGAGTAGCCACTGATTCATTTTATATAAACGCGAAACATAGCAAAGCAGTGGTCGAATTCACTAATTCTGACGAGAGTTGGGGAACATGGAGAATTTAAAAAGAAATGGTGCGTGATTATTCCAAATCAGCAGATGTTACGATTGAAAACAATTACTTGAAAAATAATCAAATATCAGAACTATCTAATGCTCCGCTGTGTTCCGATCCAATATATAGATATAAAACCATTTACTTAAACGGTTGTGGTGGGTCAGCAAAAACGACTCGTGCGATTGAATTATTTCGAGGGAAATCAAACATGATTGTGCTAACACCGACACACATACTTGCAAGAGAGATGAAACAACGAGGAATTAATGTAAGAACTTATCACGGTTTCTTTCGATGGAAAGGTGACGAATCGACTCCTGATCGAATGCGTGAGAAATATATTCCTGTCATTATATGGGAGGAGATATGGACGGTGTCGTTAGATGTATTACAAACGTTTCTTGATTGGTTATTGCTTTCGAATACAAGAGTTATAATGTGTGGCGATCATGGTCAACCGCCACCATTTGTCGGTTTATCCCCACATGATTGGCTGAAGAATTTTGTAGACTATAATGAAGAAATTAATACTGATCATAGAGCACTTGATGAACAATTATGCGAGTTCAAGAAACTAATTAGATTACAACCGGATAGAATCCAATGTGAAATAGCGCTTGAAATAATTTCGGAAACTCCATTAAATGATTTCTGGGAAGCGTGGAGACCAAACGATTTGATAGTGGCAAGTAGAAAAATAGTCAATGACACACTTCAGATGAAGTTATTTGACTTGCATAAAGAAAAATTTGCAACAGTTCCAACGCCGCTGTGTTATAGACCCAAGGATACACGAAAACAAAATATCAAAGTTGATATTCCTGGGCAAAGTGAGAAGCAGAATTTTGTGTTAAATGATATTGTGTTGGTTGATATCAATGTCGTTGAAGATGCACTGCGCGCTGATAAATCCCCATGGACATTAGGTTACGCAGCGACGATACATTCTTCACAGGGATTAACAATTGTTTGGATGGTAGATAATCACATCGAGTGGTCGAATTTAGTTCTTCTCGCAGTGTCCAGAGTACGAAAAATAAATCAGCTTCGAAGAGTTGTTTTAGATGATAATGACACTACAATAAGTGATATTGTCAGCGATGATATAATCAGAAAAAACTCTCTGGTTACAAACAACATGATAAAAAAATAATAGAAAATTTGATATTGATGCTGAATTAATAATCACCCTGAAACAACAACAGAATAATCACTGCGCGAGTTGCAATTGTATAATGAATTGGTGTTGGTCGGATAAGGACTCTCGGCAATTTACCGTAAACAGAAAAAAATAGCAGTATTGGTCATACCAGAGATAATGTGATGCTGACTTGTCTTGAGTGCAACAGACGCAGAGGTGCTAGTTAAGACCACGCGACGGTAATTGAGTATCCTCGGGTATCACTTGTAGTAGGTCAAGAGTAAATTCTCGCTGAGGAGCAGTTGAATCCAGTCTATAGATTGCTGGTCTACCCGTAGATCGAGCTATACTAGATATTTTATGTGCAGTGACACTCCAAATAGGATCAGTAGCTCTTTTTTTTACCAGCTTCGAGCTCTCCTGGTTCATATAAATACCTAACAGTGACAATGCCGCGTATTGATTGTTTTGAAAAATCCTTTTGTGGTTTTACGGGTATATCTTTTGTTTAAATAGCGTTGTTAGGTTTCATGTTGATTTTTCGAGTAATCTCGTTATTCAGCTCGATAATTATGCGTGGTAATCTCTTGACCCATTCACGAGATCGTTTATCCTGAATAAATTCCTTCGTGTATTGGTATCCAAATAACCGCTCAGGAAGTGTTCGATTAAATAGTTCAACAATTACCTGACCGCCATGTAGTGCAGTATGCCCTCGTCTGATGGTGACATGATGATGCTTCATTGTTGATAACACTGCACCCTGAAATTCCTTGCGAGGATCAACTTGTAATAGATTTGTCCAATGCAGAGGACCTCGTTGATAAATCCTTTCAAACGCAGAAGCAGCTTCAGTTGATGATTTTGTTTTCAACGGCTCTGCTTGTTTAAATCGACTCTCAACATCAACTACGGTTAGCACCATCATGCGGCAGAAGTTATATATCAGCTTGATGAGCCTCATTAGGTGAGCTGACATCAAAATGCGAGTAATTAATTCGTTTAGGCGGTGGTAGAAAAATTTGCCATATCGCCTGTTTGGATAACCAATCCACTGCAGTGGTATTTTTTCACCTTTGCGGCGGTAGCGAGTTTACCAAATGATGCTTTACCCCTCCAATATCCTCCTGGAGAATAATAAATAGATTCCATGTTGTTATTAATTACTAGCACCAATCATTTATTTACCTTTCATCGCCGATTTTACTAACCATGAAGCCAATTATTTGTTGAAGGATTTATCAGTGATAGAATTCAACGCATGAATTAACTTCACATCTGCGATATGTCTGTGTTGCAGATTACTGTTTTTATAAGCAACATCCTGAGCATGACATGCATTATCAATAGCGTTTATTGGGTTTTCACCGGTCGGGGTTGGTTTTGATCATCGAGTCGGATATCGAGTCTAGTCCCGGGTCCACAATAAAGATGTTTTTCTCCTGGATATTTTGCCCATAGTGTTCTCGGTAATTTTACTAACTTTGCTGCAATATCACCTCCTCATTTGTTTTAAAATCATCTGCAGATTTCATAGAAACAAATCTAAATCTTTTTGTACAACATTGTACACACTTACCAGAAAGTGCTGGTCTGTTATTTTTAGTTGTAATCGTAGTCAATTCATCTGTGCTAATATGCTTCTTACATTTTAAACAATTTAGATCCATAATATATTTATAATAACATGAATGTAATTGATTTTTCGGCGAGAAAAACACAAGAACCAGTTAAACATCATGCAGCACTTCCGAATTCTATTCGTATGATTATACTCGGACCATTTGGAAGTGGCAATACACAACTGCTACTTAATTTAATAACGGGATGGATGAAATGGGACAAGTTTTATTTAATAGCCCCCAGTGTAGATGATCAGCGATGCTACGAAGTGTTAAAGGATTACAAAAAAAGGCAGCAGAAATCACCGGCGAGGGTATTATTGAATTTATAACCGATATCGAGGAAGCACCGAGTATTGATGATATTGATGGAAGTATTAACAGTTTTTTCGTATATGATGATGTGATGTTAGACAATCAAAAGAATCCTGCTAGGATATTTTCCAGAGGTAGGCATTTAAACACTGACGTGATATATGTCACTCAACCACACACTCAAATACCAAAAGTGATCATAGATAACTGCAGTATTCTTGCTGTATTCATCGGAGTTGATACACATACGCTACAAAATATTCACCAGACTTGGTGCAGTAAAATATCACCTTGGACAGAATAAGTTCTACTTTATATATTCGTTCCTCTTTATTCAAAATATAGCAACAAATTGTTAAATTACATTCAAACTATTCTGCCGAATTTCGAAGGCTAAAGGATCCGATACAGCAGCAGAATGGGCAAACCAGACAACTTTTATAGGCGTCGATTCGGCAAACCGGGACTTTCTCGTAAATCGTAAAAAGAGGCATCCACGGGCTAACTAACGCTTTCTCGAATTCGTAAAACAAAAGGACACCAATGTCGTTGTCGCAGCCCCTCTGCTGCTATGTTGTTAACAATCCTTGTTTGGAATCTCTTCGAGATTCATGCTAGCAATTTACGATGATGAATTAGCAATATAATTTTTATATAAATGGCAAACGTCGGAGAAGCACAAACAACCAGGTTAACTAGAGAACGGTTGGCTGCGATCAAGAAATTTCTCCCGGTGAGAGATTCTTTCAGAGATAACTTGCAAGCTCGACAACAACAAAAGTTAGATTTTACCGCTGATACTGAACAATTATTTAAGTCGATAACTACGGCAACTGGAGAAGTTGTAACCGCGATAAAAGAGAGTAAATCAGAGGAAAATCCAGAGGAAAAACCTACAGAGAAAATTGATAGTAACAGCCAACTGAAGATTTTTTTAACATCTATCGATAAAATTGGTCCAAACGAATAGATAAATTTTACAGCTGCTGGTTTTGTTGATAGATATAATTATTTAAAACCAGGGTAAAAAAATACTTTTATCAGTAGTTTTGATAACTGGATTGATGTAGTTTATAAAATTAAATATAAATTAAACCAAATTATACGATCTGATAAGAGGTATAGTTCATTTGATGCTGCAGTTAAAATAAAAGATTTTTAAAATGAACAAACAAGAAAAGCTCAACAAAAACTTGTACCACCAAACCCACGAAGACGAGGACGACGAAAACAAAAAGATCCTCAATCTGAAGAAGATCCTCAACCCGAAGAAGATCCTCAACTCAAAGAAATAAAAATTGCTCATGGATATCACGGTGGTAATATACCCTGTTCAAGACGTATCCTTGATGATATATCACGGTGAGAGGTTCTCATCGGATTAAAATGAGCTGGGAATAATTCTCCGGAGATAATTAAAAAAGCGGCTGAAATCTGTCAACGGTTATTTCAAGGTCATGTAATGGATATGGAACTATATCATAGTTTCATCGATGAACTTACCGATGATTAATTATTACAGCGATTGATCATCGATTAGATAAATAGAATTTAAAATAAAATGATAGTACATCGTAGTATGAGCAGAGCAAGACCTGTTTATGTCGTAAAGGTGACATACGGAGATGGCTTAGGTGACGTTGTCACTGGGTTATTTACTGGAGTCGCTCCAAAACTGCTACCGATCGGGAAGAAGATAGCGTCAAAAGCTATTGGGGTTCTCGGTGATAGGATTGGTACAGAAGTTGGTAGCAGGGTTAGTAATCTTGCTATTGATGGGTTTGATTCCGCAAAAGAAAAGCTTCTGTCGTTGGAGAGATGAAGAAAACCAGTAAAATTACAATCTACGAATCAAATGCCACCAAAGGTAGGTAGAGCAGTCAACAAAATGGCAAAACAGCAATTGAGATTAATTGCTGGTTCCGGTCTAGCATGATTAATGATTTAGATCAACGATTATATAATAAAAATGTTTAAACATGAGATAGATGATGCTTTTGATGTAGATGCTCCTGTGAAATAATGATTCTATATGCGATTATCAATATTTTTCGTATATTGCTCAGAGTCCAAATATAGGGTCACGAATTGAACTTAGATTTGATGACACATCTAAATATTTCTTGCCATGTGAAACATTCATCGAGGTAGAGGGGAGACTAGTAAGAAATGATCATACTCCATTTGTTTCTGCTGATAACCTCGAAAATATTCCGATTGGGTTTGTCAACAATGGTATAATGGCGTTATTTAGCAACGCGTAGTATATAATCAATTCTACTAGAATCGAATCCATCGATAACGATGTTGATGTTGCAACCACAATAATGGGTTTAGCTAGATAATCTGACGATTTTATTATGTCTGCGGGTCATTCGATGATGTTTGCGAAGGATATTACCAATAGTGTTGATCATAATCCATTTACGCTAAGACGACCAAAAGAGGTTACTGCTGCTAATGATGATGCTGATGTTGAAGCTGTTGTTTTCGGTAATAATCCTAATTACAACGCAGGATTTGCAGCGCGAGAAAAGATGATAGACCCCCTTGGTAGATTTTCATGTTCGATTCCGTTGTCGCATATATTTGGATTTTGTAGAGATATCAGAAAAGTTATATTTGGTTCTAGTCATACTGTAGTGCTCACACGAAGAACGACCGATGATTATGCTCTTTGGCGTGGTGCTGCTCCTGGTACTGATGGCAAAGTGGAATTGACAAAATTAGCTCTTTGCATGCCAATTATGACTCCGTCGTTGACTGTTGAGACATATCTTTGTTGCTCTACAAAATGTAAATAGAATGCAAAAAATAGGCGCGGTTGCAGATGCTAGTTAACAATTGCGGTCTCATATGATATTTGATAAATGCATTGTCAGTGAGGTATCATTGCGAGTAAGTAATCAACAAGAACCAACAGAGCCGCTTATTCTCGATTAGGGTAGCAATCAAATAGGTAGAGTGTATCATCGGTTGTGGTCTTATATGGGTCGTGATCCAAACATTGATACTGGACTACAAATATCACAATGAAATGTTAAAGAATTGTATCCTATTTTTTACTTTTCATTGCAACATCTTGATCTATCTAAACATTCGACCATTGATGTAAAATTTCAGGCTCGTATCCTCGATTATCTTGGAGGATTTAGAGCAGTTGCTGTTATTCTCAGTGATAAATCTATGACGCTCGAAGGTGGTGGTGGAAAAATGCGAGCCATTAACGCACCCATTGAAAACATGTAACGGGATAATTAGATTATTACTATCTAAATAAAATGTCGTACAATCATGTTAATGTCACCCTGACACCTGGTCAGGTGAAAAAACTACAATCGAAAAATTCTACTACGTGTGGCACAGCGGTAACGCTTCAAAAGGAACAAATGACAGGTGGATCAAATAAGTTATCGCTGACAAAAACTCAACTTAATCATTTCAATAAAGCGTTAAAAGCTGGTACAGGAGTTAAGTTGACTTTTTCATCAGCTGAGGTCAACGATATGATTATATCCGGTGGAATATTTCCTCTTGCTGCACAGGCTCCAGTAGCTATTCCTGCTCTTAAAACACTTGGACTAGGCGCTGCTGATGCTGTTGGTAGCAATCATATAGGTAATATGTTTGGAAGCGGGTATAAAAAAAGGGAAAGGGATTCAGACTACCGGGAAGCCGGTACACAAAGCAGCATGGACGGGGTTTGGTAACTCCACAGGGAGGTTTCATAAATAAGTTCTCGCTGGCAAAAATGTTACTGGGATAACGTCTCTGGTTCCAATGTCTAATTTTGACCTCGCTGATGCAGTAAAGAAACTCCCAATAAAATATTTCAGAGGTGTATTTATGTGAGATCAATTACCGAAACAACCACATATCGAAGAAACCGGTGTAATTAATCTAGATGAACACACCGGACCGGGAACGCATTGGGTGTGTTACGCGATACATCCTCGATGTATTTTATTTTGATTCGAATGGGTTGCCTCCGCCAAGGGAATTTGTCAAATATGTGTCTAAGTTGTCAAACGCGCCAATATGGTACTCAGCGCTGCCCACGAAGACATTAACGCGTTGACATCTATCTCAACGTCGTCGCAATTACCTCATATATTCGTCCACGAGTACACAATGATGAATTATTTAAAGAGAAATATGTAATATAACATGGCAGATATTTGGGGAAGATCAGTATCACGTCGTTCCGAAGAAGGGGTTACAATCGGGCAAATAAAACTAATGATCAAGAGAGCTATCCTATCGATTGCAAACTTAGATGAATTAAAAAAAAATACGTGATGAAATAAATATATTTACGGGTTTACAAAATGTTAAAATCTCTGCCGAGGATCTAATAAAAACTACGTGATGAATACAACTCTCATATAAATACAAGTTAATAAGTTTACTGATTTACAAAAATCCATCGTGGACAATATTGATAAGCCTGATGTTAGAATTTTTTGGTAATCCACCAGTGACCACACCGAAGCTCACAGAGATAAAAAATTCTATGTTGGAACTAGCAACACTTCAAGTCAGATATGAAGAACATGTAAAACAGTTTTCAACGTTTCGAAAAAACATCGTACATAAATTTCTTGGAACCACGCTGGATACAATTGAGATAAAACTCCCCGATATTAAAAAAATCCATCGATGAGATGACAAACGCCATCGAGGCTATCAAGGATGATGCAACGAGGATGATAGCAATCGTTGAAAAAACAAAAATTCCTCATGTGAAAACCACAACGTAGTATACACGATTCAACACGGATCATTTGCGTTGACTCCTACAAATAACGTATTGAATATCACTGCAACCGTCAAGGGTATTTATCGATTAACACTAGTGACACCGACTCAATTCAATATATCATCGTCGAGTTCATCTGGGGTCAATAATACAATATCAACAATCATCGACAAGGATACAACTGAACAATTCACGATAGAATCCACTGATATAAATTTGGCTAGGGTTTCATTAACATGGTATGTTGAATTGGTAGCGGATTTGAGTAAACAACTTAACTGATATCGTAAACGATTTGAAAATAAAATGACATCACCGACGATACCTTCGGTTTCTCAATATTACTATGATCAGGTCAAAGAATTTCAAACGAAACTCAAAACTCTTTCTGAGAAGTGTACTCGCTGTCTGGTATAGTTGCCGGCGCTGGTATTGCTATATCATCAGTTACAATGACCGCTCCGGCTGTTATTCCGGTTTGTATAGCTGCGGTGTCAACCATCGCGGGAATAGTCAACGCGATAGAAAAAAAATTATCATCGTGTTCTCAACAATAACTGCACGATTACACTGTTAGATATGATGCGGTATCTCGCGCGTACTCGCAATTATCTACGTTGACAGCGTCGTGGCTCGACGACACGAGAATACCCGAGGATGAGTTTTCGAGAATGGTCCAGCTGTACGTGTCAACTATGCTAAAATTAGAGCAGGAAAACAATAACAATGACAACACCGCAAGATCTACTTCAACGAATAGTGGAAAATACAACTCCGGGAAAGACAAAATTGATATCGCTGGTAACGAAAACACCAGAGTTCAGGATTGAATTTACACCTCCGTTGGTAGCATCCGAGATAGCACTAACGCAATTAAGATGTTACTACAGCTGGCCTAATGTCAGATCTTAACCTTTTAATGTTAAACCACCCAATAACAGTTTTACATTCTCGTATAAAAATGAAGTCAAACCAAATGGAACTGCAGGTGAACCGAAATGGCACACATTACATTTACCTGTTGGCGCATATGACATCGAAGATGTCAACGCGGGGATCATAAATGGCATTGAAGCAATCACAGGAAAAAATATAATAGACGTCGAAGATGAGCCGGATAAATCTCCCATTGAAATAAAAGGGCACAAACCTCTACTTTCGACGATCATCGAGATAAATAAGCCTGATTACTCCGTAGATATATATAATAGCTCGATTAGAAATTTGTTAGGTTGGCCTGAATATATCCCAGGCACCTATGACATAAAAGATCTACCACGTGAGCCACAAAAATCTGACTTTATTTACATGAAGGAAGATTATCACGATGCTGATTTTAATTTAAGATATTCAGCATTAGATGATACTTTTAATCATTTAAGAGCACAAGCAGAAGCTCATACTACTAGGTATTTTACATTAGATGACTCAGCTGTTACTGAATTTCTCACAGCGATAAATAACGAATTTGATCGATTTAGAGACTATATTGTAACGGCAATCAGTACAATACCACCTAACCGGGATGATGTAATCAAATACATGGAGGTGTGTAACCAAATTATCGCCGTCGCCGATGAATATAATTTGCGAATAATTCAACTTATATTAGGTGATGATCATCCTGCAACAAGAACAGAATTTACAGCAAATCATAATATCCGCGTTGAAGATATTCCCACGTTTAAATTTCCGGGATATAACGTACCATGGATGCGAGGAAAACTAAGTGATACCATCGATGAATTCTTCCCACGGATCCACTAAGCGTGGTTAAATAGTCTCCCTGCGGTCCATTTTCAATTACAGGGACCGAAGCTGTCTGATTGCTTCACTGATGAATTAGCCGATCAAGATCCCAAATTTAATTACAATTTTGACATTAGTTTTCTCCGAGACAGTAAGGTCAATCAGATGTTCTCGTATGATGTTTATGATGGGACAGAAACTGATACACTTAGACATTATGAGTATAACGAGTACGGCAATATAATTTGGCGATTTGCTCTAGGTGCTCAAGGCGTTTTTATTATCACGGCGAAAAATTTGCTTGGGATCTTTAACGCGATGAAACAATTATTTCAAACAAAGCTAAACCAGCTTCGAGATTATCTGCAACGATCTCTGTTAGTCGATTTAACAACTTCACGTACGGCGATAAAACAACAACTAAATCCAATTATCTCCGATATGAACTATCTCAACGCTAGATTACTCTCGTTGGTCTACGAAGATAAATCTCCCACCAAGGAAAAGTTTAAGCGGTTATTTTCACGCACTGACGCAAATTTAGTTTACATGAAATTCCCAGGGTGGGATGTACCATCGATGAAGAAATCACTACGAGATCTAATCAATGAAATATTCCCACAAATTCATGCATTATGGTTCAAAATAAACCCACACACAGAAATTCTACAGTCAAATAATTCAGTGAACCGCAACAACATAGATCACCCGGCAACGTTGACATATCATCCACGATTGCCATACACGTTATTTGTGATGTAGTGTTAGGTAGTTATTCCATTGACACAGCAACGTCAACAAGGGCTGATCAAGGTTATATTCTGTATACGTTTTCCCTAAATGTTTCCCCGGGGAGATTAATCGTGATGAATCCACCGCATTTAACATACTTGGAGGCAATTAATAATTTGATATCAAGGATGAATTTAGAATAGTCGACCAGACCTTTTTCTTGGTTGATCTTCGAAGGGAACAATTACAACTGACGTTAGATGCGAAATTACAAGCTAGCTTTTCATCGTAAATGATTTTCGTCATAGACTTTCAATCAAAACTCAAGAGTTTCAGGAAAATCCTATGGATGCTTCACACTTGCAACTTAGAAAAATGTAAACCTTTTCAATAATATGTATCATCATACGCAAATCGTTATTCACGAGAAACATAAACTTGAAAAAGCACTCAAGGAAATTTTTCATGAAAATAAAGCATCCATAGGTTCACCTATGGATTTTCACGTTGAACTACTTATTGATAACGTCGGCGACGATGATAAATTTCTACTCACTGAAGATAAAATGCAACAATTGCAACAGAATACTATAACAACTATTAGTTGTAACTACGATTAAATTATGCAATATGTCCATTCTTGCTTGCGCGTTGAAGAGTTACTGAGAGTACTAACCTGAGATTTCAATCAAAGATTTTCCAATGACTAAAACCACCCAACCAAGTGACGCAACCGTGGAAATAATATCATTGAAAATTTCGTTGTAAAGTTGATTTTCTCTAAGTGAAATCCGGGGATTTTTACCCAACGGTCTTTTTAGTTATTGCTGGTCATTTTTTGGTCATTTTTTAGACTTTGTTGACCATTTTGGCCATTTTTAGTTGTTGCTCGATGAAAATTTCGATGAAATGGCGATTTTCACTTGGAGAAATCCGGGTTTTTTTTCCCTCAACAAACGATCAAAATCAGTCAAAAAAGGACCAAAATCAGAAAAAAATGGCCAATATCAGTCAATAAATGACAAAAACGACCAAAAATCAATAAAAAAAATTTCAGAATTAACAAATAAAAAATATTTTGCTATGAAATTTACAACTATCTGGTAGTAAAATACATTCATTGATAAAAGCCAGTATAGAATTTCACCGATATTGTTGACTAAACACACCTTGTTCTAGTTGAACGCACATACCTGTATTGTGATAGAATACCGTCCAACGAGTATTTATACATGTTTGTAGTAAGAATTTTACACACAGTTTATACAACAGAGGCTCTTAAAGGGCATTTTCATTCTGTTCAATTAACGCTCTTATATTCCTAATCTTTGAATTGACCTTCCTTTTAGTTTCATACTCCTGCCCCAGTTCTCTTCTTATCCTTTCCACGATAGTACATAATGGGACAAACACACTAACATCTTCACAGAATACAAGAGAGTCACGGATGGAATTCTGGATTCTTTTTATCAGCGCATACTTCTTTGAAAGGACATATTTGTTATTCATAGTAGCGAATTCGATATCCTGAAAGTCGGACATAATTTGATCACAATTTTAATTATCTGATAATTGTATTTTTCGAGATTTCAACTCTGAAATGATTTCATTGATATTTTCAGAGTTCATATTATATATAATTATATATATATATATATATTTCTAATATAAAAAAATACAAAAAATTGGGGGTCAATTTTGACCCGTTCTAGACAGCACAATGCCATTACCCCGTTTTGTTAAGGGATTTTCTAGGCACATTACATTCACTTAATTAAGGACAGCACAATGCCGCTACCAAGTTTTGTTAGGGAGGTTTCAAGGCACTACGAGTATACTTAATTAAGGACAGTACAATGTCGCTACCCCGTTTTATTAGGGGGTTTCTAGGCATTACAATTAAAACCCCATTTGGAACCCTTTCGGTGTATTTACATATTTATATACATATATTTATATATACATATATATATATATTAGGGTGTCCCAAAAATAGCCCCAAAAAAATTTTTCGGGAAAAATCAAAGTCTCACCCTCCAAAACGTTTCTTTGTGATTATCTGATTCTACTTTAAAAATTTCTGAATTTTTGAAGAATATTTAGGGGTCCCTCAAGGTCCCCAAATTTTCATGAAAATCTTCAAATTTATACAACATAATGCCCGCATTGCCCGGTTTTGGTAAAATCAATTAATGATTATTTTTACAGTAATTATACTAATGTTGCATATGTCATGTGACCAGTCACTAAAAGCCACGAGTTTACAGACATTTAATATTTTCTAATTTGTTGAATATTGACAATTTGTGGAATAATTAATCATAGATTTTGGATAGTTATGACAGCTGTAGCAGGAATAAAACTTGGTAAGTGTTTGTTATAATTTACATTCTATTTCAGATAGTTTGGTTTAATGCATAAATTGTACATAGACCTACTAGATTATTATTATATAGTTAGTAGCTGAGTGATAATGAGTAGTATCACGTAAATTAGTAGGCATTCTGAAAAAAAATAAAGAATTTATAAAATAATTTAATGTACAAAGAATTTTAAAATTTTTTTACATTAAAACATGTTTTCAATACTAATTAATATTGCAGGATAATGGCAGAGTCTAAACTTACACGGAGTAAAGACTTTATCTGGTTGATTGGACATCCTTGCGAAACTGTGACAGGGGCCCGTCTTCCATCTGGTTCTGACGTCATGAAAACCTTTGTGTTCCATCACCGTCTGAAAAAACTAACACTTTCCGACAGTGCTGACAGAGTGTACAACCAAGTCCTGCCATTCTGGACGAAATCGAGACTACCCGTTAGACAGAAACATCATGTCATAAAGATGATTAAAGATCTGTGTGGCGAACAAGTCGGACTAATGAGGAATAAGGCTAGAAGTAATGACAAGGATTTACATAATCAAAAACTGTATACTGAAAAACTGGATAAACTGTTCGACATCAGCCACGCCAATGCCTATCAGATAATATCAAATGAAGAGGACAAGAAATTTTTAATGTTGCAGCAAGAATCACGGACTGGCAGCATCGGTTGTGTAGACGTAACACTTTTAAAAAAAGAAAAGCGATCTGCTAAACGGAAACGGAGATTTGCTAAGCAAATGGAATTAGCTGCTGCTGCTGCTGCTGCAGAAAAACCGTCAGAGAATCATGAGTCAGCTACAGAGGTCAATGACACATCAGTTAGTGAACAATCGTCCGATGACGACGGTGAATTTATATCGAAAGCGTCAGCGCCGAAAAGTGATGCAGAAAAAATCAAACGCAAGCTTATCATATCGCCAAAAGTATCAGCTGTGCTTGACCGAACAAATGCAAGCATACGAAAATCCACCATGATACTTGCTTCTGTAGTTAACGAAGTGGCTCCATGTTCAACGTCAGCTGTCGTACTCTCAAAAAGCAGAGTTCATCGTTACAGAAAGAAACGTCGTCAGGAACTGGCACAGCAAATAGAAAAGAACTTTAGCAGCAGTATATCAATAGTACATTGGGATGGAAAGCTTCTACCTGATGTCACTGGTGACGATAGCCACAAGATTGATCGACTCTCAGTTCTGACAACTTCACTAAATGATGGCAGCACAAAGCTTATGGGGGTTCCAAAATTGACTTCTGGTTCAGGTAAAGCTGCTGCTGATGCGGTTTTCGAACTTCTGAAATCATGGCAGTCGGAGACACTCGTCATTGGTATGTGCTTTGATACCACTCCCTGTAACACAGGCAGAATGAATGGAGCGTGCTCTCTTCTCGAGTCATCTATCGGCCGGAACTTGCTGTGGATGGCCTGCCGGCACCATATGTTTGAGGTGCTATTGTCGGATTCTTTTAGTGTCTGCCTAGGAGGGCCTTCTACTGGACCAGATATTCTCATGTTTAAGAGATTCCGTGATAAATGGTCCGAAATGAACCACCGTAAGTCAAAAGAACGTCAAACTCCCTTGATCAATGTGTCGGACAAACTGAAAGAATTTATTGCAGACCACTGTCAGCTCAATTATCCAAGAGAGGACTATCGTGAGTTTCTGTCCCTGGCAGCTTCTGCTGTTGGTCTAGAAACAAAGTACGCGATCCGAAAGCCTGGTGCCCTGCATCGAGCACGTTGGATGGCGAAGGCCATCTACTTGCTGAAGATGGAATTGCTCTATGATGGCAATGAAACCGTCTTCAAACTTACCGCTCGTGAATTACAAGGAATTAAGAGGTTTAACAGATTTGTCGTCTGTGTTTACATCCAGTCATGGTTTACTAGTAGAATCGTCACAGATGCTCCGATAAATGACATTCTGCTGATCCAGCGATTGCGTGAATATGACGACCAAGCGTTAGAGACGGCTGGCTTAAAGATGATGACACGACATTCGTGGTACATCAGCCCGGAGTTAGCAACTCTTGCTTTGTTTTCACCGCATCTATCTTCAAGTGAGAAAACACAGCTTGTGATTTCAGCCCAGTCTGATCGAGGGGAACATTTATTGAAGTCACTGCCTCACAGTTTGGCAAAATTGACCATATCTCGCACTTTCTTCCACACTACAGGTCTTGATGATAGCTTCCTAGATGTTCCCGTTGAATCATGGCCTGAAAACCCATCGTTCAAAAAGGCCGAAGATCTTGTAAAGAACCTGGCTTGTGTAAACGATTGTGCGGAGCAAGGCATAGCGTTGATCCAGACATTCAATGCCACGATTACAAAAGGTGAAGCTCAGAAACAATATCTGCTACAAGTCGTAGAGCAACATCGAAAACTGTTTAGTCATTGCAACCGTGACAGTCTTGTAGATATGTAGAGTACATTATCGTAGCACACTGATTAAACTTTTGGCTTAAAAATGACACATAAATTGTGAAAACTTACTTTAAGTTACACTTATGTTACAGTGCATATTATTAAGTGAAACTTGTATGATCTGATATGTTACTTATTGTGTAGATTTTGATGATTTTATTAAATTTTGGTTTGTTATACAAGTATAGCTAAGCTTATATTTAATTAATTTAATAGATTCTGCATAGTTAGACGTTCCCATTTCATTAAACACATATTCAGCAATTTAATAATATGTTAATAATACCTAACATAAAATCGTCACATTTCATGCCGTTTTGAAGATTTTCATGGAAATTTGGGGTCCTTGAGGGACCCCTAAATGTTCTTAAAAAATTATGAATTTTTTTAAATAGCATCAGATGATCACAAAGAAACTTTCTGGAGGGTGAGGCTTTGAATGTTAAAAAAAAAAATTTTTTGGGACACCCTAATATATATATATATATATATATATATATATATATCTATATATATATATATATATATATATATATATATATTTTTATATATATATATATATATATATACAATTACAACTCCATTCTCGAGTTTTATGGCAGTTGTATAATGAATGACGTCAGTGGTATGGTATTATACAATGAATGAATGGATGATAAAGGAAAACACAGAACTATACAACACAACAATGAATGAATGGATGATAATGGTATGAATGACGGGCTATCCTACGTTCAAGCGCAAAAAGAACCCTACAAAATCATCCTGGTTTGAGTGTGAAAAACATTCGCACCACGTGCAACGGTGTGTTTTGGTTTTGCGCTTGAGTTTCGAGCTAAAGCCCAAATATATAGAGAGAAATTTTGCTTATATATGTAACTACTAAAAATTGGCGGAAATTAATTAAGAAAGAGGTGTGTGATCTATATATCTTTCGTGTACTAATACTGATTATTGACAACATTGAAGCAACACCGAATATTTGAAAATACTAAAAAAAAGAATATAATTGTTTGTAAACACTGCGTATTTGATTTTTTTGTTACAAAAAATAAATAATTGATTATCCTATTGAGAATCATGATAATTAAAATCAACCAATCGGAAATCAGATAACACAATCTATTTAGATTACCTGTCTTTGCTAAGCCGTAACATACCTACACGAGTTATTTCCCTTGGTGTTATATAGAATAGTATAAAATGAAATCTATGAAAAGAATTGAATCCTTTGTCCATTTTTTTTGAAAAAAGCCGAATTTTTACTCGTTCTGCTACTCTGTGTACCGAGGGTCTACAAATATCAAAATATCTGGCTTCATTCATAGATTGAAATATTTTTTCTTCTTTAGTTACTGTATTAAATGATTATACGGGTCTTTTTCCAATTGATTTACAAATACCAGTTCCCCTGAATATATTATTCTCACTCGGCGTAACAGCTCACAAATTCGATAAAGAATTATCAGTCTTAATACCGTTTATGTGATCAATAACAAAACCATTCTTGATCAATCCTTTATATACTTCATAAACAAAACGATGATTGTGAGATTTCTTTTTCCCAGCACCAAGCATCAAATACCCCCGATTAGTCGCAACACCGACCGTTTTCTTCAGCTTGCAGTGTCTGACAATACCATCAGGGGATGCCTCATAGTTGACAATCACAGGGTGTGGTCGGAATTCTTGGTTCATTTATTTACACTACTATTATTTGTCTAATTCTTTATTTGGTCTAATGATAACACTACTGGAAACCTTTTAATGTAATCTCGGGGAGTTATTATGATTTTTTCAGAGACATCGATGGAATCTTTGTTGGAGTTTTTAGCTCTTTTGTCATAATAACACCTCAACTCGCTATATCGTTTGCCACCACAACCGAGACACAACTGTGATATTCCTCTAACCCCTACCCCGCATTGTAGGCAGGGCAAGGGCCCATAACTCCCCCTACAAAAGCTTTGCATATGATATTCACAGAATTCCTTTCTACATGATTTGTTACACGGTGTTACTGATCCAATCATTAGCCATTTGCAATGATTCATTATATAATAAATTCTTTATTTAAATACTTGTTTTAATTATAGCATGAAGGAGTTCGAGAGATTATCGAAAATTAAGCCCTGGAAAAATGTTAAATTCAATCTCGATAGAGTCTCTGATAAACCAAAGTGTCTAATAGACGATAGAACCATGTTGGGTAAAATTCGTGATTGTTTTAAGGAATTCAAGCGTGATGGAGCATCTCACTGTTGGTCAACATTTCGAATTGATGGTAGCGTTGATGCTATCATGAAGGACAAAAAAGCAGCCAAGATAATCTCATATCATGGGCAAAAAAAGTATTGTGTTAGAGTGAAATTCATTATACGCTCGGAAAACCAAGATTGGATTATCAGAGGTAAATTTGAACCAATCTTGAAGGATAAAAGAACTGTCACTGTGAGTCAAGATTCCAAACCAGGTATTTTAAATGGAATTGACAAACCGTACTACGAGAGATCTTATCTTGTAACAGCAGTTGTGTATGGGATATATCCGCTAAATGATAAATCGAGTATTGAAAAACTAAAACCCATGAAACTGTCACTGTTGACTTCGTCAAGAATGAATTGTGTAGCAGAACGTATAATAGAACACTTCACAAATGCGATGCGTGGAAACAAATTGGCTGATCTAAGTCGCAAAAAAATAAATGAATGGGGACTAACAGTGAAGGAGCATGAGGCAACGATTCAAGATATAATCACATTAGAAACATCATTAAGATTTCCAATATCAGTAAAGACGATAACAGGTGAAGTATTGCACGAATCGAACTATCAATCACAAGGAACTCCAATCAAAATTATTGATCATAACCAACAAGCGTGGACATCTGTAATAATAATATTCCCACGGGATAGAACAATAAAATATATACCCACAGAGTTTTCCCGGGAATTCTCCGAGGAGAAATTATTTGATTTTATTTACCGGTTGAGTAAAAACGATCCGGTGTCAGTGTGGTTACTTCACAGTTTTGAAAACTCCGAGGGCAGATTCGATCAGTTTGTAAGACCCAATGGCGAGTTATACCGCACTGAGCCTCTCCATGACGCGATGAAAAAACTCTCTGGTGGTTTTTCAACAGAACACGACGAACAATTATTAACAAACTGTTTCACAATTCCGTGGGTTGCAGCTCACTTTGCGTGAAAGAAAAACACGTGGAAGCCAACAAGAGCTGAATTTCTCTCGGATATCAAATCAAGTTGTGCAGATTATAACCATGGAACATTAAGGAAAACAAAATGCGACCGCGAAAATATTATTTCGATTGGTATGGTTGCGTGTTATCCCGGGAGTTTTCTCGGGTACGGAGAATGTGCTGTATACTTCAAGCGATTTGGACATCCCACACATGAAATGACCCGTGTTGCGATTAATGGCCCACTACCTGATTTTGATTTAACCGGATTCACTCGTGTGGTATCATTTGAACTGGCTACAGGACTTTATCCGTACTGTTATGTTTGGATTGGTAGACATATATCTGAAAAACACTGGATGCCAATAGTGTTATTGCGGTATATAATTGATTGTAACATGTTGATATCGCTGATTGTCAGTGAAGCGATTATATCATATCGAGTCCAGACTGAAGTCTGGTTACCACAACCTAATCTAGATAGTATAATCAGCGAAAACAAAAAACAGTTTCCTGATCTCGACGAAGAATATATCGTGAAATGGTAAAAACAGCTATTTGAAATTGAAAATAAACAAGAAAGAAAACTCGGTAGAAGAATAATTGGTAAATTCACTCGGGGTGGAAAGTACGACAATACAAGATATTCTTCACTGTTGATCTAAAGGCATATATGTCAATCGTAAAGACGCTTTCTTGTCCGATAGAACCACATTAGGTACAATTGTTACAACGATGGATACAGTCTTCAGTATACACATCTGAGGGCGTCTGTGCTGGCTTATGCTTCTATTAATTTATTTTCGATGATAAATAGATTTCCTGACACCGCCACTGATTCATTTTATATAAGCGTGAAACACAGCAAAGCGGTGGCCGAATTTACTAATTCTGACAAGAGTTGAGGGTCATGGAGAATTAAGCGGGAAATGCTGCATCATTATTCCAAGTCAGCAGATGTTACGATTGAAAACAATTACTTGAAAAATAATCAGATAACAGAACTATCTAATGCACCGCCGATATCTGATCCAATATGTAGATATAAAACCGTTTACTTAAACGGTTGTGGTTGGTCAGAAAAGACGACTCGTGCGATTGAATTATTTCGTGGGAAAAATCCTACAAACATGATTGTGCTAACACCGACACACAGACTCGCCAGAGAGATGAAACAACGAGGAGTGAATGCTTGTACTTATCACAGTTTCTTTCGATGGAGAGGTGACGATTGGACTCCTGATCGAATGGGTGAGAAATTTATCCCTGATGTCATTATTTTGGAGGAATTATGCACGGTGTCGTTAGATGTATTACAAACGTTTCTCGAGTGGTTGTTACTGAAAAATACAGCGGTGATAATGTGCGGCGACAATGGGCAACCACGTCCATTTGTCGGTTTATCCCCACATGATTAGTTGAAGAATTTTGTAGACAATGATGAAGAAATTAATACCGATCATAGAGCACTTGATGAACAATTACGCGAGTTCAAGAAACTAATCAGATTACAACCTGATAGAATCCAATGTGAAATAGCGCGTGAAATAATTTCAGAAACACCATTAAAAGATTTCTGGGAAGCGTGAAGACCAAACGATTTGATAGTAGCGAGTAGAAAAATAGTCAGAGATACAATTCAGATGAAGTTATATGAATTGCATAAAGAAAAATTTGCAACACTTCCAACACCGCTTTGTTATAGACCCAAGGATACACGGCGACAAAATATCAAAGGTGATATTCCTGGGCAGCGTGAAAAGCAGATTCTCGTGCTAAATGATATTGTGCTGGTTGATATCAACGTCGTCGAAGATGCATTGCGCGCTGATAAATCCCCATGGACGGTAGGATACGCAGCGACGAGACATTTTTCATAGGGATTAACTATATCCAATACAGTTGTTTGGATAGTAGATAATCACATCGAGTGGTCGAATTTAGTTTACTTTTCGGTGTCCAGAGTGCGAAGAATAAATCAACTTCGAAGAGTTGTTCAAGACGCTAATGACACTACAATAAGTGATATTATCAGCGATAATATAATCAGAAAAAAACTATCTAGTTATAAACAACAGGATAAAAAAATAACAGAGAATTTGATATTGATGATGAATAGATTAACCACGTTGAAATAACAACAGAATAATCACTGCGAGAGTTGCAATTGTATAATGAGTTGGAGTTGGTTGGATAAGGATCCTGGTCAGTTTACCATAGACAGACAAAATAGCAGCATTGGTCATACCAACGATAACGTGATGCTGATCTTTCTTGAGTGCAACAGACGAAGAGGCGCTAGTTAAGACCACGTGGTGGTAATTGAGTATCCTCGGGTATCACTTGTAATTGTTCACGAGTAAATCCTCGCTGAGGAGCAGTTGAATCCAATCTATAAATTGCTTGTCTACCCGTGGATCGTGTTATACTAGATATTTTATGCACGGTGACACTCCAAATAGGATCAGTAGCCCTTTTTCTACCACCTTCGAGCTCTCCTGGTTCATATAAATATCTAACAGTGACAATGCCGAGGATTGGTTGTTTTGAAAAATCATTTTGCGGTTTTACAGGTATATACTTATTTTTAATCGCGTTGTTAGGTTTCATGTTGATTGTTCGAGTAATCTCATTATTCAGCGCGGTAATCACGCTTGGTAATCTCTTGACCCATTCACGAGATCGTTTATCCTGAATGAATTCCTTCGCGTATTGATATCCAAATAACCGCTCAGCAAGCATCCGATTAAATCGTTCAACAATTACCTGATCGCGATGTAGTGCAGTATGCCCTCGTCTGATAGTGACATTATGATTCTTCATTGTTGATTACACCGCACCCTGAAATTCCTTGACAAGATCAAATTGTGATAGACTTGGCCAGCTCAGAGGACCCCTTCGATAAATTCTTTCAGAAGCCTATTCAGTTGATGATTTTGTTTTTAACGGCTCTGCTTGTTTATATCGACTCGCAACATCAACTATGGTTAGCGCGTATTTGTAGACACCATAATGCGGCAGAAATAATATATCAGCTTGATGAACCTCATTAGAGACGCTGACATCAAAATGCGAGTAGTTAATTTGTTTAGGCGGTGGTAAATAAATCTGCCATATCGCCTGTTTTGGATAAACAATCCGCTGCAGTGGTATTTTTCACCGCTGTGGCGCTAGCGAGTTTACCAATTCCTGCTTCACCCCTGTAGTATCCTCTTGGGGAATAATAAATAGATTCCATGTTGTTATTAATTACCCGCACATAACATTAATTTACCTTTCATTGCCGATTTTATCAACCATGAAGCCAATTTTTCTTTGAAGGATTTATCAGTGATAGAATTCAACGCATGAGTTAATTTCACATCTGCGAGATGACGTTGTTGTAAATCACCGCTCCGGTAAGCTATATCATGTACGCGAAACGCTTCATCAATTTGCATTTATCGGATTTTCTGCCGGGTTAGGATTATCCTGACTATCAAGTCGGATATCTAATCGTGTTCCCGGTCCACAATAACTATATCCTGGAAGGTGTTTTTCACCTGGATACTTTGCCCACGGGTTCCTGGAAGTTTAGTTAGACCGGCGGTGATATCACCTCCGTTTTTTTTACAAGTCGATATTTTTTTATCCCACATACCTCATACTTACCAGCAGCCGCTTCTCGGTCATTTTTTGTGGTAACATTTGTCAGGTGAATAGTTGGTGTACGCTTCTTTCAGTTCACACAATATAGATCCATAATAGTATTATGTTATATCTAATGGAAGAAACTGATTTCTCAGGGCTAAAGAGAAAACAACAAGTAAAACAATACGTTATGTTACCAAACTCTATCAGGATGATTGTCATCGGACCCTCAGGGAGTGGTAAAACTCAGTTGTTGCTCACGATGATAATGAAATATTTAGCATGGGATAAATTATATTTAGTTGCCCCGAGCGTGGATGATCAACTTTGTTATCAAGTATTAAAAGATTACGACGAAATTGCTTCAGAAATTGCCGGCGAAAATGTTATCGAGTTTATCACAGATATTGACGAAGCGCCATCCGCGGAAGTCCTGGATATCGGAGTTAACAATCTCGTTGTTTACGATGATGTTATGTTAGACAAACCAAAAAAAATCCTGCCAAAATATTTTCCCGAGGGCGCCATAAAACACAAACGTAATATATGTCACCCAACGTTACACACAGATCCCGAAGGTCATCAGAGATAATTGTAATCTATTGTGTGTATTTAACGGAGTTGATACGCACAAACTACGAAATATCTGGCAGACTTGGTGCGCCAATATGGATTCTAATCGATTTCAAAATTTTCTTTAGTGGTGCCAAAACCACCCCAGGTGTATTTGTAACGATAAGTATACACGATCCTTGAACTCGATATCGTGTCGGACTTGATAAAATATTCGGTTAGCGCAACCCCGGGAAATTTCAATATTGAATTAAATGAATTATGTATAATGGCGGTATGTTGGGGGATTATCTATTGTGAACCATATGATGATAAATTACTTTTTCGTGTATATATATATATATATATATATATATATATATATGTCACACAATTTCCCAACTAGAATGGAATGATATTTTTTATTATTAGATAAAAATCATCGAAAAAATTAATGGATTCGTAAATACTATATGTCCGACCCCAATAATAAAAAAATATTTATAAATGAATTATTAAGTTTAGTAACCCATTATTATTTTGTATACGATTGGTATATAATAAAAAAATAACTGGGTTGATTATATGGATTTTTATAAACCATATTGGAATATGTTATACAATGATAAACGTTCTTTGGAATCTTATGTAGAGAAACTAGAAGATTATATCATATCGCTGATTTTTATTGATAAATAATGGGCAGCATCGCAGAAACCATTATTTTAACCCCATAGCAGCAGAGGGGGTGCGACAGCAACCATGGCGACCTTTTTTACGATTTCGAGAAAGCGTTAGTTAGCCCGTACCGCCTTTTTTACGATTTACGAGAAAGCCTCGGTTTGCCGAATCGATGCCTATAAAAGTTGTCTGATTCGACCTCTCTGCTGCTGATACTAAAAATACATTTACAATTCCCATCCACTAATTCAGATAATTATAGTCTACCTTTTTCACGTTTGGAAGTTATGGAGGCTTTGAACAGGGGTAAAACAAATCAACTGGACCTTTTACAATACATTACCAAATAGTGACTTATAGACCAATGGAACTATTCAAATACGCTTGTTTTTGTTTTCTTCGTAGAAAAGGCCTATTTTGCACAATGGAGGTACGGGATAATACATGACTTGCGCTATCTGTGCAAAATGTGCCGTCTGCCATAATTTATATTAAAATTTCTCTAAGCTGAGGATTCAAGGTATAAATGAGCTCCACTTTCTCTGATAGATACCATCTAGCGGTGGATGTGACCTCTGAAAGTATTTTATCTGTAACCAGTTTCAACATCAAATTGAAAAGCCCATACCAAGTGTTTGTTTTGCATTATCAAAATCGAAACCTGCATGTGCGCGTTTCCGTCAGCTACGAATACATTACGATAGTCCTACCCTCATCGTCGTTGGAACAGCTCATCCTGTTTTTGAGGGAACAAAGTGTGATGCATTGTAATTACTCACCTTGATTTCACACATACAGCTTGTGAATGCTAAATAATTGCTAAACGATTTGCTCAACGTAGTAGTTGTTAAGTTTTGCTTTATATATATATATATATATATATATATATATATATATATATATATATATATATATATATATATATATATATATATATATATATATATATATATATACATACATAACCTATACTTGTTACAAACTATATAGTTGCATTTCTTATGTTTCAGCTAAAAGTGTCATCCGTAGATAGGCTTGAATAAATAAACCACCGCAATACAACAACGTACGTATTAAAAATATGTAGTCTGTATATCATCCAAATTGTTTTGATTATGTTAAACGTTTTTTTGTGATGTTCATCATTCCTATTCATTTTCATATTAACCGCTCCGGTGGCCTAATGGCTAGAGCGTTCGCCGCGGAAGCGGGAGGTCGCGGATTCGATCACCGGCCGAGTCATACCAAAGACTTACAAAAATGGTACTAACAGCTGCCTCGCTTGACGCTCAGCATTAAGAGGTTAGTGTTAGGACTGGTCGGCCTGGTGTCAGGATAATGTGACTGAGTGGGACATCATGCTACATGTTTGCGGCATGATGCCTCAGTGCTAGACATCACTATAAACTGCCTCACAGCAGACATCGTAGCGATATGACTGAACAATTGTTAAAGCTACGTTAAAAATCCTAATCAAACAAACAAACAATCCTATTCATTTTTTTCTTTTCTTTTTATAGTTAACAAGCAAACTTTATATTTCCCTTTGTTTTGTGTGCAATAATTAATAATGTTAAATTTATCCTTGCGTGCACAATACTTATTGCTTTTGCTGGTTGCTGGAACACCCTATTCATATTTTGTTTCCATAACCAATACTATTGTTGTTGATTGTTTTGTTAAGACCTTTGAAATCTCTACGAAACTACTAACTGAAAGGGTTGCTTTATGTGGATCGGTTTCCTTATGATGATGCCATGCGGGTAAAATGCCCTTGCCAAACAACAATTTTGTTTAATGGATGACCTATATTATTTGATTCTTTTTTATGGCCTAAAAGGCATATATGAGCATTGTCGATATGGATGCTATCTATCTATCTATCTATCTATCTATCTATCTATCTATCTATCTATCTATCTATCTATCTATCTATCTATCTATCTATCTATCTATCTATCTATCTATCTATCTATCTAGATATATATATATATATATATATATATATATATATATATATATATATATATATATATATATATATATATATTTAAATATAAAATGGCTGAACCAGTTCTGTTATATGTATAATGGAAACAAACATCGTAGTTTACATCAATTAGTTCATAAGTAAAAACAAAGAAAGAGATATACATGCTTGATTCGATTTAATGAAATTTACCTTGTTTAAATTATTGTCTCAGAATTAGTTCGTAGTTTATTGACCTTAGCTCTCTTAATGCCAATGCAGTAAATTATGGATAACGTTTGTATTCATTTTTTAAAATAAGTTTGCATTCGTCGTTTCATTGATAGTTATCTTTGCTTGAACAATATCATACCTGCAAATGCATTATCTAATCCTTATATTAATATAGGGCTTTTCAGATTTCAAAAGCTGATATGAAGCGATACATTCTCTAATGAGAAAGATCTACCTTTACTAGAAAGCATGCAAAAGGCGATGGTGATATGTAATGCATTTTTAAAGCGCTTTATTTTCCTTCATATAAGAAAAAAAGAGAATTGATATCTAAAACATATTTCAATTATAGAATTGCAAATGTGGATACATTACAGTGGAATTTATTTAAATCCTGACATTTTGTTAAACCCATGTACCGTAAATGTCTAGTGCAAAATGTAATAATGTATATTCATTTATATGAGCATAAAACTAACACATGCTTTACAATATCAATTAACACTCACTAATAAAAGCCCCTCAAATATATTTCACAGCCTTTCATCATTACATTATGTATACAGAAGGTAGATGCCTTGTTTAAATGGTAATATATATATATATATATATATATATATATATATATATATATATTAAATTTATACATCAATTGGAATCCAGTGTGGAGGAAAGAAATCTTCATAATTATACCTGGCCTCTCCGACAGAACCGACACGTCCTGGATGTGGATAGTATATTGATATACCTCCAGCCAAAAATGCAGCCCACCAACCAAATGAACCGACAGTTTGAATCACGTGATCACAAGATGCCAGTACAGCAAGGTCTACATCTGGCATGTTATTATTTTCCAGGAAATGGACGCTATCATTTAATCTTAGGCTCAACACTTTCTTTGTCCATTCCATATCATCCGAAGCGACAATAAATATAATATTTGAAAACTTAGATTTCATATAGTCCATTGCTTTGTAAATGTATCCTTCTGGTGCTATTACGAGTCCATTTCTGTTGTGTATTTCGTCTGCAATATCACCAATACGTACATGAATTCCTATTAAAGTCAGGGCATATTCTCTGTGGCTCAGACGGATTTCCTTCACTATACGCATTGTGTTCTTTTTTATATTCTCCCTAAACTGGTATTGTTCCAATATTATGTCATGCACGTGGTCGAAATATTTCCATGATTGAAGATAAAAGCCTATTTTAAAGTTTTTGCCCTCACGTACAGTCATCAAACGTTCGTCGAATTTGCAACAACCCAAACCCTCCTCTATGAAATCAAATGAGTTGCATATATCCCGACTGCGTAAAACGAGCACATTCTTTAGATCAAATGCTTTGTATAAATAATCATCCGTTCCAACTATAATAGTTCGATTATTAAGA
Organism: Unio pictorum; assembly: GCA_030141615.1. Classification (NCBI taxonomy): domain Eukaryota; kingdom Metazoa; phylum Mollusca; class Bivalvia; order Unionida; family Unionidae; genus Unio; species Unio pictorum. Next base: position 728,058 of record JARLTB010000237.1, on the reverse strand, counting down.
GCAGCTATACCTGTCAGTGATGCGAATTGAAACATATGGTTACCAAACCTTCCATAATGTGTATAACAGAGGAATTTCCCAGTTGTTATCTTGTTGATTAAATCAGAATCGCTGTTGCTATTATTATTTGTATTAGCCGAATATATGACGTGATGAACGAAGGCCAACATCAGGAAGATACCAATGGATATACCCACACCTGGAGTAAGAAAAAAACTGTCTTAAAAGATCTATCAAATTGTACGAAAACAACAGTCCATTTTTGTTTGCCACCATGTTTGATGAGAAAAAAGCTATCATTACAATTACATTAATTACATTGTATATTGGATTGCAAGACATCAAAGTTCCGTTACTCATCAAGATAATAAGGATGATCGAAAACCGAAAACGCTTGGATAAGTCGTACTGCATTGTTATGTTTCCTCTGTTGTTCTAGTACCTACTGACTTTGTAAGCTGATAACGTGTAAAATATAGCGTTAAAATGAATAACACCTCTTCTGAAAAAGCACAAATGTATAAAATAGAGGAGTTTGCGTGTATACCCCCGAAATAAATCGAAATATATTTAAGTCTAAACATGAAATTAATTTATGAAAATGGCATGTTTTTGGCTGAAAGAATGAAATTGGATATGATATTAAGAAGCTAATGAGATCTATACAATATGTTTGTTGCATGTAATAAGAGAATGGGTAATGAAAGTTAATATCTTATCTAGAAATTACTTATTGCATTAGATATGCAAAATATTGCACATATTTGTGTAGATAGTCGCACACACACAAAGATATATATATATATATATATATATATATATATGTATATATATATATATATATATATATATATATATATATATATATATATATATATATATATATATATATATATATATATATGTATATATGTGTGTGTGTGTGTGTGTGTGTGTGTGTATCGATTCCGTTTTGCAATTATATATGTTATAATTCATAAGGCAGTATGTTGGTAATTACAATTATGCTTACAACACATCATATGTTTAGTAACGCAATGTTTTCTCTGTTTTATGTCTGCTTGTGTTTAGTTGAATGTAGTTAATTCCAGAAATAACTTACCATTGTCATTCATTTGAATTGATGGATTGATAACGAAGACAGAAAGGATAACAGAGTCTGCGTGTAAGATATGTTATTGCCGAAATTTGTAAAATAATGAAAGCGTGCTATGAAAACCTACATGATTCATGTTTTTCTTGGTTATAAGATGGAAATATATGTCTCACCGTACGAATTGAATAATCACCATGACATGAGTTACTTACATTTAGCTCGTTTAATGCGGAAGATAGGTCTTTTGATGGACATAATTTTCTTGTAAAACAGACCTGGAAAATATATGAAGAAAATACCTAAATCTTGAGCAAGTGTGAAGTTGTCAGTACTAATATGTTATAATTTAAATCGATATTGGCATAATACTGTATTAGCTTTTCTCTTACTGAATGATCCATCTTCAAGCCATTGCTATAAAATAATATCAATATTTCCATTCGTTTGGAAGAAAATAAGCCTTCATCTGCTGATACTGACGATGAACTATATGGACTATTCGTTAAAATTAGCACAAACATTAGTGCAAACAATACACTAATTATAAAAGTTTGTTTTAGTTGTACATTTATTTGTTACAAAATTGTTCACATACATAATTAAATAAGTAAATAAAGACCATGACCTTCAATATATCCCATTAGTCCTTGTATGAGTACTTTTGTCTATATTAGAATGCATTTCAACTGCAGCTGTACAAGCAAGCGAAATAATATATATGACCTTGGCCAAAATGTTATACGTATATATTAAAATCGATTCACGTTATAATGGATCAACACCCTAACAAACATCTATGTAAATATAAACTCTTATGTGGGCATATTTTGGTTTTACCTTTGCGAAACTATTTTCTTTCTTGATCAGCATAACATCTGCATTATTTTAAATAAGTGCATTCTCTTTATTTATAGTGAGTTCATTCTAGCTGAATTGTTTTGAGACTCAGTGCCACCCAATTGTGAAAGCAATACAATTATAAAGTCAATTAAAGTAAACCATACTATTACAGTTATTAGTGCTATACATTGCGAAAATATATTTGTTTTATCACAAAACCTTCACTACAAGCAAACCTAACGCTAGGGTTGTATGAAATCCTTAAGAGCTGCAAAGTCAAGCACTTTCATTGAGACGGTATTCTTCTACACTGTCCAGGCTCTTATCGTGTGGAATAGGATAACAATATATAACTCATTAGTGGCCACATACAATAATTCATATTTGTTGTATCCGAAAGTAAATTGTACATAGTTTATTCTTTATATAATCTTAGCACATTTATATCTTAGCTCTATTTGTATACATTTCCTTGTTTAATTATGTTAATGATGTAGACATAACTAAATACCCTTGTTTCAATCCATCAAATCCGTACTTTCACACAATTGCAATGGTTCTATTTTTGAAACGAGGTGAATGGCCTTAATACGTTTTAACTCGATGACAATTTGTTACTTATCTGTATGATTACGGTAGGTATATTACGCAGACTGATAAAATGTATATTCGGTAAATGGCTTTTGTGTAAAGGGATGTATATCAGACAACAGCCAACATCAGATTGGTAGTAAAAATCTTTTTGTAAACCTGAACATTGCAGTCTGAAATAACAAGGTCATATAAACAATGTCGATAGTTTCTAATAAGTGTTATAAAGGGGGATAAGATGCTCATGGAAACGCCTGGCCATTAAAAGAAACATCCATGCATTTTACCACTATACGTTGCTTCATTTGCTGAACTATGTCACAACACATACAACGACAATGCATGATAACACAAGTGTCACGTCTGCTGACAGGAAATAGTTGTAAACAGCTAGCTATCTTTAAACATGCTTTGAGAGAAATCTATATTATTATGATTCTTTGCATGAAAGATGAGATACTATCTTTAATCAATAGCGTATATCTTAAAAATATCTTACCTGGACACATATTTTGGTAATCATATATCGGCAACAACACCATATCGAGTTACCTTCATTGGTTTCAATCAGTTCAATGGATCATGTATGAGGAGATACAAAATGTGTTCTAGTAAAAGTAAAACCCATATTTGCAATATTATAATCCTTGAAAGTGAATAGTTTTCACCATTTCAGGATACATTTCGAATATAGGGTTTGTATATGTTTACAATATTGTACAATCAATCAATCAATCAATCAATCACTTAATCAATCACTTAATCAATCAATCAATCAATCAATCAATCAATCAACCAATCAATCAATCAATCAATCAATCAATCAATCAATCAATCAATCAATCAATCAATCAATCAATCAATCAATCAATCAATCAATCAATCAATCAATCAATCAATCTTTTGTATATATAACTATGTCCCTTTATCTATCTATCTATCTATCTATCTATCTATCTATCTATCTATCTATCTATCTATCTATCTATCTATCTATCTACCTACCTACCTACCTACCTACCTACCTACCTACTTACCTACCTACCTACCTACCTACCTACCTACCTACCTATCTATCTATCTATCTATCTATCTATCTATCTATCTATCTATCTATCTATCTATCTATCTATCTATCTATCTATATATCTATCTATCTATCTATCTATCTATCTATCTATCTATCTATCTATCTATCTATCTATCTATCTATCTATCTATCTATCTATCTATCTATCTATCTATTTTAGGTTTCATTGATATGGTTATATCTACTCCATTCTGTATTCCTATTTGTTTCAGCTTGTTTTTCATTACATTAGATTCGACTCATTCCTTCGAGAATTCTTTGTCTTATAACCGTTTCCAATAAACAATATCTTAGAAGTCTATTTAAAAATGTCAGTTTGCAAACGAAACAAATGTGAATATCTTTCACTCAGGTGCAACTATTTTCCTAAAAACCGCATCAGTCGCAATACTATGCTATTGCATCTTCATTTTATAAAGTATAATTTCGTAATATCCATACTATAACACATTAGTCTTATTGACACAATGAAAATGGTTTTCATTTACCAATAACTTACTAAACAGCTTCCTAATCATCCAGCAAGAAAGGTCAAAGCATGTATTGTCAGCACAAATGTATAGAATCATTGCAAAATGCAAAATAAGGAACAGGTAAAATATCAAATATCCAACGGTTCTTGCAAGAATTGAGGAAGAGACAAACAGAAACTGAGTAATATTAATTTAGTTACATGTTACCAGTGTGTCTACAGCGTTTGTGATTAAGTACATGCGTCTAAAATAATAATCAGGTGTACATTAACATTGCAACTAGAATACTTACCCCAATATATAATGTAAAAAGAATATTTCTTCTGTTGGGAATAATTCATCATTCAGCCGTGATAAGGGCGATTTACTAAGACTGTATCTACATCATATACATTGTCATCTGCAAATCAAAACTCGTCCTACATGCAACTTTGCATGCATACCAAAGATTTTATTTCTTTCTAATCATCAACCATTTAGGTTTTCACCATGGTTTCATTATTGCCAATGACAATGATTCAATTAAAAACATTTTTGAATAACTGCTAAAAGTAAATCCATAAAAGATATCAATAACATTGATCACCTAATTAAAACAGTTTTTGTAGTCATTTGTATAATTACTAAATAAAACGAATTCAAAGAGAGCGTTGAACATTCTCTGACCGATTATAAAAATAAAGTGGACTCAACGTACATATTTTAATAGACGTTAGAAATGAAATGCTATATTGCTAGTCTTTTTGTTTTCTAGATAAAACAGATTTGAAGGCGATAATTGATGGACACACACCCACACCCACAGCCACACTCACACACCCACAAACGCACACACACAAACACACATTCTTGCATTTGGTGTTTCATTCGCGTATGGAACCACATACTGAGGACATTTATTATGGCGATGTTAAAGCGAAAATAAATAAGTGTCCGGCAGTAAGCAATGCACGCTATGACTCAGACGTTTACAACTATATTCTGTTCAATCGATGCAAACCAAGGACACATACAACTATTAACCACAACATGGAAAATGTCGACAATGTGACATCAAGGCATGCTGTGACTCTAATTTACACATCCAGTTTGAACTATCAATTGAAACTAAGGACGCACACTATTGACAACATTACGGGGACCATGTACATTGTTACGTCATGGGCAAGGAAGACGCATTTACACATCTAGTATAGTCTTAACAATCAATCGAAATTATGGACTCACACTATCGACAAAATAACGGATACCCTGGACATTGGTACATGTTGACCAACAAGGATATGTTTGCACAGCTATTCTGGTAAACAACATTCAATCCAAATTAAGTACGCACACTATTGATAAAATCACGTAGATTGTGGACATTAATTAGTCATGGGCAACAAAGACGTATTTACACATTTAGTTTGAACTATCAATATAAACTAAGGACGCACAGTATTGACAAAATCACGGAGACTGTGAATATATCTGCGTTATGGACATAGAAGACGCATGTACACATCTAGCCTGAGCTATTTATATAAATTAAGGACGCATAATATTGACAAAATCACGAAAACAGTGATATAGATAACTTATGACCAACGGGAACATATTTGGTTATCTAGTCCAGTCTGAACAATCAATACCACCATACTGGTGACCTAGTTATTTGAGCGTTCGCCTAGGATGCGGGAAGTCACTGGATCGAACCCCGGCCAATTCTAACTAAAACGTATAAAAATTGTACTAACAGCTGCCACTCTAGGCGCACAGCCTTAAGTGGTTAGTCTTAGGCTGGTCGGGATGGTAACATTATAAGTGACTAGGTGGGACATCATGCTACATGTGTACTGCTCGACCTCCCTGTGCTAGAAATCACTATAAACTGTCACACTGCATACATCTTCTCAAAATGACTGAAAAATCGTTAAATGTACGTAATAAATGCACATCACATACACAAACACACACACACGCATACAATCATTACCTACATTTGGAGGACCTCGTTAATCCACATACACGCTTCCTTTATACAGGATTTTGTTAACAAAGACTAATCTCAGGGTCTAGATGTTTTGAAACACGATAATTGAATTGGACTGATATGTTGTGCTTTCCACATACATTGGGAATAACACAAAGTGGTAAATGTCATACACTATGGGGACACAGGCTTACACAATTGCAGTTCGCTAAACTTGTAAGGACTTCCAAGAATTATCTCACCCTTGTCCAAGGGAAAATTTAAGAATTCCGTTTGTATCGTAAAGTTTAGTTATTTAATTAATGTATGATTCCAGTTTTACTTAGTGTAATATAAAAAAGAAACAACACACTATATAAGTATATACATTTTGTACAGTATTTGTTTACCATTCCGATGACCATAAATGACCTGGTAACATACAAATATCACTTGTCGTTTTACAATTGTATGAGAGAATTTAAAACGATAGATTGTTATTGATCCAGAAAGGACAATAAAAACCCGAACTTACACAACAATGCATTGTTTTGGCAGCAGCATATTTTCAAGATTGTCAAACTCAAAAATGTTAAACATAAAGCAGACAGAATCGTAACCAATGCCAAAGTCTTTAGTAACTATTGAGGTTTTATGTCGATAAATATTATACTGGAAAGTCATTGACCCAGGCTACAAAAGACACTAACGTACATTTATATGCAAAATATCAACTGGTTCAAGGCTTCCTTAATTATATTGGATCACATCTATGTTGATGTTTAATTGAAGAAATACACAACACATATTTTTCCTTACGATAATTACACAGAACAATGCCATGTAATGTTCCAAACCATACTCCTTATGGTGATTTAACTTTAAATATGTCTAATAGGGTGATACAATGCTCCCATGTAATATTGGAACAAACAAACGTTTGCTCAGAAATCAGCCCTCACAACATACGATTTTTGTCTTTGATGAACCAATCATTCGGTTTTCTGACTGTCTTTGTTGTGGAATTTTTTGTCAGTTTAAAACCTTTTAAAGAAGAATAGTAAGGATGGTATTACATCTGTATAAAACTGTGCTGAAATTCATATTTCAGTATGATTTCGTTTTTCATTTCTTCCCTGTGTTTACATGTATTAAAATGATTTATACCGCATAAACGTATTATTTGTTAACATATGAACTCTGTCACTTTTCTTGAAAAACAGCTTATGTGACCTAGTTGCTAGCGCTTCCGTGTTGGCTGCGGGAGGTCGTGGGTTTGAACCTCGGACGAGTTATACCAAATACTTATAAAAATGGTAACAACATCTGTCTCACTAGACGCTAAGAATTAAGTGGTTAATGCTAGAACTAGTCGGCCAGGAGTCAAGATATTGTGACTGGGTGGGACATATTGCTACATGTCTGTGGCAAGAAGCCTCAGTGATGGGTATCACTATAAACTGCGTCACTGCAGACATCGTAGCAATATGGCAGTACAATTGTTAACGTTCTATTAAAAATCCAAATCACAAGCTCATTTCCAGAAGAATGCGTGTTCGTTTAGTAGCTATAACACGTATTCTATTGATATGCATTTTATTTATTTTCTGTTGGAGTTATCTTGTCCAGGCACACAATCAGATATCGTTCTGATGTGCCGTCTTTCCTCGTCGCTTCTTTTATAAATAAGGGTTCATATCTTTTCTAAGGGGATTATGTTCATTTATTATGCATGTAAATATTGTACGGTGCTAATTATCTAATTAGTATGTGTGTTAGTCTCCATGTACCATTCTGTGCCCCACACTAGATGGTATCAGTTGACAAAACATACCCGTGCGCCCGTGCTGTACAAGGCACACCCTATCTGGAATCTCGTGATTAAAACACTGTAAATATTTACCATGAGTTGGTATTGATTCAAATTTACGATTTTGATTGCAAATGTACACATTCCCCTACACCTATATATGAGAGAGAGAGAGAGAGAGAGAGAGAGAGAGAGAGAGAGAGAGAGAGAGAGAGATGAAGTTAGGGAACAGAAAATAGGTCTATCTATCTATCTATCTATCTATCTATCTATCTATCTATCTATCTATCTATCTATCTATCTATCTATCTATCTATCTATCTATCTATCCATCCATCCATCCATCCATCTATCTATCTATCTATCTATCTATCTATCTATCTATCTATCTATCTATCTATCTATCTATCTATCTATCTATCTATCTATCTATCTACCTATCTATCTATCTATCCATCCATCCATCCATCCATCCATCCAACCATCCATCCATCCATCCATCCATCTATATATATATATATATATATATATATATATATATATATATATATATATATATATATATACAGTGTAGTAGTTAGCAATAATAAATAACTATTGCACAATTGGCGCTAAACGAAATTAAATCACTACTTTGTTTCCGGCATGGTCGGAAATATGTTGAGATGCTTAAGTTTTATATTAGGAAACAATTAATATTATGGCTAAGCATATCTAGAAAGGAAGAATATATTATTATAGACTCTAATTTTGTTGATGTATTTGTTACCTCTCAAAATATGAGCCATCCTTTGTTTTCTCACGATTTTAATCCGCATGTATGTGTTGTCTCATTTGTAGAATTAATTTTTAAATGTATACTTTGCATGTACGATGATCAAACTTAATATAAATGTACAAATACCGCAATCCCGATGTGCTTCAATGAATATTGTTTTTGAATTCCAATGAATTTAATTTTTTGGTATTGCAAAACGATATGGATACTTAATAAAAGTAACTGTTAAATTTGCTTTAGTTTGTCACAATAATATTCTAACACAATACTAATAAAAACTGATCACACTAATTGCCACAAAGAAGCAAATGTATTTAACGTTTCATCGTAAATATATACTATATTGTCCGGAGAAAGGTATTTGTTTTCATGGCATTGTAAGGAATTGCGAAAATATAATTCAACATCGCAACACATTGTCCCCACTTTTTTGGTTATTGGTAACTGTAGAATTTGCTATATCGCTGTATACAAATGTATGTTTGAATCCATTATTATTCCTCAAGATTTTAGTAAAATGGTCAGATTTATTGGGAATTTAAAAACAAATTATATAGTGGTTTTAGATTATTTAAGCAATAAAAATTGAATATTGCCTCATATGTCATTTATATGTTTAGAATGTTCTTCAGAGGATACAATATCGAAGCACTTTCAAGAAATGCAAAGTAAACTTTTAATTTCTGACAATTTGGGTGTTGATTATGAAAGTACTAAACCTCTTTAGACCCGTATGGTTTACAGTGACTGTTAAACAAATTAACTGGACACAAAATATATTAACTATGAAAGAAGAAACAAACAAGGTTACCATATATTTTCTGAAGGTCGTTGAATCGTTATTGAAACGCAATAAACGTATACTGTTTAAACACTTTGTTCATAATCATTTAAAAGTGAATTTAATATGAAAATTCAGACTTAACAAAAATGATACCAAAGATTGTATGATCGCGATGGAAATACGATACACTTTCAAATGGCTGGAACTATATATACTGATCTTAAATGTGTTGAGACGTTTGTTTGCATTGTGTCCAACGCACAATGAGATACATTGAATTATCATGACAATCGTGGAGATAAAAATACAGTCTGTTTCATGAAAGGTTCCTACGATTTATGAGAGTATTTAAGAATATCGAAGAAGTGCACGTCAAATGTATCAAACTAAATATAGTGTCGTATCAGTCCCATACTCTCAGCTTATCACGAAGACGGTGAAGCCAGTTATTTACACAGAACAATCAGAATTATTTTCGTGTTGCGATCATTCAAGATATATATATAGCTTGGGAGGACTATGTTTGTCCAAACATTTGCTTCATTTTGAATAATGACAGATAAATACCATCCTTTTTGTTCTTTGGTCTGCCTTTCCGAATGTCTTAAGATAGTTACCACGATTATGCAAGAACCATTCCATCCAAAGAAATCAATAGCATAAGACAAATATTTAAGGACCTATAAAGGACCTGTCTGATCTTTACAAATTGTAAAATATTACTGTAATTGTTCACCTTTTCTTTGTCAATACTACATTTGGGTGTAAAACTGGTCGGATGTGCATATATGAAATATCAAGTGCTAATGAATGCGCTAATTTAGATCATCTCACTGAATGTTTGTCTGCCTTAACAGTTTTCGCAATGTGGTGTGTTTGCATATCTTTCATAGCGACAGTGTAGCTTAGTACGTACAGGTGCAACAGTTGGTTATTATTTGCATCTTAAGGTTGTTTGGATGTTAGGCTTTTATTCAAGGATTTATAGTAAAATTAAATTATTCCTGTTTATGTATTAACTTGTTATTTCTGACACAATGCCTTTAACTCATATCATCAGTACAGATCCCCAAATTAACTAAATTAATATTAGTACAAAGAAATCAAACAGTACAAGCTGTGCTAAAGGTCTTAGTTCAAAATGTAAACATTGCTATTCATTGGACTACGACATAATACTGTATTATAAAGTAGATACAAAACATTCGTTTAACCATTGTATGCACTGCCTTAGCCATGCCTTCTCAGGAATTGGGGTATGTGGCCTAGACCAACATGATTAAACACTACAAGACTACACCAACTAAATACACTAGATAATACAAATACAAAAGAAGAAATAAATGTTTCACAATGTCATACAACTATCTGCTACTATGACTATAACCAGCTGTAGCTTCGATTTATCACAGGGAACATCGTCTCGTACAATGAGTATAGTCTGGTAGATTAACGAAGAAGATGGGAATAATGCGACACGCGCTAGACACAACAACAGGATAGGGAGGATAGTGGAAGATCAGCGTCGGCGGCCTATGTTGATGACACTTCCTGAAACGCCTGAAGCTCTAAGTAATCTGATAGAATGCTGTTGCAGGTTTGAAGCATGTCGATGGTAAAAAGGACACAAATCCAGACTGACGTGCAGTTGAAACTGTCATAAATAATCGTATGTCATGGTTAATACCATGGTCACATTATTTTGTTTTAAGGTTATCTTGATTAGCGGTTAAGTGTGACATTTATGATTGATTATAATGAGATACGCATTTAAAACTGCGTATTACTTCAGGTAACGTCACATATGGATAGTTTGTAAGCGTTTGTATTTGTTGGGTTAAAGATCTGTTAATAATGTAGCGAATATTAAACTTTATGTTCAATGAAATCGTTAGTAGTGAGATTTAAAAAAAAATATGGGCTTGAATTATAAAGTTCATTGTTAATGCATGTAGTTTCCCTCTTCATAGCACACATATGTGCTTATGCAAACAGTTATTGCGTATGCACTGAGATAAAATTGTTCTAACGTGAAGAATAGTAACGTTGCATTCGTTTTAACTTGTAACTCATTTAGATTATCCCCATTGGCAAAAAAGGCATGTTCATTATGGGATGTCTCTAAAATCACATAAATATCCGTATGATAGCGTGAAACTGAATCATTTGTATGCTAGACTGATCGTTCAATGCACATAATAGACGTATAGTTTTTTCCCATAATATCTTCCTTAATTATATTTGAAATTAGTTTTTGTATCAAAGAGAATATTTATGTTGTTTCAACTTGCATCGAAAGATTGTAAATGGGATTAAATCATATGTTATCACATACTGCTTTCACTTGGATAATATGTACGTTTTTAAACACGTCATCATTAACAATAACTGGAGTTGGTCAGATTACTGTGATATATTAATTAATTTTCCATGAACTTCAACTAATGTAATGCAACTCCATTCAAAATGTATTTAAAAGTTTGAAAGTTAAAATATTATCATTGAATGTCTCGTAAACGGCGAATACATAACATTTCTTATAAACGTAAGTTTTAATTAAGTACCAAACATATTTGTTTCATTATATGAAACAATAGGATCTAGATAAGCTTAGAACATTAGGATAGGAAAATGTCATCGTCAATGCCAACTGGACCTGTACTTAACCGTTATTTTCTCATAACACAATTACTACAGATACAGCAGATGGCTGTGTTGTTATGATGATGTGAGTTGTATGTATGTACTAGAATCCTTTGATTGTTGGTTTGTAATCTAGTTTTAGAAGTTCCATCCTTTTCCACCCAGTTAAAATAAAAAAATCACTCTAATTAAACCATTCGCTACAACATATAATATTTAATAATTGTTTATATCCCAACGATACAGATACTAATTATGTACATTTTCACTGAAATGTCCTCATGAAATTGATACAGTGATAAGTATTAAATTTAGTATATAATGTACGCGAACTCGCTAGGTTTCCTGCCTATATCGTTCAGTTAAAATATATTCAATGCTCACACATTTTTTCACTAGTACTTAAAAACTAACGCGTCCGTGCTTTACTGATAATTATTTTGTTGTTGTTGAGAAAAACGGGTTAGGTATCTTGCTGAAAGTTATTAATAGTTGTAAGTGTAATATTAGTAGTTGTTATCGAGGCTGTCGTTTGATGATACAACTACAACAACAACAACAACAACAACACATAATAGTACTAATACTACTAGTAAACTACTACTAATTATTATCTTTAAATATTATTAATATTATTATCATTATTATTAACATTATTATTATCATTATTATTATTGTTTTAGCGAGCTGCGGTGGCTCAGTGGTAAATGTGCTCGACAGACTAACAAAAGTGTGTTGGTTTGAATCCTACAGATGGACTAGTTTGTGTTACCTACCGATGTGCGTATTCAAGCAAGACATTTGACTCGTCATTAAATGTCACAATACACTTTTTGTCTTACTTTGCTGTAAAGCACCACAACACATAAAAAGTATGAATAGTATTATTACGAAGGTTCAATCTGTCAATGATTGAATGCCAAATACGAGACATAATGGTTTGAACTATAAAAATGTACATAAAGAAAGAAAGTTTCATTTAGTCAGTTTGTTCTGAGTCTAAACATCCTCTTGTTTACCTTGGAAATTCTGTTCAGTCATCATATGTATAAAATTTATATGAAAGACGTTTAGTAAGTTACAAAATGTGGACATGGTGACATGCTATTGTCGAATATGTGATAAGGACATTCGGACGTAACGCTAATTTTATGAAAAGAAATAGTATTTGCATTATTGTTCAATGAAAAAGTTGAACAAAGTGAAAGAAACATTACAAAGATTAAGAGAGAGAGAGAGAGAGAGAGAGAGAGAGAGAGAGAGAGAGAGAGAGAGAGAACTAATCTCCGTGTGGTTAATATAGAAAAGCAAGTTATTGTCTTAAACATATCTGATTAAAGAAAGGTAAACTATACATTAGACCCGTAAAATAGGATACATGATTTCTGACATACAAAATGTCCATCTGTTTCTTGCCTTTGATAGATTAAAGATGTCAATTATTAATTTAAAATCTAACCGATTAGAGCCCTTGATTGCACTGAACAACTAATTTTTGTAACGTAAAAATCCGTATCTGACTGCAAGAATATCGTAATATTTTTAGTCTACTTATTACATATGCTGTCAACTAAAGCAGCGTCGAAAAACTATATGCTTAGTACGATACTAAAGCAAAACAATTGTAATTTCTGTTTATTACAGTCAACAGAACTGTAATTGATTATTGAGGGAGACTGCACCATAAATCTCTGACCACATACATTAATTATGCCCAAGAAAAATAAGGGTATTGAGTAGCGATTATTTCCGTATGCTAAATGTGTAGGAAATACTGTGGAACATGGTGAAGGTCAATCTATGTCAAATATCTAATAATCAACATATTTTCAAGTTTGGAGCAATGTATAGTTGGCTAGTTGAAGTCACGTAGTCCTGTACATGAGTAAGGACCGTAAAATATTAGATGGAATAGTAACGTCTATCAAGTGGGCTATATTGCCAAATATAGTCGTAACATGGTCTAAGCGATGTCTGTAAGGACAGCACTGAAACATTAATTCATTCATTATTCAAATTCATGAAATAAAACAAATTATACAACGTTAGCGTATACATGTATATTGTGAAAATATCTTTTCGCATTAAAATTATTTATTCCAGACACATTGTGATGAAGATTAAACTGAAATCTTTATTTGAAAACCTTGATTCAAACTTACAGAAAAAAGACACAGTAACCGACTAAAAAACGTGAACCTGAATCCATATCCGCGCTACCAATGAAATTTGATAATACATGACAGCTGTTGATCGTATACTGCAATGTTAGTCAGGAGAGAGAGAGAGAGAGAGAGAGAGAGAGAGAGAGAGAGAGAGAGAGAGAGAGAGAGAGAGAGAGAGAGAAAGAGAGAGAGAGAGAATGAGCGAGATACAGAGATTGTGAAAGAGTGATATTGTGTGGCACGGTAAGAGTGTAGTGTGTCGAAAGATTGCTATTCTGACAGACCATGCTACAGAGAGTCTGGATGATATAGATATGATGCTAGGTAAAATTGATTTGATACAGAGCAAGAGAGAGAGAGAGAGAGAGAGAGAGAGAGAGAGAGAGAGAGAGAGAGAGAGATAGAGAGAGAGAGAGAGAGAGAGAGAGAGAGAGAGAGAAAAAAAAGAGATGTTTGTGTTGGTTGATGGAAAATTACCACAAAGGTATTATTTTAAAGCCGATCCTTGAGCTTCATTATGTAGTGACTGATGTATTAATAATATTACATAGCTATAAAGCTATCCCTAAACCAATGTAGTAACAACACTCTATGTGCAGGCAATGATTTGTGACCTCCAAGACTTGAAGTAGTAATTAGAGCTCATAGCCATTAGAGCCATACCGACAACCCATATAGCAACATTACTGTAGCAACAATGGCATCTTTACAATCAATGATGTTGTGATCTTCAAGACCAAATGTAGTATCAATACTACTTAGGAATCCCCTACACCATGTAATACTATTACATTATTTCAAGGCACATATATTGGATTGTCAAACACCTGTTGTAGCAACTATAATACAACTGATGTAGCAACAATACCACGTAGCACTCCTGCTATCCCCAAACCCATGTAGTAACATTACTTTATTTCCATGGTAAACATTCTAACATTGATTTTATAATTTAAAGATATGTTGTAGTATGATAATTGCAGCTATGCTTCACACTGCCTCGATAATATAAAATAAAATGCATTGTTGTATTTCTTATAGGACATAACCTTTGTATTTTATATTAAATATCATTACTACTTGCGAAACCTTTCTTCATAGTAGTATTACCATTCCGGTGCCCTAAGTAGAGAGTTCCATCCCTGGTTGAGTCAGATCAGAGATTTATAAAAATGGTACTAACAGCTACCTTGCCATGTCACTAGGTATTAAGAAGTTAGTGTGAATAGTTGTCGGCCTGGTGTTCGGATAAATGTGGCTTGGAACGACACCATGTCTCTGTCATGATGCCGCAGTGCTAGATATCACGACAAACTACTACACAGACATACAGACATCCTAGCAACTTGACGGAAAAAATGTTAAATCTAAATTAAAATACCCACTCACACAAAGACATAGTAATTAATATTACTCTACTGATTGTTAACTCTGACTACCTTTCCAAGTAAACAAATCTGATATCCATGCTCATTGTAGTAATGATAGAACCCATCTTATCACTTTGTGTAGAATAGGAAAATTCCATTTGAAGCGTTGAATTGGAAGTCATACGAAAGGCTATGCCGAGTGTGTAATTCAAATTTGTAATCCTAATGATAGAATGTTTAATCATATACTAAAGCAGAGAGATGGATTCCTGTTCTCAAATATCTGTACTAAAATGGTAGTCCAGGTCTAAATTGCATGTTGCAAGTAAGAAAGCGGGGATACCCCGGAAAGAACTACCAGCTCAATAGAGGCTAATGCCAATCTCTCTCACATTACCACATTGGCCGAAACCGAGACTTTCTACCCAAGAAGGTATTATTTAGATAGCAATGATTACCCCAAGTGTAAGATTACTATAGTATCAAAATATAGTAAACTTACACTATAGATGTTATCCTGAACTTAGAAATATAGCATTAAATATTGAAGCAGAATTTTAAATATTGCTCAAGGATTGATGTTTTTTAATAATTAAACCTTAAAAAGGAATGTAATCACACAAATCTAACGAATCTTTAATAATACGAACATAATTTGCATTGTGTTATGTCCTTAATAGCCAGTTTTATGTCACATATCAATGGTCATTTTGGGGACAAGTCTCAAGACTGTTATCCTTTTTTTAAATAATGTCCTATTTCAGTTTACACTTTCTCTTTGTAAAATACTTTTTCATAAAATTGTACATCTTGTAACATGTCCATACATATGCGTAACATAAAAATATATGGATATCTTTTTGTACTTTGTAACGTATGTTTCGCACTATTAATGTTGGTGCTTTACAAAGGGTAACGATGGTTTTCTCAAACAAATTGCACAGATGAACTTGTATTTTGTTTTATTCCGAGTGTTAGCCCTATATTCTTCCCCTTCCCGCATTGAAACATAACATACACATTAGGTGGTTACTATTAATATGAAAACCAGCTACATCAACTGTGAAGATAGCAACAGGTATTGGACTTCTGAGAAATATACACTTAACATCATATAAGACATGGTAAATTGTCACTTAAAACACATTTTAATAATACATATGTGGATTGTTTCATATAGCAAAAGTTCACATGAAACACATTTATACTACATGCACATACATTCCCAGCATAATTTTGTTTGTGGAGATTGAATAATAGCATGTATAGTCAATGCAATTATAAAAGTTCGAAACATGTGGGTTTCTGCTTCACATGGAAACCTGATAGAAATAATCTATGATATTTCTGACACTACCCCGCCAGGTTTCCAGGAATTTACTTAAGAACAATTACTCCAAAACTTGTGCCAATTTAATCTCTCAATATCCAATATTCATAGCATACGAAAGTGTTTTTTTTTACACTTAATTCTCCTCAAATGCCTCCAATATGAATGTAATTGTGGTAGGAGTGGTTTTCGTTACATGTATAATGAAGGTTCTACCAAGAATAGGATACTATAGACCACACTTACAGCTGTGTGGTTGTCATAATGACTAAATGAAAAATATAATTCATGTCATATTACCCAGCATGTTCAATTATTTCTCCTTTATACTAGAAATAAGACAAATTAATTTTAGGAGTCCATATTGGCATATTATTGTGCTATAGAGTTGACACTACACACATTTATATTTGAAATGATATGAAAGCACATCTATTGTTATATATAGGGGCATTATTGATGTTAATCAAAATTTGCAGTCCAGTTGTAGTCAATACATTTTATGTAGATAATTGATATCAATAATCAAATATATCGTTTAGAATTTCGTGTAAAAATGCTAAATGAATATGACTTGGACATTTTAATATAACATTTTCATCCTGACTTCTAAGAAGCTAATTCTCTAATTTATGCTAAATCTGTTTGATTTAAACTGTAAATTGTAAATTAATTTACATAAAGATATTACAAAAACCAACCAAAAACATAGATATCACAGTAAGAGAAAATATCAAATTAATTGATTTTAATATCATACCATGGTTCATATACTTCTACATGCTGTCTGACTACTGCTTTAGATATCTGTACTGTCTTATTTTATCATCACAACACATGTATTTGGAAACAAAAACATCGTCATTTATCTCCCACTTATGGCTGTGCTTCCATTTACCCTAGTCGCACCTCTGAGGAGGAAGCTTCAGAAATGACCAGACATCTAATATAAATTTGAGTTTATAAGATACCCTGTTACATTACGGACGGAAGTCTATTAAATTTCAACACTTATCAGTATCAGTTGGCTGTAATCACATTGACTATAATTGCCACAAATTCAAATGCTCTGATATGTGAGTATCCAGTTGTTCCTGTATTATTGTACTGGTCACATGGGTTTATATTTTTTCATAATGTTTTGCGAATACAATACTCTTATCACAATTAGAAAGACATTTTCTGCAGTCTACTTATAGTATACGCTCGAATGTTTCTTATTAGTAAATGATTATACTATGTAGTAATTTCGATTGGTTTATTTTCACAAATCAAACATATTTTGCCACAAATAGTGCATATGTAGGAAATTATTGGAACATAGGCTTATCACTAGTGGACATAACTCATACATCATCTCGCTATACCGCTCTGGTGGCCTAGTTGTTCGAGAATTCGCCATGGATGCGAGAGGTGATTAGTTTGATCCTCGGCCGTGTCATACCAAAGAATGGAACTAACAACTGTCTTGACTGGCGCTCAGCATTATGAGGTTAGTGTTAGGCCTGGTTGACCTAATGTCAGGATAATGTGACTAATTGGCTAAGTTAAAAAGCATAATCACACACGCATTATCAAGATGTATTTATTGTGTAAATCGTACATGAAGCTATGTAACAATAAATTCAGTATGATTCCAATGCATAACTATGTTTAAATATGTTTTTTACATATGTGATGCATATAACGTCTTGAACAGAAATCTTTTAACAACTTATGTTCGGTAAATGAATTTTCGTTCACTAGTTAAGTAATCTAATAACTGATGCAGCCCTAGCATGCATAATGCATACATGCAAATATCACTCTTAACTGTCTCTCAAAATAGATACACATACATGGCCATAATTGTTATTAAATGTGTACATACATAGCTAGCATTTGCTTACGAATAGTAGATAATGCTTTTTATGTACGTAGAGTGAAGCATTCTGTATACTGAATGCAAATAATAAAAAAACATGAAAAGAGAACATGTTTTTCAAGCAATAAACGTAGGCATTTATCGAGTTGTTATGCTGTATGAGGTAAGCAAATTGTTATGTTTGCTTGGATGTCAAGGATTAGTTTGGTTATATTTATTCTCTTAGTAGCAAATAAAGGAATAAGGTTAGGGACTGATACGTCCATATGGCATAACATTTTGAGGTAATCTGATGCACGTTGGTGGGTTACATGG
This sequence comes from Unio pictorum, assembly GCA_030141615.1. Taxonomy (NCBI): domain Eukaryota; kingdom Metazoa; phylum Mollusca; class Bivalvia; order Unionida; family Unionidae; genus Unio; species Unio pictorum. The sequence continues at coordinate 708,955 of JARLTB010000237.1, read as the reverse complement.
GTGGACAGTAGAATATTATCATCAGGTATATAAAGAATCCAGTCTAAAATGTGACCATGTTTATTTGTAAGAGGGTTAACTGACTGTTTAAGGTTGAAAACATGAATGGAATCTAGGAATTTTGATTTGTAGCAGCAGAGGGGGCGAATCAGACAACTTTTTATAGGCATCTGTTTGGCAAACTGAGGCTTCCTCGTAAAGTGAATCGGACAGGTGTTAATTTGGTAAACTAAGGTTTCCTCGAAGATGCCATGGTTGTTGTCGCCGCCCCCTCTGCTGCTATGAGTTAACCAAATATTTTATCAAGTCCGACACGATAACTTCATCTCGGGTCGTGTAAATTTATTGTTACAAATCCATGCGGGGTTGACTGAGCGCGACTAAAGAAATTTCTAAATTGATTATAATCAATATCACCGCCGCAACAAGTCTGATGAATATTTCGTAGTGTAGGAGTATCAACTCCGTTAAACACACACAGTAAATTGCAGTTATCTCTGATCACTTTTGGTATTTGAGTGTATCGTTGAGTAACATACACATTTCCAGGTCAGTCAAAGTGAAAGTTCAAAAATCTAAGAATAATTAGGTTGCCACCTATTGAACTTCCATACTCCCTGAGATTCTGAAACTGCTCTAAAAGGAGAGATTGGGGCAGATTGTTTCTACTACTAGGAGGAGGGCGGTAGATGCAGAAAAAACTGGGCTGGCCTTTGTTCCACTGTGAGTGTTGCTTGGATTAGTTCAAACGATATGTGGCATACATTGAAGCTTGTGTTGTGCTTTTAATGCATTTTATCATATAATTATTTGTGATGACAGCAGTTCAACCTCCGTGAGAGTGGCGGGTGAACGAGTTGATGGAGTAACCGGTGGGTGAAGAATCTGCCCACATGGGCTCATCGCCTGATGTGTTTAGCCATGTTTATGTCAGGAAGAAGACGTCTATATTCTGATCGCTGATACTATTAATTTGCGTTTTTCCGGTGTTCCTACTGATTGAGCGTTGAATAATGCAATACGCAGTGGAATCTTTTGGAATAGTTGACACAGCCATTAATGATTTAATAGAAATTTGCACCGGTTTTCTAAATTAACTGCGGAATATTTAAATTGTATAGCCAGAATGGTCGAAATGGAGGTAACTGGAACTCTTCTTCCTGTTCTACTTCGGCAGCTTTGAAACAACGTTTCTTTTTTTGCTTCCGTTTACACGTGTCATGATTGATGTAGTTCAAGTGTATTTAGTCATGATCACAATGTAGTATGGAGAGCCAAGGAGTGGTCATTTAAAGTAATGAATGGCGGTTTTTTCAAGAACAGAGTACGTCGTAACAATGTAGCAAGAGACCCGAAAAAAATAGATGTTCTTGTTTCCAAAACAAGGAGATGAGGACACACGCACGAACGGAACTGCCAATGCACTATGAAACACTATAATGTAGACGAAGATGGACAACAAGGATATATATCATGAAAAACAACACAAAAATATAACAGCTTGTTCAAGCCGGTTACTCTATAGCGGCCATCTTTCCGGAATGAGTGTCATTGATTTGGAATTTACATAATGGATGTTTGTCATTTGCATTTTAATGTAGCTTTATCGATTTTCAGCCATGTGCAGTCCGTCATTGGAGAGTGATATCTAGCACTGGGACATCATTCCGAAGATATGTAGCAAAATGTCCCACCCAGTCATATTATACTGACACCTGTCTGAACGTTCCATGACTAATCTATTAATTCTGAGCGCGTAGCGAGTCAGCTGTATGTATCAATTGTATACGTTTTTCGAACCCGCGACCTCCAGCATTAGATGCGCCCGCTCTAACCACCTAGGTCAACGGATCGGTCTTTCTAGCAATGAGACAGTTATATATCATGGTTTAGCAAATACTATATTTTTACGGTATATATAATTTTCAAAAATGTTGAAGAAATGAAACAAAATGATATTAAAATATGAATCTCGGCACTGTTTTATACAAATGTAATAACATCCTTCCTATCCGTATATAAATGATTTTAAACTGACAAAAAATAGCACGATAAAGACAAGCAGATAGTTGAAGACGCAGTTCATCAAAGGCAAATATCTCCTTTTTTTGATCCGATTTCAGAGCGACGATAAATGTTCGTCGTTCAAATATCTGCAGCATGATTGTGAAACAAATTTTAGATAACATAAAAGCACCAATACTAATTTCATATGGGAGCTTTGTATCGCCATCTTTCTGATACTTAATGTTGGCGTTGTTCTGGGTTATATTCGCAAGAGAAAAAGATGTACTTTCATCAAATAAACATCAGCATAGATGCAATCCAATCAAACACGTTTTAGATGATTGTTCTCTAATTGTGATGCAATTAGTATTAAGTCGAGGAGGTACATTTTCATATTTCATTTAACTCTGAAATAAGTGTTTTGAAACATGATTGTCTAGATTGTTAATGACCATTTTTATTAACGGTTCTACATAGAAAATGTGTTTTTTTGTCGAATGAGTGAAGGAAAAAAAATATGTAGTAATGACTCTTACTCCAGCTTTTCTAATTGGGTGCAGCCGGATATATTATAAATAATTAAGCCTTGAACCATTTGTCATTTTGCATGGAAAAAAAGTTGGTGTTTTTGTAGTCTGGATCCATGACTTTCAAGTCTTATTTTTCTCGACATAAACTTCAATAGTTACTAATGTTTTCTATTGATTACGAGTCTGGCTGTCTTGTGTTTTATCATTTTGAGCTCACCTTTCTCAAGTATAATATCAAATTGACAAAGTTTGACAATTGTATCATATGCTACTGCAAATACACGTTTTTGGGATGTAATCACATGTTTATGTTGTCCTTTTTGATTCTATAAAACCCCTAAAAAATTGAATTGTCTCATAAAAGTACTAAAAGACAAGTGATATAAAGCTGTTATAGGGTTATTTATTGTCATCGGAATGTCTGCTGTGTGGAGATTACTAGTTATGTCTAGCGATTGGGCATCATGCTGCAGACATTTGACATCATGTTCCACCCAGGCACATTATGCTGATATCAGTCCTACCTCTATCCTCTTAATACGGAGCGCCAAGCGAAACAACTGCTCCTTCAAGTTGTATAAGTCCGTGGTATGACTACGAGACGGACGCTAAAACCACTACGCCACCGAAGCGGTTGGCACGAGAAAGAAATGTGTGGAAGCTGATATACAATTCTTAATAATAGGACCACTATTATAAGAAAGTTATTTGCAGCGTTATATGTGAATACGTTATTATAGAATGGAAACTCTCCTGAACAGAAATCATGCAGATCGATCACACATTTTTATTGTGTGAGACGGTATGAAATGCAAGACAATACATATTTATACAACGAAAGCAAACATGATGAACGAAGATGTGCATCGTTGTTGTAAAGATGTGTACTCATTTTTGTATAGCTAGGTATTAAATAATTAATAAATGAGGCATCTATCTACCTAACTACCAACATATCGATCAATCTAAGTACTTTTACTCTAAGGTGTCGATGTTGCACTATGTTGCCTGTCAATAAATACCTGGCACTAAAAGGAAGGAATATGTTCTACTTCTGGCGACTACTCCGCTTTAGTCGGTAAGATTAATTTGAAATACATTCATTGTAGTGACTATCCATATCGTGTGACAATGCAAATGAAACGCTTTAATCAGGCACACGTGTAGCTCACACTTGCATCAATGTGGAAACATTGATTAACAAAGCTGAACATATTATCCTTATAAACGAATCATTCTTCGTACCAAATTCACATATGAGAACTAAGATTTGGATGTTACACACAATTGGATATTGCTATAATATGTTAGCCCAAACACGTCAATGAGGCAAACATTTACACACCACTTTAATACGTACCATCAAATTGATGTAAAAGGATATCTTGTTATTACGTATTAGCAATTGTATAACTTTCAATGTGTGTTTTGATACGAACGATACAAGTTTTAACTCTGAGAATGTTGTTTTCTGGAACAATAACAAAGGAAAACGTGCGAGAAAGTCGACGGAGGATGTGTTATGTTGTTGATTTGAAAATGTGTCCATATCTGAGAGTACAATTATATAATGATCATTAACATAGCATAATTCACACCTTAAAGGCATACAACCTAAGATTCTCGACTTTTGTTTCCTCCAATTGCATGTTTTAATGAAATATATAGTAGAAATAATGAGTATTTATACGTCATTCAGTTTCATAAAATGTACAACTGTAAGTTTAATCAATGAAAATATAACGATTTTCTGTACGGATTGCTAATTAATTATGCAGAAACGGAATTTATTGATAATCTCTGAAGTCTCAGTGTCACGTGACGCGCTTCAGCAAATATGGAAGTCGAAGTAAGTATGTGTTTCTCTTTTGATGTAATTATTGCCTACTACGTATTTCTTCATCTGTCTTTCTCCTTAGATCTTTATAGTCACCCACAATATATGTATTTCTTATTGATTTCTCATTATATATGATAAATTACAAGATGTAGGCAAAACAAATCAATATAATGGAGTATCGTGACAATAAGAATAAGGGGATCCTTAAGGGACCATTATTGAAACTCCCATTCCGAATTACTTGTCATGTTGTGTTAAGTTGTAAGAAAAACCAATTAAAAATATTATACTTTGTATCATTGTAATGAGAACTGCTATTGAAAGGCCACGATAAAGTTGCTTCTTAGGCTCAGAATAAAGTTGATTTTCTTTTACATTTGCATTACCACCTCAGGCTGACGTATCGAATAGTCGATGTGATTTGTGCATTTGTTTGTATTATATATATATACATGTTTGCTTCGTTGCATAACACAAAAATCAATATTTTACCACAGAACAATTAGTGCATTTATTTTATTTAGAATATTTTTTACTGACAATATTTTAAACATTTCTGCAGGACTTTGACTTGGTTGTTTTAGATGAAGGCGTGCATTTTGTTGCACAGAGGTATATGCAAGATGTCCCGGCAGCTGACGAAGATAATGATTACAACCGAGGGAAAAGGCATACTGCTTATATGTTATTGACTTATGGATACCTTTGTGCTGGCAACAGACGTATCATTCTAAGCTGTTGTTTATGGCGTATAAGGGATAAATAGTTTTGGCCAATATTATGGCTTTACTCAAGGAAGACTTGGGTGATCTTTCCAATGATATGATGTGTGAATAATATAATCTATGTTGATTTTAAGTTGTATAAAGCATTTCGTTTGTAGTTTGCAATTTTTATTTTGCGTGAACAATTTGTGTTAGACTTTTTTTCAACAATATACCCACTAAAGATTGATCATATATGGCTTTGCTTTAAAAGCAACTGTGAAGAGACTATTTATTAAAACATAGGATAAATTGAAGTTGACAAGCATTGTCTTCGGATGCAAAGGATGTAAAGAACAAAAGTACACGGGTGAACATGATTTTAATCGTGCATATACATATTAAGTTAAATGATAAATAACGCATATTCATATTGAATGGAGAAAGCAAAACTTGTTACAGTGTTTCATGAATACATGATAATACTGCATCAAAAGCAATCTTGAATGCTTATATCACATCTAATATTCAGCTTTTTAAAATGTGTTAATTTACCATAGAAACAATAATACCCATTATATGAATACCCAGATTAATATACACATCTGCATACACTGTAAAACTAACTATATATATTATGAGATTTATTAAACTTATACAAGTAGAAATGTGCATGTACAGACATAACTTTAATTCAAGAGTACAGTCAGGCATACAAAACTGAAGGATATCATCTAAGAATAATTATGGCATATGTAGACATTTTCCGTGTTAATTAGGTTGGGTGGGGTTCATGCAATATTATTTAACTTATTACAAAAGACTCACCCTGTTTCGTTTTTGTGAGGAATTGAAATAGTGATAGAGAGATGCAAAGCAGAGTCTACATTCAGTGGTGCCGACAGTTAAATTAATGAATACATAAATTGTGAAAGTAAAAAACAACAACAATGTAATATCATTAAATAACAGTCATCTCTCACATGAATTTCAAATTAATTTCATAATGAATACACAAATTGTGAAAGTAAAAAACAACAACAATTTAAAATCATTAAATAACAGTCATCTCTCACATGAATTTCAAATTAAAACCCTATCACTCGTCTTTAACTCGACCAAATGATGGCCTATTTCATCATCTGACTTACTGTGATAGATTTTCCTCCTGTTCTGTGTTCCTACTCATCAGTATGATCTTTCAATGGACTGGTAGTCCAATTCCTATCCAGTCTGTCTAAATGATTGATTACAGACATCCCAGTCCAAACTACTAGCCAATTTTACTGAAATTACATTGATGTTTTATCATCCTGTTCTTGGTTTCTATGCTCTTGACACAAGTGATTACCATTTACTCAATGCCAAACTTTAGTACGTCGCCTAAACAAACTACTGCACAAAAACAAATATTGAAATTAAGCCCACCCCCACCCCGATGTATGTTTGCTATTGCATTTCTTTTAAAATTAGGGTAGCTAGGAATACACACACACACACGCACAAACACACACACACACACACACACACATATATATATATATATATATATATATATATATATATATATAATGTACTAAGTACTTCAGAGTACAAAGCAAAACTGGCTCAGATATACATATCAGTTCAGGAATGCAGGGGTCATGCTACCAGGCGAAGAGACTTTTTCAGACGTAAAATGACTGATTGTAGTTTGTTCCTTCCTTGATGTACCCATTAATTTCTGACAGTGTTGTAACCTAAGGCAAAATGTATTTATGCAATGTTGATACCAATTAGCTTATGTAGACAAACAAACTCTTACACATTCACAGGGGTGTTTTAATTGCTAACTAACCATTAACCCTGCTTGCAGCAATATATCACTGCTCGAGTTTATGAAATTGGGACTACTGTACTCTGATGAATATATACCAAATTCTGTTTCAAAATTGTTATGTGTGTGTGATGTGGATTTTTAACATACCTTACACAATGTTTCAGTCATATTGCTATGATGTTTGCGGTGCAGCAGTTTATAGTAATGTCTAGGACTGAGGTATCATGCTGCACACATGTAGCATGATATCCCACCCAGTTACATTATTCTGACAGTAGGATGACCAGTCCATATACTAGCCTCTTAATGCTAAGCACCAAACCATTTTAATGTCTTTCGTATGACTTGGCCAGGGATCAAGGACTCCACAACCTCTTGCATCCGAGGTGGATGCTTTTACCATTAGGTCACTGTAACGGACAACACCAGTATGTAAAGAGTAATTTGTGGTTAACAAATATAATCGGTGAAAATCATTTCTAATTTTTTTTTATTTTAAAAAAGGAGAATTTAACATTTTGTTCTTTATAAAATCAGTTTGAAACCGTACGTGAACCTGTAGTTGCAGACACTGATGCGCCTGTGACCAGTTCATTGTATTCTGAAAAAATTGGGTAAATAGATTCAGACAAATATATAATGTAATTAATACAAAGTCTAAATAGTTCTTCTAAGAAGATTTAGCCTAAATGTTTAATATAGTAGGTCGGAAATATGGGACATGGAATGTATGTTTTGGAATTCAAAACAATGTTGTTAAGCTCAATGATGTAATTCATTTTCATGAAAATACACAAACACACACACACACACACAATATATATATATATATATATATATATATATATATATATATATATATATATATATATATATATCTATATATATATAGTAGTGAAGCAAAAACTCTTTAAAGCAATGCATATCGTTGCCTTTCAGTATTTAGGCAAATAATAAAACCATAAATATGCAGTACTAATTTTGGGTGTTTGTAATAAATCTAAATAGTGTGTAATTAAATTAAGATACACTCATATGGCATAACACGTTCTTTGATGGGTTTAGTTGAAAAAAATGATCCAGTTTAGTTATATATCAATTTTAATGCTTCAGTGTGTTGTCTATTGATAGGTACAGTAATGTTTAGCGGGAGCAATGAAATCAGAATCAAGAGTGGGGATTGACATGATTTGCTCATTTGCTCCAATGTACGTGCTGTACATTTGTTTCTACTTCAGAGTATGCGATAAATCTTTTTGTGCAATTTTACACGAAACATTGAGAAAATAAAATAATTAAAAGGAACTTAATTATGCAATAATACCGACTTGCAATTACATGATTTTAATCTTGTTACTCCTTTAAGAATAATGAATTACAATGTATAGTTTCTGCTGTGCTTTTTTATTACATCAGACGGCCAAAATATACTGCATTGACCTGAATCTAAACATACATATAAGACAAGTATAAATACAGTGGGTATGAAAAGTTAGAAAAGGTCTTACTTGTTTTTGTTTAAATGCATGTTTTTAAAATAATCAACAGTGGTCTGAAGATAAACTTCTACTTGGAAATCAAACAGATGCTGGACTGTGGCTCATGGTAGGCACTTCAAGAAAGTCTACATGGGTCCATGTTAGGGGTCATTTGTTACGATACAATAGAATATTCTCTCCTTAACAATGTGATATCATTAGTGTTACCTGACTAAAAGGCCTAAATCATTTTAACTTAAAATGAGATTTCTGCTTTGTAACAATCTCTTCTGTAGGCGGTAGTGGTAATGGAGCAAGTACATCAAATATTCACCTTGGATCATTTATATCCAAAACAACTGGCTGGTTCATGCCATCTCTTTCATCTAACCTCATTTTCAATTTATTCATAATGATTTCCGAAATATACAGGTACTGTTGATTAGCTTTCTTTGGGTTTGCAGACCATGAGCAACTTTTTTTGTTGAATGACCATTGGTATATGGCTAGAAAATGCAAACATTTCACAAGATTGTTATGATCAAGAGCTGCCAACAGATTCCTAGCTCTGAAAGCTGGTGGCTTATATGAATGTCGTTTGGAGGCATACACTAAAACCAAATTCTGGAAATTCTCCAGTTCTGATGTACTTCGGAATCAAAGTAAAATGACTAAATAAATAAATTGATTCAGATGTAGGAAACTATGAAAATTTATAAATCTCCGTAAATAAATCTGTTTTGATGAAAATGCCAATGTACAGTAGCATTATACAGGCAGAGAATAACCAACTCATGCCACCCCAACATTTTTTCCTTGTCACTTTAAATGGGGGTAGGGAACACATTTGTGAGCAAATTTTGAATACATTGAAATACATCTGCTTCCAAGAGTTTTTTGCTTAGATATATACCTAGGTGTGCTAGAAACATTGTTTGGCATCTGCATATGGGTAAAAGTTGGAGTTTTTCTCTTCTTCTGAGCCATCATTTTCTTCCTGCCACTTTTTATTTCAAATCTCCAATTTATCCTACTTTTGCAAATGTTCACCTGTATGTGTATATTCATTCATGTATATTCATTTTCTTTCTATGATAACCTGTATATCTTCATTAATTCAATTATGCATATATACTATATTTAAGATATATTGTATTACAGATTTTTGACTTGTATATAATAACACAGAAAAGAAAGTTTTGTTTGGAGCAACTTTATGGTCATGCACAAATACCAACCACAAATACCAATGCAATACTATACATTACTCTTAGTTTAGTTACATATAACATGCGTGCATCATAATAGTTGTTTTTTAGTATAATTAACATTATATAACACAAATATTTCCCTTCTATGTATGTATCACTTAATTTTGTTAGTATACTTACTCAAATGGTTTGATGAAACTTTTAGACGTTTCCAACACAACACTTTCCTTCTCCTTCAGTTCTTCAACTTCACACAAGACTGAATGCCTTAAAATAAAATTTTTAAATGTTTAAATACTTATGTCGAACTTGGAAATCTTTACAGTTTTTTATCATTCAACCTGAAGAAAGCATTATCATGTTTCGTGGTTATTATGATGGGAAATGATAATGCTTCAAGAAATAATTAATAATAATAACTTATTTAAAGTGTTGACTCATTTATTCTCCCTTGAGGCCATGTTACTAAAGTACAAACAGAACATATAAATAACAAAAAGGATACAACTGCCAACAAACAATTTACAACACAAATAATATTCCAAATAAAACAAAATATACAATCTATACCAACTGTAAAATATTTAACTAATATGGAATGATACGATTCCAGGTAAGAAATCAATTCCTTAGATGTGCATCTTCCAAAACATTTTTGAACAAGTAAATATACAAAACATTAAATAAAATGTAATAGTACTTCCACAGATGCCATATCTGATTCTGATGTGGTTATATCAGATAGAGTAGGAATGTGTATCCTATGTATTGTTGGCCCAGGCGTATATGTTGTGGCCCTGTATTCTGTGACATTCCTTACTGTGCCTGATGTTTTCCTTGCATTGGCATTCATTCATAACTAATATGGCAAGGAAAAATAAATGTTTCATTAGACACAATAGTTATATATACTTTAAAAATAATAGTATTCATAACAAATACACTTAACTGTATTTCATTACGTTTCTTTACAGTCATCACCATTTATATTATATACATTTTTTTAAAATAAACAGCAGTGACTGCTTTCCTCTAAATAAAAGTGCTATGGTTGGGTGCAAAAATGAAGATGATCATTAAATCCCCTTTCGAAGCCTCAAAAACAGCAGCAGTATATGTCATGGATTACATGCATGTTTCAGCGATAATGTTGCAGGGATGTAACATTTTATTTCAAGCTAAATGAAATAATGCCAGTTTATATAAAATATATTATTTTAAGAGTTTTGATAAAGAATTAACTATACATAAATAAAATGGTGGTATAAAAAACTTTACTGTTCATTGCAAAATTGAGAATCACCTATCCAGCAAGAATTTGGCGACATCTGGATTAATTTTCAGGCTCAACGTGGACTTCAGTTTATTCCATCGTTCATGCTGGACACCAATATATATGCGTGTTCTGTCATAATTTGCCCAGAGTGGTTTCTTTTTTCCTTGCAGAATAAGGTTTCGATAGTTGATTCTGCCAATATTTGTGTAAACACCTGTTTGCGCATGGCTAAAACTCTTCATCTTGGGAGAGGTCAAATAAGAGGTTACATAAATATAGGCGTGGCAAACAACGAATTTTTATCTGCCAGACAATAATGAAGAATCGCGTATTTTATCACAAAATTTCAGATTACGAGCCTGATTTCGTCATCAGTAACAGCCTGAATAGTAATTATTCAGCTAAATAAGTAATCATGAACTGAAAAAAGAAGTATATCATTTCATTCGTTTTTACTTAGGCTGCATGCCTTTAAAATAAATTTGTTATGGAATAATTTACAAGATACAAAAATTGATATGTCTTATAGAAAAAGGAGTTTTTGTGCAAATGGAATCTTTGTCAGTAGTAGGGCAGGTGAACAAACCATTTTATACAGGCATTTATTTAGTAAATAAAGGCTTTATTTTGTATGCAACAAAGTCGAAATCAAAGTAGTTGTGGTGTTGTCGTGCTTTAAATGGCTCCGATTAATTAAATCGTCATTATAACAATAATGATAGGCGAATTATCAGCAACTAGATTAACTATAGAAATATTAGCTGCGATTAAAAATGTTTATCGGTAAGAGATTGGTTCAGAAATAAATTACAAGCGCATCAGGAAACTCTGGTTGATTTTGTCACTGATACTGAACAATTATTTAAACCTGTTACTACTGCTACGGAGAAGGATTCTACAGCTATTGAAATAGCTTTATTGGGGGGGGGGTATTACAGACGAGGATAGAGGACAAAAAGCTGTTCTTGTCGAACTTGAATAAATAGCGAGACTAAATAAAAGAGAATGTACGGGGTTTTACAGTTGGTATAGTCGCTGCACAACCGCAATCTCAACATGAACCAGAGGGAGATATTGTTGACCCTCAGGAAAAAGGTGCTGGTGAAAAGGTTGCTTTCATCAATAAATTTCTTCTAGGTAAAGTGACGAACTCAAGGAAATGAAATTTAATACTATATCAAAAATGACTGATTTGTAGTTAGAGGTTTTATTTATAAAGATACATTTTTATAATTGTTAAACCGGTAGATAGAAAAAAGTTTTATACATAGATGTATTGTGGATTTGCTTGTAAAGACCGAATTTCAAATTCGGATGAAACATATAAAGAATATATGTATGAAATAAACAAAATCTGAATTATCTAAAACTGGGCAGCCTGAAACAAAACTTCTTCAATTAAAGGAAACGTCAAACATTTTAGAGAAACAATACCTCTTCCGACGTAAGGTGCAACTGGTGTTACTGGTAGGGGATTGTATCTCTGGAACTCATGGCAGCGGCCTTGTTCCCTGTCCTAATAATAATCTCGCCGATATAGCATGATTAGAAGTTCTCATCGGTGGTAAACGATCTAGAAATAATTCCCCGGAAATAATTAACTAGGCTGTTGATATATGCCGACGACTATGTCAAGGTGGTATTATGGACATCGGTGTATAACACGAATTTATCAATGAACTAGTTGTTGATTATCACATCGATTGATTATTAGTCCGTGACATTTTGTCTTGCGATTAGATACATAGTATTTAAATAAAATGATCATACATCGTAATAATGACAAGCCAAATAGTGCCCACATAGTCCATTCACGGTTGCCAGTTTATACAGTATAGTAAGGAGATGGACTAGATGATATTATTCGGGGGTTACTGACGAGAATCGCTCCAAAAATAGCGCCTGTCGCAAAAGAATTATCGATCAAAGCAATTGGTGTTATTCGCGATAAAGGTATACGTACTAATGGTGATCTCGCTGGTAGGACGTTTAATGTCACTCAGGAAACATTAATATCGCTGATTCGAAGAAAAAATACCCCAGGACTGGTTAAATTTCCAACTACGGAACTTATGCCACCAAATATCAGTAAGATATTAAATAGCGTGGTAAACCCAAAAAATAGCGCCGTTGAAAAATCAGGATGATGAATCACAAATATTGACGCGAGTTTAATAGACGATAGTGGCATGACAAAATTAGCGAGATCATGATTTAGATCGACAATTATATAATAAAATGTTCAAATCGGTTTGAGACAAAACCTTTGATATGGACGCATTGGTTCACAAGAATGATTCGGTGCACGATTATCAACATTATTCATACAATGCAATACAACTGGATTCTCGATTGCGAATGAAACTTCAGGTTCAATATACAAGTAGAAATTTCTTACCATGCGAAGCTTTCAACTAGTACAAAATCTTGCGGCTAATCTGATCGAATCGGATTTGTCAATAATGACATTATAGCTCTGTTTAGTAGTTCACAGTATATGATCGACTCCAGAAAGATCAAATCTATCGTTAGTGATGTTTACAATAGTTGAACTAGCTCGATATTCCGACGACTGTATAAGATCTGCAGGTCAATCAATGATGTTTGCTAAGGATACTAACGATCTCGCTGATCATAATCAATACCATGTAAGACGACCAAAAAAATCAAAATCTGCTGCTGCAGATGACGCTGATGTTGACGGTGTTGTTATTCATATTAAATCTAATGTCAATCTATGATTTTTAACTCTTAAAACCATGTTAGATCCAAGTTTCGTTTTTTAAGCGCGATTCCTCTATCTCTTATTTTTGGTTTCTGTAAAAATGTTAGGTTATCTTCGGACCCAACCATACAGTAGTTCTTATGAAGAAATCCCATGTCAATGATTCAATCTGGCGTGCTGCTGGTGTTGGTGATGACAAGATAGTTCTATCCAAGCTTTCATTGTGGATGCCAGTAATGACTCCATTGATCAGCACAGTAGAGCGATTGTTATCATTTATGGACCAAGTTGGCAAATTATTGATGTCATGGTTGGATCTTACACAGCTCCTATGACAAGTTATGTTAATGGTGTATTTACATGGCATATAGCATCAACGAAGATTATTTCTTCTCCTAGGCATATTTTTATTGCACTGCAAGGTAAAAACAGAATAGAGGGGCCTGACAAACAATATTGTTGTCATATGATAGTTGATAAAATAGAAGTCAACGAGGTATCATAGCGAAAAAATGGGAAGCATGAAATTTCTGAAGATATTCTGCTTGATTATACCGATAATCAAATAGCCCGTGCACATCATCGTTTATAGTCTTTAATTTGACGTGACCTAAATGTTGATATTGGTCTATAAATATCACAATTGGATTTGAAAGACTTGTATCCTATCTATTACGTTTGATTGCAACATCTCGATCTAAATAGGCAATCCGTCGTTGATCTATATTTCTGTGCTCGTGTAGCTCTTTCTATTGGTGTTGATTCCTATAGAGCAATTGCTGTTTCTCAGTGATAAATCATTGCTACTTGAAGGTGGCGGTGGGAGAATGAGAGTCGTCGATGCCCCAGTAGAAAACATGTAATAATTATATCAATTTATTCTTAAAAAAAAAATGCTGTACAATCATGTTAATGTCACGTTGACTCCCGGTCAAGCAAATAAATTACAATCGCGTAATGCTAGTACATGTGGTGCAAAAATAACTTTGAAACGAGAGCAGACTGCTAACGGTGCACCAAAAAAACTATCATTGACTACAACTCAACTTCACCATTTCAAAAAGGCGCTAAAAGCAAACACTGGTGTTCAATTTGAATTTGCTCCCTCCGCGGTAAAAAAAAATATGATAAATCAGGAGGTAGGTTTCCTCTCCTTGCCGCGATTACTGCATTGATTGACGCCTCAGCCCCCGCTGTCGTTAATATGCTGCGCTGGACGCTGTTGGTATCGCCGCTGGAATGGCATTAATAGGGCGCGGATACAAAAAAAGGAAAAAGGCTTAAAGATTACCAGGCAGTCGATTCACACGATACGGAGCGGGCTTGAAACTCCATGGAAGCATTCGTTTATAGCTCCAATGTCAACATTTGATTTAATCGCCGCGGTAAAAATATTAATTTCAGAGGAAATTGCATGAAAGACCAATTACCAAATCAACTATATTATCCCGAAACTGGTATTATTAATCTCGATCATACCACCGGACCTGGAACTCATTGGGTTGTGTACGCAATTGATCAACGAGGAGTTATTTGATTTTACTCTTGCATGATAGCGCCGCCTAAAAAAATTCAAAATATGTCCACGAGTTAAAAGCTCTTTTTCGATATTCAACAACAGACAATAACCGACCTTCCGATATGTGGCCGAGATGATATTATCGGCTTGACCGCGATCACAAAATCCACCAAACTACCTCATAAAACTGTATATGAATATACCAGCGATAACTTTTTAAACAGATCTTTAATGTATAAAGTTGGATATTTGGAAGAGATCTATTTTACGAGAAAAAAACACAAAGGAGTTTCAATCGATGTTTTAATGAAACTTATCAATGATGCGTTCTTTGAAACTTCAACTCTTGTAGAGGTATAACCGGATGAAATAGTTGTATTTGAAGACCGACAGCGTAAATTAAAAACGAGTTTCCCTGAAAGACATTTTAGTTAAACTCGACCACGCAGTTGAAAATTCCTTCGCGGTGTTTGACTCAACGGATAAAATTAAATATAGGGTTCTTATTCAGAACAAAGATTATATATCATCGACGAATACATTAAGTGAGCTAAGATATGATTATGACGCTCATATAAATCAGTTTACAGGTTTGAACACATGTTGATAGCCTGTTTATAATTTCTTTGGAATACCACCAGAGATCTCGTTAAAAATTGCTGACGTAAAAACGGCCGTGGATAAATTGGCAACGATGAAATCAGAATATGACAATCATATCTCGTTCAATAATAATGATTTTATAAAGGAACATGTCCAGGTTAAGACCATATTGTTAAAGTTTATGAAAGACCTACCACCGGTGATCCCGTTAAAACTCGCTGATGTAAAAAAAAAGCAACGATGATTAACTAACAACGCTGCGAGCTGAATATGATGATCATATAAATAAACAGTTTACACGTCTCCGTAATTATTTTGGAAAGGTTGACGACGCTCTTGATAATTTCTTTGGAAAACCAGCAACAGTTCCTATGAAACTAGCAGAGATTAATATGTCACCATCACTGAGATTAAAAAAAAAACACATGAGGCTATCAATGATGATTTTCCTCGTATGATTAGTAGGGCATAATCGATTAGCATTTTTCTACCGATTTCCGATTCCGGATTTTGGGCATGAAATTTTTCCGATTCCGGATACGATTCGATTAATCGGAAATGCTAAATCCTTATTTTTTTTCTAAAAAATTTCATCTTCCGTTTCCGGGTTTCTGGTATCTGGTTTTGCCGTGTCCAGAAAGTTACTTAGTACTTTACCATATCCGGCTTCATTTCCGGTTTTCACCCGTCGGTTCAAATAGATTGTCTCACAGCGTGGTTGTGTTGACCATATTTGACTTTTCTGACTTTTTATTTAACTTTATTAACGCACTATCGAATGACACGCAGTGTTAGACACGGTGCTATAGAAATTCAACTTTATTATTTTTATTATCCGAATCGGTCGTTCCTGCCTTGTCCGACTCCGATTAATCGGAAGTTCATACTATCCGGTGGAATCCGATTTCCGGATCAAAAGTCGGTTATGCCCTAAGATTAGCACACTTGTTAAAGTTAAAGTCCCTCATGAAGGAAATATCAATAATGTGCAATACTTCACGAATCGTTTGCATGGACACATCAAAATAATATTATTGATGTTACTGTGGATATTAAAGGTATATACAGATTAGCCTTAGCGTCACTGACACAATTTAATTTATAATCGAGTACATCCACCGGGGATGAATAATATTATAAGCGCGGTAATAGAAAAGGGATCAACTGAAAGATTCCAGATAACTTCCACAGATAAAAATTTAGCTCGAGCGTCGATCACATGGTACGTAGAATTTGTAGTTGAGTTAAGTAAACAACTTAATTAAATAATGACCACCCAGCAGTATCGATATGATCAAGTCCACGAATTACAAACTTAACTCAAGGATGTTACAAATGAATATCAAACAAAAGTAAAACATATCACCGACGTATTACTCAAATTGATATAATTGTATACTCGGTTTCACTAGAACCGGTGTAATATTATCGTCGGTTACAGTTATAGCTCCTGTAGTTGTTCCAGTCTGTATTTCCACGGCGACAACGATCACAGGGGTTCTCGGATTTATCACAAAAAAATAGAATCATGTAGTCAGCGTAAATTACATGATTATACTGTTTAATTTCATACCGCGTCAACCGCATACTAGCATATATCCGAGATGATATCGACGAGTCTCGTTGATACTATAATATCCGATGATGAATTCTCGTCCATGGTCAACATGTACGACTCCACGATGTCAAAATTAGAAAAACATATAGATAATAACAATTTCGCAGATATCGTCGCATCAATTACTCCAACGGATAGTTGAGAACACCAAACCGGTGAAAACAACCATGATATCAATCACAGTAAATATACCTGAATTCAGTATTGAGTTTCCATCTCCGATTCCAGTAAAGTAGATTGCGTTTACTCAATTACGAGTATGTTACTGTTGGCCTAATATCATATTAAGTTCATTTGCTGGCAAATCACCAAATTACACCTTTGTATACGCGAATATTAACAAACCAGACATTACTAAATATTGGCAAACAGTATATCTCTCCAAAGGGGACTTATGACATCAAGGACATCAACGAAGAAATTTAGCGCCGGATAAAATCTATCACAGGAACCGAATCTAAGATCGAGTTAACAGTTCATGAACCATCGTTATCAACTTCCATCGAGATAAACTCTCCTGGGTATATCTGAGATATATATAACTCGCCGATCAAGATTATATTAGGATGGCCTGAAAAACCACCAGTAGAAGACTCACCGACTAAGGTAAAAGACCGCGTTCATCCGAACCTAAATTATCTAATTATAATACAGATAAGAAATCATATCATGATGCAGATATATCATACGATAAAAATCTTGATTTTACAGGATTAATATCAGAAAATAAACAATTTGTTACAATAAATGAAACCCAAATTAAAATTCTGCTTAGGGAAATAGAAGGTAACTATCAAATACATAGCCATACTGAGTCAAAAATACCATTATAAAGAATTATTTTCTGACCGTTCCTACAAATATGTCGACAAATTTCCACGGGAGGAAATCATCAAATACATAGAAATATGTAATCAAATTTTAGCCAAAATGGAAGAACTTACTTTACGGTACTCCTTTAATGTGATATCATCAATGGAAGTTCAAACGCGAATACAGAATTATCAAATCAAGTGGCTCAAGGATGTATTTGATATACTCTTTCTCGTCAGGTATCCCTGGGAAGTTCGATCATACAAACACCAATCAATCAAGTGTATTTAGCGTACAGAAACAACTGGATAACAAAAACAAATTTTAAACTCGGTGATAAAAATTTTAACTTTATTGATCTAGCAGACGAGCGACTACAAATTACTATTGTAATGTTATTAAGCACTTCAAGAACGCAAATCGAGGAAACAATTTAACTGATTTAAGAAAATCCAAGATAACCAATTGGTCCGAATCAGTTGTAGACACCGGAGCTTCAATAAACGATGCTATCGAGATAGAGAAAAATTTCCGAAAACTGGTGAAGTTTTATGTGAATCAAATTAAAAATCAAGAGGTGCTCCGATTGAGATCACCGAGCATAATTCCCATGCGTGGAGTAATTGTGTACGAGTATTTTCACAACAGCGAGTAGTAAAATACTATTCAGGAGATAAGTTTGATGCTATTTATCAGTTGAGTAAAACCTGTCCTGTATCAGTTTGGTTATTTAGCAGCGTTTAGGAAGGAGAGTAGGATCAATTTGCAAGATCGAGCTGGTAATTATACCGACGAGAAGAACATTATAACGATATGAATAAACTCGCGGGGAGGTATTCTAGTGATACTGAAGATATTACACGAAATTGTTTTACTGTTCCATCCGCGGCAGCTCATTTTGCCAGAAAAAAAGATTTTCATGGGAATCAACTAAACTCGAATTTCTCGATGATGTACGGGGGAGTTGTGTTGAATATCGCCATGGAGGATTATGGAATACAAAATACAATAATACAATAACAAGGATAAGATTTCCGTTGATATGGCAGCGTGTTACCCTGGACGATTTCTCGGACGCGGTGAATGCAACGAATACTTGAAACGTTTTAGTCATCCTACACATGAATTGACCTAAGTCCTCGCGGTGTGTAACGGAGTTGACACTCATACACTTAAAATATTCATAAAACCTGGTGCGACGGTGATATGGATTATAATAAATTTAGATATTTATTTGGTTGTATTCGACCTATTCATCAAGGATTTGTAAAGGTAAATTTAGAAGACCCTAGGACACGATATCGGGTCGGATCGATCAAATGTATGGTTAATTAATAGCAGCCCATTACCGCACGATGAAACCACAACACGATTTTGATTTCGAATTTTTTTGCATACAAAAAAAAGCCTTTATTTGGTAAATAATGGCCTGTATAAAATGATATTTTCACCTGCCCTACTACGTTGTGAATAATTGTTATACGACCCAGTGTTTCTCCGTCTTGTGTCAAAATTACAACAGCAATAACTACTATCATTGTATCATTTGCAACAATATGTTTTGTTACTAAAATATGAATATAAAACAAAACAATTAATAGCAAAATCTGAATTAAATAACCTCAAAAATACCAATTAGCTGACATAAAACTTTCATGTCTCGTGTCTGTTGTTATTATCAAGTATAGCTTTTCATGCAGAACTATTAATCTTTATACTCGAATGTAACTATGCCTAGAATAGCAAATCAAACCTGGTTTACTGTAGCCTGATAAAATTAATTTTCAAAGACAAAACATTATCAATATTTGAATATATCAATATAATGAAAGTAGTCCATGCCATCAATAATATGTACCTCTCTACAATTAATTATCAAAATCAGATATACAGAAGCAGGAGAGAATATGAACATACCGATTTGTACGCGTATATTTGTTAAACAAAAGCTTTCTGTGAAAACGTAAAATATAAGGATAATAACGCCAAAGTGAAACTTCTAACTTAGCAAGAGTCTCTCTCCAAGAGTTCCTAATTGGGGTTAGTTAATTATGTTACTTTTTTTGTCGCTAGTGTTTTTATTATTACTATGCGCTTGAGTTTAATACAAGGACACTTATGCGAGGTAGCACCCTCTCTGCTGCTGTGAAGTAAATCATTCTCTGAACCAAATATTTTATCAAGACCGATTCGATATCTTGATCTAGTATCATGTAAAGTTATTATTATAAATCCATATGGGGTAGCTTGCGCTTTTAAAAAGAAATTTCTACAAAAATTATAATCTATATCACCACTACACCAGTTTATTTATACAAATAAAATAGAAAAACACCAACAATAAACAGAGACAGAATAAATTAAACTGTAATAGAGACTCTTGCAGAGAAACTCTCGGTTAGTTAGAAGCTTCGGTTTGGTGTTATGAACCTTATGTTCTTCGTGTTTGGAGGAAGCTTTAGTTTAATAAATACACGCGTATACAATTGCTCTGTACATCCTCTCTGCTGCTGAAGAACAGATCTTGGTCATTACCGAATAAACCCAATATCTTGATGAAATAAACATTTCCGCTATGTTTTATTAAAGTAAGAGTTGAAACTAGCAATTTGTATATGTTTGGATATTTCTCGTAATATATCCTGTCTTATATTTTGACTAGACAAACTTATTTACCAAGTTTGATACAAGTCATACAGTCAAGCTAAGTCTATACAATTTCACACATATCAAAGTGTACATGACATTGATGGCATGGACTAGTTTGATTATATTTGATATCTACTCATATTGATCATGCTTTTGTTTCTGACAATTCATGTTATCAGTCTTTGTTGATAAAGGCTCTGCTTCTTTACATCTAAGCGTACCATCAACGACGGTTAGCTCGTATTTGTAAGTTTTTCGACTTATAACATCATATAGGAGAAACAAGATATCTGCTCGATGAACTGCTTTAGGAACATTATAATAGAAATGAGCATACTCGATTGTTTAAGGAAAATGTAGATAAATTTGTCAGATTTTCTGTCCTTCTAATCACGCTGCAGCGATATTGCTAGTAATCTTTGCGGCATTCGCGAGTTTATTAAAAGACGCGTTACCTTTCCAATATCCGTTGGGAGAATAATAAATTGACTCCAGTCTATTTTAACTAACTTATGATGACCCGTTTCCAAATAGAAGTTTACCTTTCATTGCCGTATTTATTAAATCACTAATCAATTTTTGTTTTAAAGATTTATCATTGATAAAATTTAACGCGTGAATTAATGTCACATCTGCGAGATGTATATGTTGTAGATTACTACTTTTATGAGCCAATGCATGGACATGACACGCGCTATCAATAGCGTTTATCGGATATTCATCAGGTTTTAGTTGGTCTTGGTTTTCAAGTCTTTTATCAAGTCTGGTTCCAGGCCCGCAGTAATTTTATCCTGGTAGATGTTTTCCCCTGAGTATTGTGCCCATGGAGATCCTGGTAACTTTCCAAATTTTGCGGCGATTTCACCTCCGTATTGATATTTTCTTTAAAATTTGATCCCGCGGATATAAATTGATGTTTGTTTCTATCACACTGTGTACACGTACACTATTCGGTGAGCGTTGATCTATTTTTGTTTGTAGTAATTGTTGT
The DNA here is from genome assembly GCA_030141615.1 of Unio pictorum. Classification (NCBI taxonomy): domain Eukaryota; kingdom Metazoa; phylum Mollusca; class Bivalvia; order Unionida; family Unionidae; genus Unio; species Unio pictorum. Next base: position 687,172 of record JARLTB010000237.1, on the reverse strand, counting down.
TAAGGCGTTTGAGCTAGTACGCATTTTGCATTTCACACAATATAAATCCATAATGTGTTATTATACTATGAATATACTTGATTTTTCAACAACATAAAAACGAGAACCTGTTAATTAAGCATCATGCTGCGCTACCAAAATGCCATCAGAATGCTTATCATAGGCACGTGTGGAAGTGGCAAGATGCAATTGTTACTTAATCTTAATTAACGCTGATGAGCAGTTGAATCGATCTGTATATTGGAGGTTTGCACCATTTTACATGATAATTTTACATGATAATTATACACAAATCATTCAAAACTATATTGAAATACAACATTGGTTGCCTTTGTAATTCAATTGGTATTTTAGTACTTATTTGATGATATTTGTGTGATTCGGTAATATGTACGGATTTCAATGTTTCTGTTTTCTTATATTTAGGATACTGTAGTAGTATTGTAATGATCTGTGTCGTTCATAGGTGTCCATATTAAATAGATAAATATAAAAAAGTAAATTCTCAAACGAACAGTCGTCGTATCGTTCTCGAGGTTCAATAGATGATATATTGTTATTTCTTTTCCAGGAAATAATGATATAATTATGATGATGTCATTTGTATTATGGTGTTAGTAGTCTGATCTCAAAATCATTAGGTAATTGGTATTATTAATAGTCTGATGTCAGTATCATTATGGTATCAATAGTATAATATCAACATCACTATGTTTTCATTTTATAGCTGTCAGTATTATTATGATATTACTAGGCAGGTCTCAAAAACATTGTGTAATCGGTATCATTATGGTATAAATAGTCTGATGTCAGTACTACTATGTCTTGATTATATTGCTGTCAGCATCATTATGATATTAATGGTATGATGTCAAAATAAATATATCGTTATGCTGCTATCAAGATCAATCTGATATCAATATGTTCTTGCGAATATTATCAGTATTTCACCGGTGGCGTCACTGGAAGAGGTTATGTCAACAAAATTCACTGTTTATGACATATTTCATTTTTTTTTTGAAACGAGGTCTAAAAGGTGGAGGTTGTGAAACAACGAGTTACCGCACAAAACTGTCTATACACTTTTTGCACTTGTATGCAGGAAGGTGAGATGAGCTCATGAGTATGGTTATTTAGCAGCGTTTAGAAAGGAGAATAGGATCAATTTGCAAGATCGAGCTGGTAATTATACCGACGAGAAGAACATTATAACGATATGAATAAACTCGCGGGGAGGTATTCTAGTGATACTGAAGATATTACACGAAATGGTTTTACTGTTCCATCCGCGGCAGCTCATTTTGTCAGAAAAAAAGATTTTCATGGGAATCAACTAAACTCGAATTTCTCGATGATGTACGGGGGAGTTGTGTTGAATATCGCCATGGAGGATTATGGAATACAAAATACAATAATACAATAACAAGGATAAGATTTCCGTTGACATGGCAGCGTGTTACCCTGGACGATTTCTCGGACGCGGTGAATGCAACGAATACTTGAAACGTTTTAGTCATCCTACACATGAATTGACCTAAGTCCTCGCGGTGTGTAACGGAAATGACACTCATACACTTAAACTATTCATAAAACCTGGTGCGACGGTGATATGGATTATAATAAATTTAGATATTTATTTGGTTGTATTCGACCTATTCATCAAGGATTTGTAATGGTAAATTTAGAAGACCCTAGGACACGATATCGGGTCGGATTGATCAAATGTATGGTTAATTAATAGCAGCCCATTACCGCACGATGAAACCACAACACGATTTTGATTTCGAATTTTTTTGCATACAAAAAAAAGCCTTTATTTGGTAAATAATGGCCTGTATAAAATGATATTTTCACCTGCCCTACTACGTTGTGAATAATTGTTATACGACCCAGTGTTTCTCCGTCTTGTGTCAAAATTACAACAGCAATAACTACTATCATTGTATCATTTGCAGCAATATGTTTTGTTAATAAAATATGAATATAAAACAAAACAATTAATAGCAAAATCTGAATTAAATAACCTCAAAAATACCAATTAGCTGACATAAAACTTTCATGTTTCGTGTCTGTTGTTATTATCAAGTATAGCTTTTCATGCAGAACTATTAATCTTTATACTCGAATGTAACTATGCCTAGAATAGCAAATCAAACCTGGTTTACTGTAGCCTGATAAAATTAATTTTCAAAGACAAAACATTATCAATATTTGAATATATCAATATAATGAAAGTAGTCCATGCCATCAATAATATGTACCTCTCTACAATTAATTATCAAAATCAGATATAAAGAAGCAGGAGAGAATATGAACATACCGATTTGTACGCGTATATTTGTTAAACAAAAGCTTTCTGTGAAAACGTAAAATATAAGGATAATAACGCCAAAGTGAAACTTCTAACTTAGCAAGAGTCTCTCTCCAAGAGTTCCTAATTGGGGTTAGTTAATTATGTTACTTTTTCTGTCGCTAGTGTTTTTATTATTACTATGCGCTTGAGTTTAATACAAGGACACTTATGCGAGGTAGCACCCTCTCTGCTGCTGTGAAGTAAATCATTCTCTGAACCAAATATTTTATCAAGACCGATTCGATATCTTGATCTAGTATCATGTAAAGTTATTATTATAAATCCATATGGGGTAGCTTGCGCTTTTAAAAAGAAATTTCTACAAAAATTATAATCTATATCACCACTACACCAGTTTATTTATACAAATAAAATAGAAAAACACCAACAATAAACAGAGACAGAATAAATTAAACTGTAATAGAGACTCTTGCAGAGAAACTCTCGGTTAGTTAGAAGCTTCGGTTTGGTGTTATGAACCTTATGTTCTTCGTGTTTGGAGGAAGCTTTAGTTTAATAAATATACGCGTATACAATTGCTCTGTACATCCTCTCTGCTGCTGAAGAACAGATCTTGGTCATTACCGAATAAACCCAATATCTTGATGAAATAAACATTTCCGCTATGTTTTATTAAAGTAAGAGTTGAAACTAGCAATTTTTATATGTTTGGATATTTCTCGTAATATATCCTGTCTTATATTTTGACTAGATAAACTTATTTACCAAGTTTGATACAAGTCATACAGTCAAGCTAAGTCTATACAATTTCACACATATCAAAGTGTACATGACATTGATGGCATGGACTAGTTTGATTATATTTGATATCTACTCATATTGATCATGCTTTTGTTTCTGACAATTCATGTTATCAGTCTTTGTTGATAAAGGCTCTGCTTCTTTACATCTAAGCGTACCATCAACGACGGTTAGCTCGTATTTGTAAGTTTTTCGACTTATAACATCATATAGGAGAAACAAGATATCTGCTCGATGAACTGCTTTAGGAACATTATAATAGAAATGAGCATACTCGATTGTTTAAGGCAAATGTAGATAAATTTGTCAGATTTTCTGTCCTTCTAATCACGCTGCAGCGATATTGCTAGTAATCTTTGCGGCATTCGCGAGTTTATTAAAAGACGCGTTACCTTTCCAATATCCGTTGGGAGAATAATAAATTGACTCCAGTCTATTTTAACTAACTTATGATGACCCGTTTCCAAATAGAAGTTTACCTTTCATTGCCGTATTTATTAAATCACTAATCAATTTTTGTTTTAAAGATTTATCATTGATAGAATTTAACGAGTGAATTAATGTCACATCTGCGAGATGTATATGTTGTAGATTACTACTTTTATGAGCCAATGCATGGACATGACACGCGCTATCAATAGCGTTTATCGGATATTCATCAGGGTTTAGTTGGTCTTGGTTTTCAAGTCTTTTATCAAGTCTGGTTCCAGGCCCGCAGTAGTTTTATCCGGGTAGATGTTTTCCCCTGAGTATTGTGCCCATGGAGATCCTGGTAACTTTCCAAATTTTGCGGCGATTTCACCTCCGTATTGATATTTTCTTTAAAATTTGATCCCGCGGATATAAATTGATGTTTGTTTCTATCACACTGTGTACAAGTACACTATTCGGTGAGCGTTGATCTATTTTTGTTTGTAGTAATTGTTGTTAAGGCGTTTGTGCTAGTACGCATTTTGCATTTCACACAATATAAATCCATAATGTGTTATTATACTATGAATATACTTGATTTTTCAACGACATAAAAACGAGAACCTGTTAAGCATCATGCTGCGCTACCAAAATGCCATCAGAATGCTTATCATAGGCACGTGTGGAAGTGGCAAGATGCAATTGTTACTTAATCTTAATTAACGCTGATGAGCAGTTGAATCGATCTGTATATTGGAGGTTTGCACCATTTTACATGATAATTTTACATGATAATTATACGCGAATCATTCAAAACTATATTGAAATACAACATTGGTTGCCTTTGTAATTCAATTGGTATTTTAGTATAGTACTTATTTGATGATATTTGTGTGATTCGGTAATATGTACGGATTTCAATGTTTCTGTTTTCTTATATTTAGGATACTGTACTAGTATTGTAATGATCTGTGTCGTTCATAGGTGTCCATATTAAATAGATAAATATAAAAAAGTAAATTCTCAAACGAACAGTCGTCGTATCGTTCTCGAGGTTCAATAGATGAGATATTGTTATTTCTTTTCCAGGAAATAATGATATAATTATGATGATGTCATTTGTATTATGGTGTTAGTAGTCTGATCTCAAAATCATTAGGTAATTGGTATTATTAATAGTCTGATGTCAGTATCATTATGGTATCAATAGTGTAATATCAACATCACTATGTTTTCATTTTATAGCTGTCAGTATTATTATGATATTACTAGGCAGGTCTCAAAAACATTGTGTAATCGGTATCATTATGGTATAAATAGTCTGATGTCAGTACTACTATGTCTTGATTATATTGCTGTCGGCATCATTATGATATTAATGGTATGATGTCAAAATAAATATATCGTTATGCTGCTATCAAGATCAATCTGATATCAATATGTTCTTGCGAATATTATCAGTATTTCACCGGTGGCGTCACTGGAAGAGGTTATGTCAACAAAATTCACTCTCTATGACATTTCATTGTTTGTATTGAAACGAGGTCTAAAAGGTGGAGGTTGTGAAACAACGAGTTACCGCACAAAACTGTCTATACACTTTTTGCACTTGTATGCAGGAAGGTGAGATGAGCCCATGAGTTACCGCACTGGGTGACATCAACCCAAGTAACATCACTGGATTTTACTATGTTGCTCACAGCACCATAGTGATTATATTCAATATCCTGGTGTCAATTAAGTAAGACATTAAGAAACAGGTTGAGATGTGTGATACTTAAATGTTGATTCGAGGATATTTTATATTTGATTTCCTTATTTTGTTATTTTAATTTTTTATTAACTGATTTTGTTTATCTACTTGTTTATTCCACCAATTAATAATTAACAAAGCCATTTACCATATTTTTAAAGAATAAATACATTTTTAATTACGTTTATGTAAAAAAACAAATTCACAGGTTGATACTGTCTATCATGTAATTTTTTATTTATATAGATTGATTAGATAATAGTTGTGGAACAACCCCGAGAAACAATATGTTCATAATATAGATGAACCACATGTGGCTTTCGTAGATATTTTAGCGAGAAGTCTTGAGTAATATGTTGATGTATTTTTTATACAGAATGTTTTCTTGATTTTTTTTTATGATGAGATTCTGAGTTGTCTTAAACTTGTTGTTGTTATTTATTATGAGTTGCCTTATGCTGCTTGATGTTGTATATTATGAGTTGTTCTTAACGGCTTGATGTTGTTTATTATGGGTTGCTTGATGATGTGTTTTATGAGTTGTCATGAATTGTTTAATGAGGTTTTTATGAGTTATCTTGAGTTTTCTTGAGTCACATGCTGTTTTATGTGAATATTCTTGAATTACGGATTATTGATGATGGTTTCATTGATTTACCTGGAGATTTTTGATGTTTTCAATGAGTTGCCTGAAGTATTTAGTAATGATGGTTTCGATGAGTTGCTTGGAAATTGTTGATGATGTTTTCAATTATTATTTATTGACGATAATATGTATTGGGTTGCATGTAGTTTTTTGCACGATATTTTCAGTGAGTTTCGGAGAAATTCTTGATGACGGTTTTAATGAGTTGCCTTAAATTATTTGATCATCTGGAGATTTTCGATAATGTATTTCTAGTTCTTGTGGAGCATTTGCCAAAAAGTATGAATCTTGCTCCAAAAACGTAAATGTTTCCATACATACAAGTGTGTCACACAAAGGTTTAGCTATTTATTTTAGAAATGCGTTATAAATGTAAATTGAACATACATTTGTAAATAGACAGTGAAACCTTGTTTACCAGGCAAAGTTCAAACGAAATAGGTAAGTAAAAAATAAATGCGTACGATTTGGTGTCATTGTTATGATGTGATGCGAGAGAAAATTAAGCTTTACGTTGTTTAATTGAGTAATTAAAATACGGTAACAACAGCAAGATTACTGTTGTAAAAGAGTGGCCTCCCTTTGCCGTTCAGATGTTAACTATAGACTGTGTCATATATACTAAATATAAAAGAAACTGAAAGACACAATAACTTTATTGGTATAAAGCTTTTAATTTCCTTCTTTTGATGTATGATTGACGGGTGCAATTTTGATAAGAGAATACAGATCGTGGCCTGGCTTTATATGTTCACAACAAAATGCATACGACATTAGGCTAGTTTCACGTTCTGGAAGTTCAGCAGTTAAGAAGATAGTAAATAATTTTTAAAAAAGCAATTAAAAACATAATTAACGTTTTGCACTTTGATAATCTAGTATTGGTCGTTCTGAGACAAATTAATTTGACGCATTTAATAAATACTAAAGTTCATGTACAATAGACTTGTGTAAACTAATTGTTTTTATAATAAAAGAAAATACATTCAGCACAGTATATACAAAATTATAGAGGTACATACACATTTCGCTGCATCCTGCTTGTTCCAACTGCATACAGTTTCACCTTATACCAATGTCGAATTTAGAAGCACACAATAACTGTAAAGGAGAACCTAATTTAACTGAGGTTGTCCTGCAAGTGACTGATGTCGAATTAATTGCACAGCCTTAGTATATACGAATTTTTGTATTGTGAAGGCAGTTCATGCTTGCACAAGAGCTACATGGGAATAAAACCATTAAAATTGGCCATAATTTAAGCACTGCGTTATTCAAACTCATACTTGTTATCAACACTATACTTAACAGCTACAACAACGACATCAACATAACAGATACATGTGTCCATATATATATATATTCAAGATAAACCTTTGCCACATCTTTACAACCTGCACCGCATCCTTTTGTCTATCTAGGTCATTAATTAGTAGTAAATGAATTGCCTCAACAGGCACAGTGTCACAGACAGTTCGAAGACTTAAGTTTGATAACACATTTACCTGGAGCCGAGCATTACAAAGCCGCATTCAATTCTCTGAATAAAAACACTCTTATTTAGAGACAACTTCTCAGAATAAGGCAAAGTACTTCATAACAAAATAAATCTCTCACTGAGAGAAGCTTCTGTTCCACTTAAGAATGAAATATCCTTAGATCGGTTAAGATCACCTACAAGTGATACACAACGTTCAGATATGAATGGTAGATGTCTTCATGATGAAATTATACTAGGAGTTGTAAGAACCAACACATGTATTTCTTTGACTACATAACACTGACTTTCACAAGTTAATAAATATAGTATTTGGGATAGTTCTCTCTTTATTCTATTTGTTTAAATATCAGCACGTAGGAATCAGAAATAATATGCCTTTTCTTATCGCAATGCGTGTACATAGGAACAGATTATATTTTCAAATTAGTCGTATCTAAATATTGTGCCAGTATGAGATTTGGAAGCCATGATTTTCAGACTGAAATTATTTGTTCCAAAAAACATGCGGAAAGGACGATTTATTTGACAAAGGGAACTTTGTGAGCCATCTCATGCACGTTGGGTTCATAACGTTTCAACATTTATCTCGTCAAGTTAGGCCTTGACGTCTCTATTGAAATAGTATTTACTCTTTAATCAATAAAATTTTTCTGAATTTATCATGAGAAACTGATATCGAGCGTACATGTGAAATAAAAATGTAATTGACAAATGATACACTGCCATAAAGATTTTTTTATTTCACATGTAAGCTTGATATCAGTTTGACCAGTTTCCTAAATGTTTTTCGAAATGCCACTGGTACCAATTGATAACCCTTGAATATACATTCCTTAAGAATATCATAAGTAGCACTATGTTGTGTTGAAAATGTAGTGTACGTATGTAAAATCAAAATGTCAGCAATTTTCTTAAAAATGAAAAGATGCATCTGCTTATTTTACTTTACAGAGGTGTACTAGCTTAATATTGATAGCAACATCAAAGCTTTAACTTGTGTGTAATGTGAGAGAGTGTGCTCTGTTCCTCAGTTCTCATTCTTTTAATTTAAATCTTATCTGCATTGCTTTTTGTGTTCCTCCTGGATCTTGTCGACTTTTCATTTGCATTTCTCTTTCATCATTCTCTTTCTGCATTTGTATCTTTCTTGTTTTTCTCTCTTTATATTTGCATTATTTGCTCAATAAGTTGAATATTTATTAACTATATTTCCATCTGGGGGTTTTAAATCTCATTTAGGAATATATGCACGGCATGTTATTGAACTGGCTTATCTGGATGAGAAAAGAGAGGTAAACTGATAGATCAAGTAACAAAGCGGCAGCGCAGATATGTTGAAACGCCGTGGCTCTACTGATAATCAAAGTATGCCCTTTTTAGTTAAATCGGGCCGTACCTAACTTGAAATGATGTGTGAGCCACAAATGTTAATTATTACAATCGTTACAAATTGCATTTTTGAATTAAAAATTGAAGTTTATGAATACGTTATGCTCTATAATTTTCCAAAACATCTAATCAGTCGGTAAGATCTTCTCCTTTTAATACATTATCACGCTCAAGTTTTTCTTAATTGTTTGTTGCATTTTAGATGGTAGGTTGACATCGGTCTAAGACCATCAGAGTTTTTTTAAAAAAAATCCAAATGGAAAACCGTACACAGTCAGACATGATTGATCAGTCCGCCACTAGGAAAGTATATCGTTATCTTGTTTGGATAGGTTCTCCGACAGGCTGACTTAAATCCACTCGTACTATGATCTGCAATCCCGCGAAACGTCTTTGTACCAAATGCCACAGCTGAATCTCAGTCAAATACCGATTTTATGTACAATGTGGAGTATACCTTTATCTCTTTTACCTAATTCCGCTTATCGATCTTCTTTCTTGGACGAACTGATGTAAAATTAGTCACTGTCAATCTGCTACTAAATGAAATCTAAGAAACATTACACCATGCATACCCACCCACATACACAGACACACACACAGACAAACACACACTCTTTTGTCGTTGTATGCAATCTCCTTGATTCTTAATTTATCTTCACATTTCCTTTTATTATGAAGAAAGTATCATATATGAATTCTGTAGGTGCTGTTCCAACCTGTCTACGAAAGTAATGTAGATTTATCCTGATTGAAAAGAAAGTATACGTTTTTCATTTAAGTTGCACTTGAATCTGTACAAAGTAAATGCAAAAAGGTTTCAGCATCTCAGGAGGTAAAATACGAACCATCTCATCTTCCACGATAATAATAATGAAATCAGTGCCAACACGGATACCTTCTCACACTTTCAAGGTAAGCTTCATATTTATGCTTCTATTCGCGCAGGGTAATTCCATAAAACACGGTACATCTTATCCATGCCCCAATTGGACAAGAACTCCTTTTCTCAACAGAGTTAACATGTTCATCTTCAAAGTCAAAGCCAGAGTTTTTGAAAACGTCTGTATTGGTATTTGTGATGTATAAAGTATTTAGCGAATAATTTGTTTTCCCCAAAAAGATGAAATGTCACTTTTAAATACCAAACGTACTGGCAATGAAATAAATACTGGACAAGTGTGTCGGGACGTTTTAAGGTTTGCTACAAATTAGATAAATGCATACTAATATGTCTAAAGAATACTAGAACTGTTTGCACTGTCCACAATACAAACCAGTACATAACCGTGCGATGTTAGAGAATTAATAGACCCTGACTTCCAAGAGACTGAGCGATCGATGCAATGGTGTTATGTACATCATATAAAATACAGTAAAGTGAATCTACAACAATGGCTTCTTAAGCGAGGTCAAATTAATTATCAACATAATGAGAACTATTTAATCTGTTTGCTGGAATCTGTACTAAAATTCACCAAATCGAGAAGACATAGGTATAACGGTATCTGTTCGTTTAGAGGATACAAATTATGTTATTTCATGCTTCAGGGGAACGAAAACGAATAATTAATATTATTATATAAATATTGTCAGTATACGGTGTCATTACTTATTAATTATTTGTGTATATATTACAAAACGTACTTGCCTTAATTCTAAAATATTTAAAGGAACATAAATTGGCAATGCATTTGAAATAAATGACATCAGTTATAAAGTTATATCTTGGAATCTTGAAATTCAGTCCAGACATGTTTACTCGGAAACATGAAGGATGCCCGTAATTATACCTCAAGATTTCAAGCTCTATGAAATTTAGGAGTAAAGAGATGGTGAACAGACCTTTTTCTGGAACGTCATTTTTCAACAAAACAATCTTTCGGATAAAAATAAAAAAGATAATGTCAATAAAGCTAAACCGAAATGTCAAACTTACCGAGAGTCTCTCTTTTATTTTATCTCTAAGAGTCTCTCTACGTTTACTTTATTTTTGTAGTTTAGTTTTCAAATTTTTTTGTGTTTTCTATTTACCGCGGTACGTCTTATTCAGGTCGTTCACGTCGTCTGCTGCTATAATTAGATCATTGTTATATATAAATAATGACACTATGTATTTAATCTCATACAGGTACGTTAGCTAGAGAGATTATAAACAATCAAAAAATTCTTCCCTTCGTGATTCTGTGCGACAAAAATCTTTAAGAATGGCAAGAAGCTAAAGTTAGAGAACACATATTCAAACCTGTTACAGAGGTTGCTGAAACAGTTGCCGAAGATACTGCATTCATTATTCCTACTTTAAACAAACTGCTATATACTGGAAAACTAGCAAGACAAACTAAACAGAGATACAATATTTTATGAGATCTTCCAGTTAGTATAGCTGCTGATCATTCTCCTCTTGTAAATGAAGACATACTTTAAGGTTTTCGTGATATCACTGGAAGATTTGTTAACGGGATGTGGTCTTATTACGTGTCCTAACAACGTCCTCACTGACGTGGACATGTTAGAAATTCTGATAGGCGGACGACGTGCTGGAAATAATTCTGGAGAAATCAGTTGCGGCTCATTTTGCACGAGGAATGAATTCATAGAAACCAGCTCGGTTTGATATCTTAATGAAATAATATCAAGTTGTGTCGGTAAAGCAATTATATGATATCCAAAGCAAACAAACTGAAGTTTGGTTACCAAAACAGGTTTATTATTAAATATATTAGGAAAAACATTCCTGATATAATTAAAATTGCAAAACATAATTGGTAAATTTACACAACTAGGATCATATAATCATAAACGATATTGTACATTATTTGATTATGAACGATGCTGTGCCACATTTTATAATTGCTGATACAACAAAAAGAAATACGTACATAAATAAACGTTATATGGACTGTGAATCAACTTAGTTTAACTATTTAAGCTCTTCAATGATCGCGTATGTTTAAATAAGTCGATTATGATAAATAGTTCTAACGTTGCTGTCTGAATCACCACGGTCTCATTTTACATCAATAAAGAACTTTTGTGATAGCTAGTACAACTAAATATCGTTGATAGTGCATAGTGTGGATCGTGGAGATCAAAAAAAGAAAATATGCTTAATTGTTTTGAGTCAGCCGATGTTGAAATCAAAGATAAATAATCAAATATTAAAGCTATTGCCTGCACCATCGGTGTATGATCTCGTAGATAGACAAAAAGATACTTTATCTCAATGGAATTGGAGGTTCGCGTTAAAACAACACCTGTAATTGAACTATGTCGGAATTTTGATATGATAGTTTTAAGTCATACACACAGACTTGCAAGATAAATGAAAAAACAAAACGTACGATCATGTACGTATCACAAATTGTTTCGATGCAAGAGAGATAAATGGACTCCTGATCGAATGCGAGAAAAATGTATTCCAAATAGTATCATTTGTGATGAAAGATGTACTGTGCCGCTAGAAACATTAAAAGTAATTCTTGATTGATTATTGACCAAACAGACTGTTGTGATAATGTGCGGCGATCATGGTCAAATACCGCCATTTGTTGTTTTGTCTCCACACAAATTTCTAAAAGAGTTCTTTAGATTATTATGAAGAAATAACTGATGATCATAGAGTACTTGATACAGAATTAAGAGAGCTTAAAAATAATCAGATTACAGACAAATAAAGCGAAATAATGCGTGATATAATTTTAGAGAGACTAATTTAAACAAGTTTTGGAATTTATGGAAACCAAATGATTTGATAGTTGCAAGTGGAACAATAGTTCGAGATACACTTCAAAAACAATTATTGAGGTTACAAAAAACAAAGTTAGTAGAACTGCCGGTACCATTCGTCCATCATATACACGAATACAAAACCATTTCCTTTGACATATCAGGATCTTTGACAAAACAAAAACTTGTAGTAAATGATATTGTTTTAATTGAGCTCAGTGATGTTGAATGCGCATTAGCGGATTAAACTATTTTGACGCTAGAATACGCAATGACGACACTCTTCTCCAGTATTATCTATTTCCGATACAAATATTTGGATCGTTGATAATCGTATCAAATGGTCGAATTTTGTTTATCTCGCAGTTCTTCGAGTTAGAAAACTGTCTCAGCTATGGAGGGTTATCATATATTTTACAGAAACTACATGCGATGTTTTTGATGATATAGTAAGAAAAAATTAGCTAGCTAATACGATACGATAAAAAATAAGCGCGATTTTGATCTTGACGCTAAATTTATCATGACAATAAAACAACAACAGAATAATCATTGTGAGAGCTTTAATTGTATAATGTTGTGGCAGTATTCAAAAAATAATCCAAGACAATTTACCGTAGAAGGAAAGCATCAGTCTTGGTTACACATGCGATAATGTTCTGTTGACCTGTCCTGAATGTAATCGGCGTCGATGTGCAAGTTAAGTGAAATTGGTGGCTCATAAAAGTATCTGACAGTTACATTAACTTATACTGGTTATTTTGAAAATTCATGTCATTATATTTGTATATATTGTTTTTCAATTGCATTAACAGGTTTTATATGAGTTGTTTGAGTAATTTCATTATTTAATGTAGCTATTACACTTGATAATCTTGTAACCCACTCACGAGATCTTGTATCCTGTATTATTTCCTTCGTGTATAGATATCCAAACAACCGCTCAGCCAGTGTTCTATTAAATCGTTCAACAATTGTCTGATCACGATGAAATGCAGTATGTCCTCGTCGTAATTTAACGTTATGGTATTTCATTAATGATGACACTACATCAATAAATTCTTTACCTTGATCGACTTGTAATAGTTTTAGCCATCATAGACCACCTTGTGGTTCACAACCTCGTTGATAAATTCGTTGAAAAGCAGACACAACGTCCGTTGCGGATTTAGTTGATTCGTTGCGGATTTAGTTGATTGTGGCTCTGTTTTTATGTATTTATATGCAACGTCAACAACAGTTAATGCGTATGTAAATAATATGTGACGTCTACTTATATTGATAGTATCATGAGTTAAAGAAAACTTTATGAACTTCATTAGGAACAATAACATAAAATGTGCATACTTAATTCGTTTAGTTGGTAGTAGATAAAATTTGCCTGTCATGCTAACATCGCTGCCGCAACATAGCGTGTGACATTCGCTGCATCAGCAAGTTTATGAATCTCTGCTCTACCTTTCCAATGTCCCCTTGGAGTATATGAAATATATTCCACTATTATATAATCGGATAATTAATAAACAGCACCTAATGCTAATATACTTTTCATTTCAGATCTAACAAACGAACTAGCTAATCTTTCTTTAAGAGATGTATCTTTAAGATTTTTTTAACGCATGAATCAATTTCACGTCTGCGATATATCGTTCTTCTAAATCTTTCCTTGTATTAGATACATCATGAACGTGATTGACTCGGTCAATCGCATTTATCGGATATTGACCAGATTTTGGTTGATCTTGTTCATCAAGTCAAATATCAAGTCGAACTTCAGGACCGCAATAATTATATCCTGGTAAACATTTACTTCTGGATATTTAGCCCATGGAGATCCTGTAAATTTGGACATTAATGTTGCAATATCACCGCCATCTTTACATTGAATTCTCGTTAAAAAAGAACATTTCTATCTGCCACATACAGAACATTTTCAAACGTACGATTGTTTAAATCTTTTGTTGTAACCGTGGACAGATCAGTAGCTGGAGTGTTAACTATACAGCGCAAAGAATATATATATATATCAATATATATAATATAGACATGGACGTAATTGATTTTTCAGCAACACGAAAAGAACCAGTCAATCGCCATACATCATTACCAAATTGTATTAGGATGATAATAAAATAGGGCCACCTGCAAGTAGTAAAACACAATTTTTACTTAATCTGATAATGAGATTGTTGAAATATGATAAGTTGTATTTAGTTCTACCATCAGTTGATGATCAGCGATGTTATGATGTAATTAAAGATCATAAACGACGAAAATGCGAAGCTATTAAATAAAGAAAACGAAGACGGTATTGATGTTATAACTGATATCAGCGATGCACCGTCCACTGATGAACTTGATGGACTTATTAATAATTTAGTTTTTTTTATGACGACGTGATACTGGACAGGCAATCAAATCCACCTAGTATATTTTATCGTGGAGGCATAGAAATAGACATATAATTTATGTTACGCAGATATATACACATATTCCGAAAGTGATCAGAGATAACTGTAATATTTTAGCTGTGTTTAACGGGGTAGATACACATTCATTTAAAAATATTCATCAGACTTGGTGCAGCGGAGACATGGATATAATTAGACTTAGAAACTTTATTCAAAAGCACAAACAACTCCACACGGATTTATTACCATACATTTACATTAACCTAGATCAAGATATGTTACCGGTATCGATACAATTAGCAGAGAAAACAATTGCATAAGAAGAAATGAACTACCTGAATGCGACGTACCGCGGTAAATAAAAAACACAAATTTGAAAAATAAATGATAAAAAAGTAACCCTAGAAAGACTCTTGGAGACACTTTAAGAGAGATTTTCGGTTAGTTAGAGCGTTGGGTTTAGCGTTATTGACATAATTGTTATTATTTTTCATTTTCGTAGAAAGGTTGTATTTTTTTATTAAAAAATAACATTCCATCAAAAATGTATGTTTACCTCTTCTGCTGCTAATTTTCATCTTATTGCTCTTTGGTTTTATATGTATATATCAATGTTCGAAATGTAGTAAATATATTATGTTCAATATACGGCCAAAGGACTACCGAGCACTGAATATAAAGCACAATTATTTGAAAATTGATGAAGGCTGTATTTGAATAAGATAATGTTGTGCGTGTCGCGAATGAGGAAACATGTTTCCTCTATTTTTGCAATGTACATATAGCCATTGTGAATATCATTTCTACATACAAGAATACATCTTCACCTGACATTGGTCCATCTTCACAATTTTTATATGCACGTTATGTTAATTTACATTTGATTCATTCTTGCCTCTTTCATCTTTAATATACATGCATAGATTGGAACAAAGCGTTTTATAAGTTTGTCAATCTAGTAAAAAAATGACAGTGACACATGCGCTTTGGACAACAATTTGTTTACTAATGCATTTATGAAAAGTATTCAATACTTCGTGTCTCTTGACACGGACTTCTGGCAATCATGTGTGTGTTTGTGTTCGTACAAAGTAAAAAAAATCTTTTCACATCTGCCTATTGGTTACTCAGAACGTCATCTGAGAGCAAATGATGAAATCGTAAGTAATACCCAAACTATGAGAGTGTTTAGTGTACCATGAAAGAAACTTATGATCATCATTCATTTGTCTGTGGAAGTAGACATCTTATGTCTCTTCACAAGAGTTTATTGACAACTAAATTGCAAGTTTGACAATGATTTACTGGCTCGAATCGATTTATGAATTCCTTTGTATCATTCGTGTCTCTTGACGTTAATTTATGGCATATATGCTATTCATCAATCGAACGGTTGCCTTAATGTAACTTCACCACTTCATATTGGTTGAAAAACATCCACCTCGGTCAACGTTTTATTTAGACGTATTCATTTATAGAACTGAATAGACTGATCGAGTCTCTTGACTTTAATTTCTGGCAGGCATGCATTGTTCAGTAGTTAGGAACCCATGCGCTTAGGACTAGATTTTGTTTACTAATGCATTTATGGAAAGTATTCTATGATTCGTGTCTCTTGACACGGATGTATCTAATGCATGCATAAGTCATTAGATATGTATCACTTACATCTCTTCACTGCTAATTAAAGATAGATAAACTCGTACATTTGTTCACGTTTTGTAAAAACTGGTGAATGTACAATGTTATTAGACGAAATGGGTCTGATTAAAACAAATCCTGGCGATCAAGCATTTGTCCGTACAAGGTAAAAAAAAGTTCTTTTTACATCTGGCTATTGGCTGCTCATAACGTCATTTGAGAGCAAATGATTACATCGTAGGTAATACCCAAACTATGAGAGTGGTTAGTGTATCATGCGAGAAACGTATGATCATCATTGATTTGTATGTCGATGTAGACGTCTTAAGTCTCTTCACACGAGTTTATTGACAACTAAATTGCACGTTTGATAATAATTTACTGGCTCCAAGCGATTTATGAATCCATTTGTATCATTCGTGTCTCTTGACGTTAATTTATGTCATTTATGCATGCTTCAATCGAACAGTTACCTTATTGGTTGATAAACATCCTTCTCTGTCAACGTTGTATTTAAACGTATTCATTTATAGAACTGAATCGACTGATCGAGTCTCTTGACTTCAATTTCTGGCAGGCATGTATTGGTCAGTTGTTAGGAACCCATGCGGTTAGGACTCCATTTTGTTTACTAATGCATTTATGGAAAGTATCCAATGATTCGTGCCTCTTGACACTGATTTCTCGGATACATGCATGAGTCATTAGATATGCATCACTTACATCTCTTCACTGCTAATTAAAGACATATAAACTCGTACATTTGTTCACGGTTTGTAGAAACTGGTGAATGTACAATGTTATTAGACGAAATGGGTCTGATGAAAACAAGTCCTGGTGATCAAGCATTTGTCCGTACAAAGTAAAATTGTATTGGCTGTTCAAAACGTCATTTAGGAGCATAGTTGGTAATACCCAAACTATGAGTGTTTAGTGTATCATGCGAAAAACGTATGATCATCATGCATTTTGTATGTCGATATAGACATCTTAAGTCTCTTCACAAGAGCTTATTGACAACTAAATTGCACGTTTGAGAACGATTTACTGGCTCAAATCGATTTATGAATCCCTTTGTTTTATTCGTGTCTCTTGACGTTAATTTATGGCATTTACGCATGCGTCAATCGAACGGTTACCTTTATTCCTCAACACAACTTTATATCGGTTGATGAACATCCAACTTTGGTAACGTTGTTTTAGACGTATTCATTTATAGAACTGATTAGACTGATCGAGTCTTTTGACTTCAATTTCTGGCAGGCATGCATTGGTCAGTTGTTAGGAACACAAGCACATAGAACTCCATTTCGTTTACTAGTGCTTTTATGGAAAGTATTCTATTTTCGTGTCTCTTGACACGGATTTCTCTAATGCATGCATGAGTCATTAGATATGAATCACTTACGTCTCTTCAATCCTACTTTAAGACAGATAAAATCGTAGATTTTTTCTCGTTTTGAAGAAACTGGTGAATGTTCAATGTTTATTAGACGAAATGGGTCTGATAAAGACAAATCCTGCCGATCAAGCATTTGTCCGTACAATTGGTTGCTCAAAACGTCTTCACTGCTAATTAAAGACAAATAAACATGTACTTTTATATACGTTTATTAGAAACTGGTGAGTATACAATGTTTATTAGAAGAAATTGGTCTGAAGAAAACATTTCCTGGCGATCATGCATTTGTCTGTTTAAAGTTAATTTGTTTTTCATTTCACATCTGCCTATAGGTTGCTCAAAACGTCATTTAAACCAAATAATAAATTAGAGAAATAGTATTTTAGTATATAAATGAACCAAATGATGAATTAAACAAATATTTTTTAGTATATAAATGAACCAAGAATTTCAACAACATACCGATTATGAAGCATCTCGTGACGGTATTGTCAGAAACCGCAGACTGAAGAACCCAGTTGGTATTGTGAATAATCATGGATAACTTATATTTGGCGCTGGAAAGAAAAAATATCTTAATCACAGATTCGTCTTCGAGGTATTTAATGGATTGATCAAGAATGGTTTTGTTATTGATCACATAAATGGTATAAAAACTGATAATTCTTTAGATAATTTACGAGCTGTCACGCAAGGTCAGATTGCGAAATGGGGAAGGACCGGGAAACGCTCGAAACATTCGAAACCCATAAGATCATTTAATAGAGACATTAATGAGCAAACAATATTTAAACCAATGACTGAAGCCGGAAAGTATTTTTATATTTGTAGACCCTCAGTACAAGGAGTAGCAGAGAGAATCACCAGATCAGGGATTTCAAAGTTAACCGGACATAGAATTCAATTTACATATGTCTGAATTTTGTTTTGTAGTATGTGTATGTATCATTAAGGGGAATAAATCGTGTGGGCTTGTGTGTGTAGTTTTGACAAAGAGATATGAGTTACGGATCTGAATGGGATTTTTCGATGACTGAATGGCTTTTTTTTGTTATGGTTTAACTGTCACGGATCTCAGTCGAAATAATTAAGTATTTGTTTTGTGAGAAAACGAATTAAATAGGTGGTATTACAACAATTGATTAATTTTTTTGATTTTTTTTCACGTATCGGTTTTCTTTAAATGCTGTCAATAATCATAATTAGGTACACGAAAGAATAAAAAAATCGCACAGCTCTGTCACTGGTTTTCTTGTATTAGTTAGCTTACATACAATGTTATCTCCTATAGTATTGGGGCGTTCAGCCATTCGAAAATCAAACTGAAACCAATCATATATCAGGTGGTGTGAATGTGTTTTTTTCATTCATACCGGGTTGATGTTGTGGGGTTTATGATTGTTTTCAGTTTGAATGTAGAATCGCCCACGTCATACCATGATACCATTGTCATACTATAATCCATTGTTATATTTCATGTATAACACCTTATTGCGAACGGAGTTCATCATTATATATAACCTTCATATATGTCTTTAGGCGCAATAAGATGTGAATACAACTTAATGCGAACAGAGTTCATACAAAAATCGGGTCAAAATTAACCCCCAATTTCTTTGTTTTTGAAAATAAAATATATTTGAAATATAATATATTATATAAATGAATTATGAAAATATCAACGAGATTATAATCGAAATTTTAAATTTGAAAAATCAAGGAATTCAATTGTAAAATAAATTAAATTGTGGTCAAATTCTTTGTGAATTTCAAGATATTAAAGATAGCGCTAGGAATAACAGGTATGTGCTATCCAAATCTTATTCCTTTATAAAGAGAATTCAGCACGCTATTTATGACTCCCTTGCTATCTGTAACGACATCAACAAGTTCGTCCTGCTATTCACTGCTGTCGAAAATGTCAGAAACGAATTGGGGAAGCAATATAAACTCAAAGGCACAATTAACTCGAAAATTAAAACAATACAAGAGATTATCCGCCAAAATGAAATTTCCCCCTTTATTGCCTCAAACAGGTAAACACACCATACATACATGAGTAATAAAAGGTACAGAACAGACAGGTATGTCACTATGCGGAAGTAATGTAGTGAATTGGGGTGGGTGAAGCAATCTACGGATTTTTCACTGGTGACTTCGTCACTACATTTAGATCGTTCAATAAGTTATAATGGTGGGTGAAGCACTGACAACTAAATTAGCACGGCAACGATTATCTTCGATTAAGAAATTTTTTCTAGTTCGTGATTCCGTTCAAAATATGCTCCAAACGAGACAGGACCTTCAAACCGACTTTACGACAGACACTTAACAGCTATTCAAACCAATTACTACAGCAATTAAAGACGTAGTATCGAAAACTGAAAGAGCAATATGGGAGATGTCCCCAATGAAGGAAAAACAAAACAAGCGCCTCTTTTTTCTGTGCTTGAAAAATAGCAGGGGAAACTGAACAAACACAAAAATCTTTGCAAAAACTCCCTGGTGATATAGTAGCTGTTCAAAACTCTCAAAAGGAATTTGAACGATTATTGATATTACCCCATGATATAATGACCCGCCTGAAGAAGAAGCAGAAGAAGAAGAAGAAGAAGAAGAAGAAGAAGAAGAAGAAGAAGAAGAAGAAGAAGAAGAAGAAGAAGAAGAAGAAGAAGAAGAAGAAGAAGAAGAAGAAGAAGAATAAGAAGAAAAAGAAGAAGAAGAAGAAGAAGAAGAAGAAGAAGAAGAAGAAGAAGAAGAAGAAGAAGACGGTGATATTGCTGTGGACGAGTTGCATTCAATGATAAATTCCTCCCAGGTAAATTAGATGAACTAAGAGATATGTAATTCAATACTATTGAAGAAATAGCCGAATTCGTCAATAGGAATTTTCATCAGAGTAGAAAGTATATCCACGATGATTATACACTCCCTGATGAAGAATCATGGAATAATGGATTATATCGTGTGCTTACAGGTGCATCTAAGGCATCGAAAAAATATAGAAGCAATAAAAAAGTTAAATCATCTACACAGAAGCAATCAGATCCTGGAACTCTTAGATTACCAGAATGATTAAAACTTTTTTATATAACACAATCCTCTTCGCAGGTTGCAACTGGTATCACTAAAAAAACAGATGGAAATGGATTTTCTCAGAGTGGAACTCCAAGGGTATCAGGTAGGGGTATAGTTAGTTGTCCTAGAAATATTCTTGGGGATATATCACGATTAGAAGTTATCGTAGGAGGGAAATGAGCCGGAAATAACTCACCGGAAGTAATTAATGAGGTAGCATATATCTGTAGACGACTATTTGAGGTGGTATCATGGATGTTGATATATACCGAGAGTTTACTGATGAGCTAGCCGAAAATCCTTCTGATTTTTACGGTTACTATAGTGATTACATCACTGGAATTGCTAGCACCTTTACGGTTAGATAAATAGCATTTAAATAAGATGATTATACACTACTACCACAGAAAACCAACTATGGTCTATGTAGTAAACTCACGATTGCCTGTTTATAGAGCGTACTATGGAGATGATTCTCGGTAATACCATTGCAGGGCTATTTGCAAGAATGGCTCAAAACATAGCGCCAAACACAAAACAATTATCAATGAAAGCTATTAATGTTATTCCTGATAAGGGTATTAGCGCTGTTGGTGATGCTGCCGTGAGGGTATTTTTCCGCTGCTAAAGAAAAACTAGTAGCGTTAGTTTGGCGGCGAAGGAAACCAATGACGAAGTCACTAGGGCCACTACCATCTACGGAAATTATGCCTGCAAGTATTAGTAAAATAATAAATAATGCGGTGGAGCAGAATATAGCATCACGGATAAATGGTGGATATAACACTCAGGGAAATATTACTGGAAATATGATAGCGGGAAGTGGTATGAAATCGCGAGCGAGATCACGATTTAGATCAAGAAATATATAATAATATGTTCCAACCGGATCCTGATACAGCGTTTGATATGGACGCTCCAGTACTCAAGAATGATTCAGTACTTAAGTATCAGTATTTTTCCTATAATGCAGTAAAACCACATAGTCGATCAAGAATCGAACTTCATGTCCAGGATACTAGCAAGTTGTTTCTACCCTCCGAAGCGTTTATCGAAGTAGAAGGAAAAATTGTAACAGCTGCTCATACTCCTGCTGTACTAGCACCTTATTCACGTGGTGCCAAAGTCGGTTTTGTCAGTAATGGTATCATGGCGCTATTTAACAGCGCTAGATACATGATTGACATCAGTGAAATCGAGTATATAGAACATGGTGTTGATGTTGTCACAACAATATTGGGTTGGCAAGATACTCCGAGTATTATAAAAGATCGGCAGGTCCAGCTAAAATGTTTGCTAACGATATTAATGATCACGCTGGATCGACTCCATATATTATAAGACAACCAAAGAATCGTGTTTTTCCTCCTGCTGATGTTGCTAATATGTAAGATTTGATTATCAATAATGATCCTGATTACAATCTAGGAGCTGCAACACGTATGTGATTGTTGGAAGGAAAGCGTAGATTATTATCATGCGCGATTCCACTACATCATATATTTGGAATCTGCAGAAATCTTAGAAATGTTATGTATGGAGCGAATAATACAGTAGCACTCGTGTGAAAGGGTGATGATAATGATGCAATCTGGATAATTCCAGCAGATCCTGCAAATCCGGATAATGACCGTGGCAACAATATGATATCAACTATCATCGACAAGAGAACAAATGAACAATTTACAATAGCATCCACTGATAATAATTTGGCTAGGGTTTCAGTAACATTGTATGTGGAATTTGTAGCGGATTAAAGTAAATAACTAAATTGAATTCTGTTGTAATAAATAAAATGTCATCATTGGCAACGTCACAGCAATATCGCTATGAGCAGGTCAGAGAATTTCAAACTAAACTCAAAACACTCAATGAGGAGTATCAAGTAAAAATAAAAAAAATACCGACGAAGAATCACCGCAGTTGATGTTACCGTGTACTTGGTATCTGGTGTAGTCACCGGAGCTGGTATAAAACTATCATCGGTATAAAACTATCATCGGTGACAATGGTTGTCCCGATAGCTGTTCCAATTTGTATATCAGCGGCGACAACAATCGCGGGAATTATTTCGATTATAACAAAAACATATCATCATGCAGCTAGCGTAAACTGCAAGCTTACGTAGTTAAATTCCATGCTGTGTCAACCGCATACTCCCAATTATCCTCGATGGTATCGTCGTCACTCGATGACACATTAATATCCGATAGTGAATTTTCAGCGATGGTACGTGTTTATGATTCCACGATGTCAAAATTAGAGCGACAACATGAATATAATAACAATAGCAACATCAGAAGAACTACTTCAACGAATAGCAGAAAATACTACACCGGTGAAAACCAGCATGATCTCAATAACATTAAACAATCCTGAATTCAGTGTGAATTTCCACACTGCGATTCCGGTGAAAGAGATAGCACAAGCAAAATTACGAGTGTATCACAGTTGGCCTAATATTAGATCAAAATTATTCGGTGTTCAACAACCGAAAAATTCCTTGGTGTTTGCGAGTAAGAATAAATCCATTAAGGTGTCAAAAGATATGTTACAAATGAATCTAAAACAAACTGTCTAAAATGTACATTCCAAGCAACCGCATAAAACAATAAAAGGATACAACGTTATGGAATCATTAATCCAAATAGTACTATAACAATATCCGAAAAGTACTTCAGGTAGTTGATTGAAAAGAATGTGAAACTTTAAATTTCACTTCGTCGTTTTGGATTTTAACATTATTGTTCAAATGTATCTGAACAGCTCCATTAAACCATATTTCAGTTACATCCACATGATGGTGCTTATAGTTTTTGTGTATAGGCCTGATAGCAGAATATGATAACGAGGGATTGTGTGATATTATTTGTTAAGGCTTCTCTGGTATCCGAAGTCTGTGGAAAGAGGATTGTACGATATTGTTGGCTTTGGTATATTTGGTCCTCTGATTTATGAGATCAATGGTTGTTTAATAATATTATGCTGTGTATGTAAGACGTACAACAAATTACAAAGTGTGTGCCTTGTATTCCAGCATATACTGGCGCTCTAAGAGTTTTAATAAAATGTATGAGACTTGACAATATGGAGATAGTCAAATGTATTTTATAAGAATTATTTTAATTGTAGCAAATAATTTTAAAAATCTTCCGCTTTAGTAATATTCATGAGCAACACTAAATACCATTAAACATTTGAGATTCTGGTATCAGCTAGTGTTTACTTAATGAAAATAGAGAAAACATATAATTCGGACGAGTCTGACTCACTTTATGCGTGAATCAAGACTGAGCGAACTGGGAATACATTCATCATTACTTAAATGTAAACGGAAGCGAAAAATGAAAAGTTGTTTCAAAGCTGGCCGGAGTAGAACAGGAATAAGAATTCCAGTTATCTCCTTTTCGCCCACAACAGATAAACAATTTAAAAATTCTGCCGTTACTTTTAATAACCTGGTTCAAATCGTGAACCGTTGTGTCATCTGTCTTAGGGTTACCACTACGTATTTCATTATTCAAAAGTTAATCAGTAGGATCACCGGAAAAGTGCACAGAAATTGTCAATTTTATCAATGACCAGAATATTGACGTCTTCGTCCTGACAGACACATGGTTACGATCGTCAGGTGATGAACCTAAGTGTGTGGATTTATCATCCAGAGGTTACTCCATCAAGTCATTCCCCCGCAACTCTCGCGGAGGTGGAATTGCTGTAATTACAAAGAATTCCATGATCAAATGCCTTAATTACAACACTACCTTCAATTTCTGCCACACATCGTTTGAACTAGTCCAAACAACGCTCACACTGGACCAAAGGTCAGTCCATTTTTTCTGTCTCCGCCGCCCTCCTACTAGTAAAAAAAAACATGCTGACTGAATCTCTCTTTTTCGGGCAGTTTTCAAATCTTCTGGAGTATGGAAATTCGATAGGTGGTAACCTAATTATTCTTGGAAATTTCAACTTTCACTTTGACTGTCCTGGAAAACCATACACGTCAAAACTCCTAGATTCCATTCATGTTTTCAATCTTAAACATTTAACCATCCAACCCATAAACTTGCTTAAACTTTAGACTGGGTTTTTTATAGACCTGATGCTAATATTCTACAATCCACCCGTTTATATCACAAACTTGCTTCGGATCACAGCTGGATTGTATGCCATCTCGACGTATTTCCGTAACCCTCCATCTCTATTTGCTACTAAAAGAATCCTCCGTATGATAAATAGAAACAAATTCAAGAATGACATCCAAAACAACCTAACACATTTCTTACATTAAACAGCGGAACAACTTCATAACTACCTGCGTTCATTGCTTGAAAAAGATGCCCCAGCCACCAAATCCAGAGTATTAATAAATAATGTGTTATCCGTGGTATAGCAGTGTTAGGGACCACTCATAAAATACATCGCGGAAAAGCAAAGAGGCTTTGGCTTTCCACCAGACTCACTATTCATAAACAAATTCATGAAGCCGCTAAGAAGAACGTCACACACATAGTCTATTTAGGAAAATTATCCCACTACAGTACTAAGATCACGGAGAGTTTCAGCTGCAAAGAGCTCTTCGAGATAACTAACAAACGAATTTCAACTAACAAATGTATACAACTTCCAACAACATTCTCTCCACAAGACCTTCCGGATCAATTTGCAAGTTTCTTCCGTAACAAAGTACAAACCATTTCAGATTCGCTTGACAGCACAATTTCAACTGACTCGTCACCACACAGTTTTGATGCAGAATTTCAGCAACAACCATTAGGAGCATTTAAACCTGTTTCGATTGATTTAGTACGGATAATCGTGAAGAAAAGTGCACCAAAGTCTTGTAAACTTTATCCAATTCTGACATCACTGCTGCTTGAGTGCTTAGACCTAATATTGCCTTCACTAACCGATGTTATTAATATCTCTCTCTCATCGAGAGAATTCCCATCATTTTTCAAAACTGCCATCGTAAAGCCACTAATGAAGAAACCAACACTTGACCATAACAATTTAATGAACTACCGCCCAGTTTATAATCTCCCATTCATATAAAAATTCTTAGAAAAGGTCATTCTATCCCAACTTGTATCTCATTTGAACTCAAATAGTCTCTTTTGCAATGTACAATCTGCATATCTCCCTTGCCACAGTACGGATACTACTCTTCTGAAAGTATTTAATGACATTATCTCTGCTTTGTAAAGTGCACAGATTACAGTCCTCTCTCTCTCCTGATATATTACTTCACCGTCTCCAGCATGCATTTGACATTCAGAATATAGGCTTACAGTGGTTCAAGTCCTACTTAGTCAACATGGACACAAATTATATATGCAAATAAAATACACGCTAGCCAAAGTGACGTAGGTTGTGGTGTTCCACAGGGATCTGTTCTTGGACCTGTAAGCTTCATTCTGTACACTCAGCCGCTCTCAAGTGTCATAGATCTTCACCCATTGTCGCACCAATTGTATGCTGATGACCCCCAAATATACAAGTCTAGAGCAGCGGGGGAGGGGGGGGGGGCGAATCCTACATTTGCCCGAGACATCATTTGCTCTAAATCTAACAAACATCTCGAGAGAATTAATTCGAATCCTTCTTTTCAACCAAAAAAAAAGGATTACTTGCTCGAAACATATGTTTTTCGCAAATCATAGTCCAAGACCGTTTTCACCGTTAAGTCAAAAAACGGTCTTGTCGCGATGTCATCGCCACCCTCCCCCCCCCCCCTTGCTGCTATGGGTTTTTACGAATTCAACCAAATATTTGATCAAGTCCTTAGGACGAAAATCATTTATCATTTCACAAACAAACTAATCGCTAACACTTCATCTTGTAGATCAATCAAAGTATTTGATTGGTCAGTGAGTCGAAAATTAATTCTCGTTAGCGAATTATTATGGCATCGCATATAGACAGGATTAATTGGGTTTTCAATAATTAGAAATCCTGGAGGAGCTGTTGGTGCAAACGAATAAAGAATATATCCTTGCTGAGCTTGATTTGATTGCTCTAGATTAATTTGATAGCTTCCTTCGATTGCGTCACATGTTAAATTGAGCGCAATCACCGTCGAAATATTCACATTATGCGTGGCAATATACCTACCGCCGCCATCTGGGTCATTATTATACTTGAGGATAGTTGAATCTTGTATTTGTAATATCGTGATAATAGTCTTAACAGCTTCTTTTAGAGTCTCCGTGTTGTATTCGGGAATCTTGAAATTACGCAGATTGGCTTCTGTGATATTGTAATCGGTTAGGAATCGTTGTTTATTGCCGCTGATGTCATTAATTATTGTTTGAATAATTAGTTCATTGATATATTCCATGTCAGATATAAGCTGATTTAATATTTCAACGTGTTTTTGCGATTTTGTCTGCCGTAGTTGTTTTAGTTGTGTTCTATGTAATCGATTAATTTCATTAAAATAACCAGCGACGTCATTTAGCGTAAATGAAATAGTAACAGATGAGTCAGCTGTTCTTTTAATGATAAAATCCCATTGCCATGTGTCTTTGTTGGTAAATATAAATCTATCGGCGATTTTTCCTTTTTTTATATCAGATAAATTATCTCGATACATGGGATTGATTTCAGGATATGATTGTACGTCTGTGGTCAAGCCGATGGTGGATTTTTCCGGTGGTTTTCCAGGCCAACCTAACACTGTTCTTAACGAGCTGTTATAGATATCTACAATGTATCCCACTGTGCTTATTTCGATCGACGACGAGAGCGTCGGTTCATGAACTTTAATAGCTATTTTTGATTCTTTTCCAGTGATTGATTGTATTCTACGCTGCATCATCGTAGCAGCATCGATTTGCTTAATTTGGTACGACCCAGTTGGTAACGAAACAGTTTCCCACGCTGGAGTACCATCGGATTTATTCTTATACGAGAACACCAGTGCGTTATTCGGTTGCTGACCGCCAAATGCAACCGATCTGATATTAGGCCAGCTATGATATACTCGTAATTTTGCTAGCGCGATCTCGCGCACTGGGATCGGAGAAGGGAAGTTCACACTAAATTGTGGGTTTGTTGATGTTATTGATATCATGCTTGTTCGTATCGGAGTGGTATTCTCCGCGATTCGTTGAAGCAGTTCGAGTAACATTATTGTTAACGCTGTCTTCAATTTCCAATTTCAACATCGCGGAGTTATACAACTGGGTCATCGTGAAAAATTCAACTTCGGATATGAACGAATTATCTATGGACAGCGAGATCAACTCGGATAATTTCGAGTATACGTCAAATACCACCCGGTACCGAGCTGTATAATCGGCGAGTTTTTTCTGAGAACACGATGATAATTTTTTAGTTATCACGGTGGCGACTGCCGCAATTGTTGTTTCCGCGGAGATAGCGATTGGAACTGCAATCGGAGCCATCAGGTCACCGTCGACATAATAACCCCGGCACTGGCCATCACACCGGACACCGCGTACACGGTGATGTCAATGATTGCTACGCTGCGTCGGTATTTTTTCATTTTTTCACGATAGCGCTCAGAAAGTGATTTCAAGATCGCGGAAAACTCTTTCACTTTATCATATCGATATCGATGCGATTGTGATACCTCTGGGACTATTATCGGTTAAATTGATTTCATCGATGTCAATACTATTTTAAACCCACTAGTGTTTTCAATTATTCGCCATCGTTAAGGGGTCCAGGGCAGGCCAGGTGGGTAGATGGGTTGGGAAGTCGTAGGCATGGTAGTAGCTTCAGCCTGAAAAATCATCTACAAGTTCTAAACACCTAGTTATTTTTGATCTAACGGTGGAGCTATCAACCGCGACGACATGAAAGTGTTGACCGTTACTCCTGATAATTAACATCGTGGTGCCACCAGAGTAGGTTTTACCGCCCGCGATCATATTAAATTGATCGATAGAGATCCACGCTAGCCTGTAGATACCTTCGATTATCGTTGGACTGTAGATATCATCGCCCCCCGCCTCGCCCCTCTTCCAGAGACCGGCGGACAATGTAGTATAAACGTCTCTTATCCAATCCATGGTTCCATGATCGACCATATACACGACATTTTTAATGATTATGCGTGGATGCGGAATCTTTATCTTTTCAATATTTTCTTTAAGTTTAAGAATATCATTGTAAATATCTTTGAGAGTCATCGTAGATGTAGCCGAGACACCAAAAAACTTATCGACGACGTTGTTATTGGGTTTTTGTACCTTTTCAAAATTTTCTTTTAGTTTAAGAATATCGTCGTAAATATCGAGATAATTTGCCCTGATTCTGGTAAGATCTATTACCCTCCTCGGCTCCCTGTTAGAAAAGAATGAAGTCAGAAGGTCTCTGGATTTAAGCTGTGCTTGGTCTTTAAGATATATGTCTATGTGATAAAATTTTGTCGTGAGATCTTGGGGGCCATACCCTTCAAAGAACTTATTAACAATTTCGCTGGTGGGTTTTTGTTCGTCAATAGCTTTTTTAACTTCAGCGAGGGTCGGGCCTGTCAGATATGTGGTTTCAGACACAGGTGTTCTCCCCAAAAAGTTATCCACGATGGTATTAAGTGTTGTTTGTCTCACCATAAACATATTAATATCTTTGAGAGTCATCGTAGATGTAGCCGGGACACCAAAGAAACTATTAGCGACGTAGGCATTGTGAGTATGCTTGCCAATAAAGTCGCTAATTTCAGCGAGAGTCATGCCTGCCACAAGCGGGGTTCCAAAAAACTTAACAACGACGTCGTTAGTGGGTTTTTGTACCTTTTCAAGATTTTCTATTAGTTTAGAAATATCCGTGTAAATATCGAGATAAATTTTACCTTGATTTCATTTTCATTCATCATCCTCCCCGCCTCCTTGTTAAAAAAGAATAAAGATAGAAAGTTTTTAATTTCAGCGAGAGTCATGCCAACCACAAGCGGGGTTCCAAAGAATTTATGTACATTTTTTCGAAAAGTCATATAACCTCGTATATAATCATCCATATCACGGCCGTGGGTGGCAATCATGCCGTCGTGGGCGGCAATCGTGTCAGTGATCGTAGACACAAGTGCGCCTGGTTTAAGTTGTCCACCGTTGGAATACAGCGCAATAGAGTTTTCAGCGGCGTCGCGCTGCCGTATCAAAATGTCATCCGCGGGTATATTACTGCTTTTCAATTTACCCTGGCGATCTTGAAATACAACTATTTCGTTCGGGTCAACACTTGCTAAATTTAACGTCTCAGCGATTTCATCTTCAATATTTGTTTTTACATCCTCGATAGAACCCGCAGATGTTTCCGCGGTGGGTTCCGACATTGACAGAGATCGTCCCCAAATATCAATCATTATTGTTAGCGCAACTTGTATTTTCAATTTATTGATTCTCTGAAATTACCTTGTAATTTCCCACTCGTGAATTCATTTACAACCAGATGAAGTGGTTTCTGTGACGATGAAATCTCCGCGAGGACATTTAATACTTCACGGCCGCATATCGGTGGATCATTTAATTTTTGTGTTGGCAGCGTGGAATAAAAAATCGGAAACTCTTTGAGTTTCATCGAAGAATTTATATACCGCATAAACTTGCTTGGCGGAGCTAACCCATATGAATCAAAAAAGACAATTCCACGTGGATGAATCGCGTATGCAACCCAGTGAGTTCCCGATTCGTTACTGTTATCAAGATTGATGATACCGGTTTCAACGCTGTATGGTTTTCTCGGTAATTGATCTCTCATAAAACCCCTCTGAAGTTTTTTATCGCTAGTTTTTTATCAGCATCAATTAAATCAAAATTGGACATAGGGAGAATTGGGCTTTCAACTAAAAATCCGTTCCTGGTACTCTTAGACCGGATGCGTGAACGGATCTCCATCTGTACAATGAATACGGGGTTCCTGGTAGGTACAACCTCTTTCCCTTTTTTTATATCCTTACCCAGTTGCCTTTTTCAACGCCATCTCTGCCGCGGTACTAACGGCTCCCAACGCAGCCGCTTTCGCCACCGCTGGGGCAGTCGTGGCAATTAGCGCTGGTATTGCAACTAACAATGGAAATATACCACCTGATTTTAACATGTTGGCGACTGAAGCCTTTGAAAATACAATTTGAACCCCTCGCTGTTTCTTTAGCGCATCATTGAAATGTTTTATTTGACGATCCGTCAATGATATTTTATGTGTACCGCCGG
The DNA here is from genome assembly GCA_030141615.1 of Unio pictorum. Lineage (NCBI taxonomy): Eukaryota > Metazoa > Mollusca > Bivalvia > Unionida > Unionidae > Unio > Unio pictorum. Next base: position 655,918 of record JARLTB010000237.1, on the reverse strand, counting down.
ACATCTGCGTTGGTTTTAACATTATTGTGGTTCCACATTCTTTAGCGGATTTTGATTTTAATTTCTTGACCTGACCATCAGTCAGCTTGACACTAACAACACTATATGTCATTTTATTGTAAAACTATTTATGCTTTCAATTGATCTAATTGTGAATCGTTTACATATTTTCCACTGGTGCATCTACGATTCTCATTCGTCCACTTACGCCTTCAAGTAGCATTGATTTATCACTGAGAATGACAGCAACCGCTCTATAATTAGCAATAGTGCCACGAAGGACATTAGCTCTGAAGTGTATATCAACGACGGATTGCCTTGTTAAATCAAGATGTTCCAGCGAAAAGTAGTATATCGGATACAAGTTCTTAAAATCATGTTGCGATATTTGCAAACCAGTATCAACATTTTGATCACGGCCCATATATGACAGCATACGATGGTACACGCGCGCAATATGGTTTTGACCGAAATTAAATTGTATATCTTCGGATGGTTCCTGACCTCAGTAACTCCTAATTGATCAAATATCATATGACTGTGCAATTGTGAATTCATTCTTGTCATATCCTGTAACGTGATAAATATATGACGTGGAGCTGAAACGCCTTGTTGTGATGCCAAGTTCCATGTAAATGTACCATTGATATTTGATTGCTTAACATCTGTTGTTGTTGTTAGCCAACTTAGCAATGATTTGCCACCTGCATCCATAAATGATAGTAGTCGTTGTTCTGTGGTAATTGATGGGGTCATTACTGGCATCCACAAGACCAATTTAGTTAAAATGACTTTACCAGCGTCAGCATCTGGATTTGCAGGATATGCTGAAATTCTTCAGATTGCATCATCGTCACTATCCTTTCGCACGAGTACTACTGTATGCTTCGCTCCATAAATAACTTTTCGTACATTTCTACAGAATCCAAATATATGATGCAACGGAATCGCACATGAAAACGATCTACGCTGTCCTGCTAACATTGGCATTAGTGTTGCAGCTCCTAGATTGTACTGGAGATCAGTATTTATAATCATATCCTCGATAGCTGCAGGGGCGGGAGGACCAGCACGATCATTTGGTCGTCGTACAATAAATTGAGTGTGTCCAGCAGTGTTTTTATTATCTTTTGCAAACATCATAGACGGACCTGCTGATCTTGTATAATTGTCAGAATATCTTACTAACCCAATTATTGTTGTAGCCACACCAACATCACGTTCTATAGACTCAATCTCTTTTCCGTCAATGAGATATCTCGCGGATTCAAATAGCGCAATGATACCATTATTGAGTAAGCCGACTTTGGCACCATCTGGATACGTTGCGGGTACAGCAGGAGTATCAGTAAGTCGTACAAGTTCTCCTTCTACTTCGATAAACGCTTCAGCGGGTAGAAAGTATTTGCTAGTATCATGGACTTGAAGTTCAATTCGCGATCGAATATCTGGTTGTATTGCGTGATAGGAATAAAATTGATAATCGCGGACAGAATCATCTTTGCGTACTTGGTCTTCCATATCTAACGCTGGATCAGCTGTTCTTTTGAACATTATTATTATTATTCACATCAGTGTTTTCAATTGGAAACGCTAGAGTTTCCATTACTTTGCAATCATCATCGTCGTTTTCGTTTTCGTTTCAAACCACTTTCTGCTATCATGTTTGCGATATCATCTTGGTTACTGTTCGCCAGCGGCGCAGCGACGGATGACGGAGTCATCAACGACGCTAATTTTTCTTCCACTGCGCTATTTATTGCTTTGCTGACACTTGCAAGCATCACTGTTGTAGATGGCAGTACAACTGGTTGCTTTTTTCGTCGTCACACCGATGATGTTATTTTATCTTTCGCGGCAGCAAATGCTCTTCCGGCAAGATTTCCAACAGCGCTGATTCCCTTATCACGAATAATATTAATGGCTTTCATTGATAATTGTTTAGCTAACTTCGCCACTTTTGGGGCCATTCTTGTAAATAGCCACGCAATGGTACTGCCGAAACCATCTCCGTAATATGCTCTATTGTCACAGAATTAGGCGAAAATTGAACTGATTTTTGTTGTTCTTGAATTGTAAACGAAACTCACCATTTTCTTGATTTCGTCGTACACGCATTACCTGTGGTGATTATGTGCTTTTCTCCAAGGTAAGCGGCGTGTAGCGATTTGCATGGGCTTGATGTTAATTTACATGGAATCCGGAACTTTAGTTTCACGTGGTGCACAATAAGCTCGTTGTGATTTATGTTCACCTATAGAGAGTATATAAGGCGAAGTATTCCTCATAATAAATTACGGGAACCAAAATATCTAATCGAAGGATAGATAAACTCGTCTTGCAATCTCCAGCCAAAGGGGTGAGTGTTAAATTTACATTTCGTTTTATTGTGAATTTTATTCAGATTATCATTTCGTATAATGATGCCTTTATTGCAATGCAGATTTCAAACGTGGAATATTTGGAATTACTAGTCACTATTAGGCTTTAAATGCAATATCGTAATCTACGGCTTAGATTATTTTTGAGACAACTATTATTAGTCTGGTTTTGTTTATTATAGCTGATTCCGGAGATCTAATAACATCGTTGATTCCGTCGTTGATACCGTAGAAGTACATCACTGATAGCGCATCTAATAACATCGTTGATACCGTCTCTGATACCGTAGCTGTTAACGTAGTTGATACCGTTTCTGATACCGTAGCTGTTAACACATCTGATACCATCTTTTGATAAACGTCTGATATCGTCTGATTTGTTGTGGAACATCTATGATTTGTTGCGGAACATTTCTGTATAATAGCTGAATGTGATGGTGCCGTTTAATTGTGTAAACGGAATTGAAGTATATGTCTGTGTGTCGAACTGTCTGTTCGTCTACATCTGTCGTGACGTGTAAATATCCGGAAAGCTAGAAGTCCGAGTGTCGGAGCTGTCTTAGAGTTGTAAAACATCCGGGTCGACATTTAGTGAGGAACCGTTGGTTCTGGTAAATGTTGTATGCTGTCTGAACGTATAACTGTGGTGGATCCGTGAAGGGCAAACGCCAGTAAAAGTATTGGTCAATCCTAGGTCTCCGGGGAAACTGGGAGGCGATTCAACTGTTGAATTGAATCGTGCGGTTATACAGGGGAGATACATAGGTGTGTTGCAATTGTACGACAATTGAACACATTGTTATATTTACATGGTTATGTCAAATCACATTAGTATTACAAGTGATTAGATGAATATCAATAAAAGCTAGCAACTTGATTGAATACAAGTATATGTTCGTGCTAGTTATCGCAATCCATCGTGCGATAGTATAGTTTGTCGTTTGTTTTATTATCATAATTTATTCGTGTGTTAATAAAACGTTTGAAAAGGATCTTTTGGATCTGTGTATAGTCCAAGAGATTCCTTTGTATCTGTGTATTTATTCTATTCATGTATTGTGAATGGTTGTGAGTGTAATTGTGGGTTGAGCGCGTGAGTTATTGTGTTGTTACATCTGTATTTTTTTTCATTTATAATTTATTACATAAATTTATATTTTCTTTCACAAATTGTGTTTGTATTGTTCATTTAATCCACCCTCCTCTCGGTAACAATTCTGTTACAATGGTGTCAGAAGTGGGATCGTTGGATTAAGTGAACTGTCAATCATTTTTGTGAAGGTAAACATTGAATGTTTATATTTGAGCGTGACCTTCTGTTAAGATAATACTCTAGTTGGAGTTTATTTTTGTTTAGTTTATCTAGGTCCGTGTGTCCAGTATAAACGTGTTTAAAGTATTGGTTTGGTTATATATCTATATTCATATTACAATTGTCATTGTCATGTCATCCATTAAGGACTTGGTTGCCTTAGGCAAAGAATTTGGGTATGAAGGTGAAAGCTTAAGGAAATTTATTCAGGAAGAACAAGCCCGGGAAAGGGAAGAAAGGGTAAGGTCAAGGGAATTAGAAAGGGAATCCGATGAAAGAAAAAGGGAATTAGAAAGGGAATCTGATGATATGAAATGGGCCTTTGATAGGGAAAAGATAGAATTTGAGAAGGATAAGATAGAATTAGAGAAGCAGGCCCAAAGGGAAAAGATAGAATTAGAGAAGCAGGCCGAAAGGGAAAAGATAGAATTAGAGAAGCAGGCCGAAAAGGATAGGATAGGATGGGAAATGGAAGCGGAGCAAAAGCGAATAGAGTTAGATGAAAAAGCAAAGCAACGGGATCATGAGCGTAAGGTAGAATTAGCGACATATGGAAGAGAACACGATTCTGCCACTAACAAATTAAGGGGCCCCAAATTACCTCCCTTTGACGATGAAAAAGATAACATGGATAGTTATCTTCATCGGTTTGAGCGGTATGCCGAAAACCAGAAGTGGAGTCAAAATGACTGGGCACTGCATCTCAGTGCGCTTTTAAAAGGTAAAGCGCTGGATGTATACTCTCGACTTCCTAGGGACGATGTGTTTAAGTACGACGTCCTAAAGGAAGCACTTCTCAAAAGGTACGAGCTCACTGAACGAGGATTTCGTAAAAAGTTCAGGTATAGCAAGCCCGATAAGGGAGAAACCTTTGGTCAGTTCACCGTCAGAATTGCGAACTATTTTGAGCGGTGGATTGAATGCGGCAAAGCGGTGAAAACGTTTGAAGGGTTGACTGATTTCTTGCTCAGAGATCAATTATTTAATACAGTTGGGCGAGAATTAGATCAATTTCTATAGGAGAAAGTCTTCACGAACGTAAAAGATATGGCTAAGCAAGCCGATTTATTTGCCGAAGCTCATGGGGGAACCCAGAACGTGGTTTTAAAAGATTTTAAGTCTGGAAACCAGTCTGTAAGACCTATGCCTAGGGAGCCTGTAAAATCAGCTGAGGTAAAAAGGTCAGTTGGGAATCCAGTTTTTCAGCGTGTGCGGTGTTTCTTGTGTAATGCATTGGGTCATGTTCAAAAAGACTGTCCTAAAAGAAAGGCACTTATACATAAGGTAGCAGTGGCTATACAAAGTAAAGGTATAACTGATAACATCGTACAGGTAGAACCTTGTATTCATTCGCTTGGCACGTGTTTATTTCCTGAAGCGCGTGTACTAACCGCGAGAGGGTTTGTCAACGGTCGAGAAGTCGTGGTATTGCGTGACACTGGTTGTACGGGCGTAGTGATCAAACGTAGTCTCGTGCAGGATAACCAAATGCTCGGGTGGGAATCCCCATGTATGTTACTTGATCAGACGATGGGTCGCATTCCCGTAGCAAGGATCACAGTAAAAACACCTTTCTTAACGGGAACTGTTGATGCCCTTTGTATGGACAATCCTATATACGATCTGACAATCGGTAATGTTGAAGGTTCCCGTCTTCCAACCATGGCCGATTTTAAAATACCTTTGGCCCAGGCAGTCGAAACGCGAGCGCAAACACGGCGAGAGAAAACCGCGTTTCGTAAATTAATAGTCCCTGAATCGATCTCAGGAATTTCCCGTGATGATTTCAAACAAGAGCAAGAACGTGATGAATCCATCAGAACAATTGTTGAGAAAATCACGTCCGGCGCGATTAAACATTGCAAGCGTGGGGGTAGCTCGAGATTCGTACGCAAGAACGGATTAATTCATAGGGAGTTTAGCGCTCGGGAGGGTAAGAAGTATTGGCAAGTGGTCGTACCCCAGAGATATAGATCTCAAGTACTTAGGGTGGCGCATGAGTCAAGCATGGCAGGACACCTAGGTAAGGCTAAGACCACTAGCAGGGTAGTCGCTGAATTCTACTGGCCCGGTGTTAATGGCGATGTCACACGGTTCTGTAGGTCGTGCGACGTATGTCAGAAAACCGTGTGTAAGGGAAGGGTCACAAGGGTGCCCTTGGGACAGATGCCATTAATAGATACACCGTTTAAAAGAGTGGCAGTAGATATTGTAGGACCAATACACCCAGTTACCGAAAGAAAGAATCGGTATATTCTTACTCTGGTTGACTACGCAACCAGATACCCTGAAGCCGTAGCGTTACCAACTATTGAAACGGAAAGGGTAGCTGAAGCATTAGTTGATATCTTCAGTAGGGTAGGGGTGCCAGAAGAAATCCTCACGGATTGTGGTGCCCAATTCACCTCTGACCTCATGGGTGAAATAAGTAGGCTGTTATCCATCAAACAGCTGAACACTACCCCATACCATCCGATGTGCAATGGACTGGTAGAGAAGTTTAATGGTACCCTGAAGAACATGCTACGAAAGATGTGCGCGGAACGTCCGCAAGACTGGGACCGTTATTTAAACGCTGTTCTGTTCGCGTACCGTGAAGTACCGCAGGAAAGTTTAGGGTTCTCACCCTTTGAACTGTTGTATGGTAGAACAGTTCGAGGCCCGATGCGGATACTACGCGAACTATGGACTGGTGATGTCGCGAACGAGGAAATAAAAACGACTTACCAGTACGTTTTAGATCTAAGAAACAAACTTGAGAGTACATGCCAGATGGCACGTGACGAATTGATTAAATCGGGGCGCAGATATGCCAAGTATTACAACCGCAGAGCGCGTAATAGGAAATTTCTTGTGGGAGATCAGGTGCTATTGCTTCTTCCAACGAGTTCGAATAAGTTATTAGTCCAGTGGAAAGGTCCATATGAAGTTAAAGAAGTAAAAGGTGACATGGACTATAAAATTGACATGGACGGTAATGTAAAAACATTCCATGCGAACATGCTCAAGCTGTATATCAAGAGACAGAGCGACAATGTCAATAAGGGGAGTTGAAAATATAGGCGCAGACTACTTGAGTAGGGCATGATGGGAAATTTGTATGAATTTGCCCAGTAATAAAATCCAGTTTGTAGTATAACCAGTGTAAATGTTGTAAGATATCATCAGTAGTTATTTTTCTTCTATTCTGTGTTAGTTTTAAAAATGTGTACATTTTTATTCTTAGGGGGGAGGTATTGTCACAGAATTAGGCGAAAATTGAACTGATTTTTGTTGTTCTTGAATTGTAAACGAAACTCACCATTTTCTTGATTTCGTCGTACACGCATTACCTGGGGTGATTATGTGCTTTTCTCCAAGGTAAGCGGCGTGTAGCGATTTGCATGGGCTTGATGTTAATTTACATGGAATCCGGAACTTTAGTTTCACGTGGTGCACAATAAGCTCGTTGTGATTTATGTTCACCTATAGAGAGTATATAAGGCGAAGTATTCCTCATAATAAATTACGGGAACCAAAATATCTAATCGAAGGATAGATAAACTCGTCTTGCAATCTCCAGCCAAAGGGGTGAGTGTTAAATTTACATTTCGTTTTATTGTGAATTTTATTCAGATTATCATTTCGTATAATGATGCCTTTATTGCAATGCAGATTTCAAACGTGGAATATTTAGAATTACTAGTCACTATTAGGCTTTAAATGCAATATCGTAATCTACGGCTTAGATTATTTTTGAGACAACTATTATTAGTCTGGTTTTGTTTATTATAGCTGATCCCGGAGATCTAATAACATCGTTGATTCCGTCGTTGATACCGTAGAAGTACATCACTGATAGCGCATCTAATAACATCGTTGATACCGTCTCTGATACCGTAGCTGTTAACGTAGTTGATACCGTTTCTGATACCGTAGCTGTTAACACATCTGATACCATCTTTTGATAAACGTCTGATATCGTCTGATTTGTTGTGGAACATCTATGATTTGTTGCGGAACATTTCTGTATAATAGCTGAATGTGATGGTGCCGTTTAATTGTGTAAACGGAATTGAAGTATATGTCTGTGTGTCGAACTGTCTGTTCGTCTACATCTGTCGTGACGTGTAAATATCCGGAAAGCTAGAAGTCCGAGTGTCGGAGCTGTCTTAGAGTTGTAAAACATCCGGGTCGACATTTAGTGAGGAACCGTTGGTTCTGGTAAATGTTGTATGCTGTCTGAACGTATAACTGTGGTGGATCCGTGAAGGGCAAACGCCAGTAAAAGTATTGGTCAACCCTAGGTCTCCGGGGAAACTGGGAGGCGATTCAACTGTTGAATTGAATCGTGCGGTTATACAGGGGAGATACATAGGTGTGTTGCAATTGTACGACAATTGAACACATTGTTATATTTACATGGTTATGTCAAATCACATTAGTATTACAAGTGATTAGATGAATATCAATAAAAGCTAGCAACTTGATTGAATACAAGTATATGTTCGTGCTAGTTATCGCAATCCATCGTGCGATAGTATAGTTTGTCGTTTGTTTTATTATCATAATTTATTCGTGTGTTAATAAAACGTTTGAAAAGGATCTTTTGGATCTGTGTATAGTCCAAGAGATTCCTTTGTATCTGTGTATTTATTCTATTCATGTATTGTGAATGGTTGTGAGTGTAATTGTGGGTTGAGCGCGTGAGTTATTGTGTTGTTACATCTGTATTTTTTTTCATTTATACTTTTTTACATAAATTTATATTTTCTTTCACAAATTGTGTTTGTATTGTTCATTTAATTCACCCTCCTCTCGGTAACAATTCTGTTACAAACAGGCAATCGTGAGTTTAACTCGTTCACGCTTACGGGTTTATCATGGTTGTAGTGTATGATCATCTTGTTATAAAACTAGTAGTTTTTCAATTAGTGATTAATCGCTGTAATAACCATGGGCGTCTCTGTGATTTTCAACTAATTCAGCAATGAGTTTTCGATATACATCAATGCCCATGACACCGCCGGCAAATAATCGTCTACAGATATCAGCTGCTTCATTAATTATCTCGACGGAGTTGTGTCCGGCTCGTTTTCCCCCGATAAGTACTTCTAACCGTGATATATCACTGAGAATATTACCAGGACATGTCACCATTGCGTTGAAATCCAAAGGATTTCCAATCGAATATCCTTTTTCGCTTGTTTTCTTTGAACCGGCTTCTGCTCTTATGTTTGATTGAATCCTCCGTATGAGGTGGTGGTCGTGGACTGCCTTTAGCCGCAGCTAGAAAGTTATTAAAACCAGGGTGCTGTAACACTGAGATCTTATCCCCGCCGTGTTTCGCTAAGTATATTTTTGATGTCCAATCCTTCCTTTTTTATGAAATTTTTAAACTCGTCTTTTAATAAATTCTCTCTTTTACCCTTTGGAAAATTTTCTCTAGTAAAATCAGCCAATTCGAAATCCGTACCGAGTTCTCCAATTATATTTAACGTTTCGACTGTAAATATATTTACAGGTGAATAATCTTTTTCTGCAGATGCACCTTGTTGTTCTTCTTCGCGTTCTTCAATTTCGCCCGGATCAGGCGCTGGTGCAGAATCATCAATATCAGCTAATCGTTCATATTCGCGTTTTATTAATAAAACACGTTTTATTAATAAAACGTTTGAAAAGGATCTTTTGGATCTGTGTATAGTCCAAGAGATTCCTTTGTATCTGTGTATTTATTCTATTCATGTATTGTGAATGGTTGTGAGTGTAATTGTGGGTTGAGCGCGTGAGTTATTGTGTTGTTACATCTGTATTTTTTTTCATTTATACTTTATTACATAAATTTATATTTTCTTTCACAAATTGTGTTTGTATTGTTCATTTAATTCACCCTCCTCTCGGTAACAATTCTGTTACAAACAGGCAATCGTGAGTTTAACTCGTTCACGCTTACGGGTTTATCATGGTTGTAGTGTATGATCATCTTGTTATAAAACTAGTAGTTTTTCAATTAGTGATTAATCGCTGTAATAACCATGGGCGTCTCTGTGATTTTCAACTAATTCAGCAATGAGTTTTCGATATACATCAATGCCCATGAATCATCAATATCAGCTAATCGTTCATATTCGCGCTGAGTTTTTATATCACTGGATAGCTGTTGTATCCCTGCGCGTGTTTGTCCGGTCTATGCTGATATCTTTTCAAGCGTATCAAGCGGCGACGCCTTCGTTGCTCGTTCTTTTTCAGGAATATCTCCGTATATCGCTGCTTCAGTTAACTTTTTTACATCTTTGGTCGCACTTGTTGTCGGAGTAAACAGTTGTTCACTTGACACAGAAAAGTCAGTTTGCATTTGTTGTCGTAGTTGAAGTTTATCGCGAAGTCTGTCTCGAACCGGTATAAACTTTTTAATTGCTGCTAGCCGCTCTCGGGATGATCTAGTTGTAAGCGATTCACCTACCATATATTGTTTGTGAACTGAGTTTTCAAATGTGAAAACACGTGAAGACTATGTCACAATTAAAAGCTGAGTTATCAAATAATGTACCATCAAGCTAAATTATTAATCTCCGACAAGGTTAAACTGCACGACGCTATCCGCGAGTGTTTCAGAAATAACATCGCTGGGGGTTTCAGAATTGTAATATCTGAGATCGGCGATGAATGATTTTTTTTTTAACGACGCGGCAACAACAAGAACAACTACGTGAAAATGGAGGCGTCGCGGTGATTAATTGCTACCACGACCAGATCATCCAGTACGCACATAACTGCATGAGCCAACCCAAACTGATGAGAATTCTTTCAGGAGAAAATCCTATGTAACAAAAAACGCTAAAAAATAAATTTTCAGTAAAAAATTTACTGAAAGAATTTTTTTATAGTAACGCTCACGTGGTTAGGATACGGGTTTTTCCTCGTTTAATATTTTTCTAAGATCACGAACCTTAGAACTAATTTCAGTTTGTTTTTGATACTCATGGCCGAGCTTTTGACGTATTGCTTCAACGGTGCTAAATAGCGTTATAAATACATTAATGTCGTTACCGTACAAACAAGCATTGATGGACTTTTGAATTCCTTTCACGAGCCTGTACATCTTAGGTAAAACATAACGACCCTTACTAGACTGATATTCAATGTCTTCATATTCCGAGGTAATCCTGTTGCAATCGAGACCTTCAGATAATACTATTCCTCGATTTTTTAAATTTGAAATTTCAGCGATTATAGCATTTACATCTTTGATATCCATTATTTATATAATACATTTTATCTTTAATTTAAAAAAAAATAACACTCATTTGGCAATCTCGCTGGCGCCCTATGACGTCAGAGAGACCCAGAGGTTACTATATTAACTTAATTAAGGACAGCACAACACGCATCTGGAACTCCTTGGGTGCCTTCGCATCCATGCAAGCACAAGGGCCCGAAGCATACCCCCTTGAATCGTTTCAGATGTATACCAATTTTATTTTATGGCCATTTTTCTTTGACAGAGCCGATTTTTGAATTCCTTCTGCAACAAATCGTTTTCAAGACCTACAAATATCGAAATATCTACTGGCTTCATTCATTGACTGAAATATTTTCTCCTCGTTAGTTGATGTATCAAATGATTTTACGGGTCTCTTTAAAACTGATTTGAAAGTTCCAATTTCTGCCCTTTTTGATATATTCTGACTGTGAGATAGCTTGGAGATTCGAAAGAGAATTATCGGCCTTGTTATTATGACATTCATATACTATTCTGTGACAGAGATACTTCTTCTTCTCGGCACCAAACATTAAATACCCTTTAATTATTTACCCGTCCAACTGGTTTCTTTAGTCTGCAATTTCTAACAATACCATCTCGGGATGCTTCATAATTAACAAGCACTGGGTGAGGTCTGAAATCTTGGCTCATTTGTATAATAATACTATTTGTCTAATTTATTATTTGCTTTAATTATAAGTCTATCAATGTAGTCTTGAGAAGTTTTTATGATTTTGTCGCTGACGGAGTCATCAGTAGGATCAATGACTGCATTTTTTATTCGTTTGTCATAGTAGCGTTTTAGTTCTCTGTATCGTTTGCCGGCACAACTGAGACATATTTGTGATTTCCCCCTTACCCCCACCCCACATCGGAGGCATGGAAGGGGGCCAAAACTTCCTCGCCGATCGCTTTGTAAATGATACCCACAGAATTCGCTTCTGCATGATTTGTTACACGGGGTTGTTGATCCAATCAATAGCCACTTGCAGTGATTCATTATACCATATTTTTCTATTTAAATACTTGGAGGAGTTCAAGAGATTATCAGCAATTAAGCATTATAAAAACGTTAAATTTAATCTCGATAGGACCCTCAAAGATGTGCCAAAACGGGCAATAACGGATAGAGCCCTGATAAATAAAATACGCGATTGTATTAATGAATTCAAACACGACGGTGCATCTTATAGCTGGTCAACATTTCAAATTGATGGCGTTGTTGATGCCACCATGAACGACAGCAACGCCGCGTTAATGTTATCACAACTTGGCAACAAAAAGTATTTTTTTAGAGTGAAATTCATTATCCGTGTATAATCAGGCGGTTGGGTTATACGAGACAAATTTGAACCGATTCTCAAAGACAAGAAAACAGTCGTTGTTAGCCGTGATTCTAAGCCGGGTTTGTTAACTGGAATTGACAAACCATACTATGAACGTGCGGATCCTGAAACAGCAGTTGTGTATGGGATATATCAGTTAAATGAAAAACCCGATATAGGAATACTAAAACCTATGAAACAGTCGTCGCCGGCGGTTTCGTCGTCAGTGGCTTTGCCACTCAATTGTGTAGCAGCACGAATAACAGAACATTTTACAAATGCATCCCGAGGAAACAAACTTACTGATCTACGACGTAGCAAAATAGCTCAATGGGAGTTAACGGTGAAAGACCGCGGAGCAACTATTAGCGATATAGCGAAATTAGAAATATCACTGAGATTTCCAATAACAGTTATGACGATAACCGAAGTTTTATACGAATCAAAATATCACAAAAAGGGAGCCCCAATTAAAATTATTGATCATAACGAACACGCATGGACGTCCGCGGTCACAATATTTCCACGAAACAGAACAATAAAGTATATACCAGACGAATTCTTACGAGAAGAATTTTCCAGGGATGGTTTTCTCGTTGAAGAGAAACTATTCGATGTTATTGCGCATTTGAGTAAAAACGACCCCGTGTCGGCGTGGTTACTTCGCAGCACTGAAAACGACACGGATACGGTTGATCAGTTTGTAAGACCAAACGGTGAATTATACCGCACTGAAGCATTTCACAACAAAATGAAAAAAGCAGCTCGTGGGTTTTTAACAGTGTGTGGCGAAGGCACCAACAGTGATGAAATCATCAACGATGAAATCATCAACGATGAACAATTATTGACAAACTGTTTTACAATCCCGTCGGTTGTAGCTCATTTTGCAAGAATAAAAAACGCTTGGAAACTAACACGCGTAGAATTCTTGCCAGACATTGAGGCTAGTTGTTTAGAATTGAATCATGGAGGTTTATGGAATCAAAAATACGACAAAGATAATATCATTTCAGTTGATATGGTTGCTTGTTATCCAGCGAGTTTTCTTGGTTATGGAGAGTGTACTGAGTAATTTAAACGATTTGGACACCCCGTACATGAAATGACTTGTGTTGCAATGAATGGGCCGCTGCCTGATTTTGATTTAACTGGATTCGCTCGTGTAGTATCATTTGAGTTCTCAGCAGGACTTCATCGCTGTTGTTATGTTTGGATTGGTAGACACATGTCTGAAAAGAAGTGGCTGCCAATAGCGTTATTACCTTTCATGATCGATACAAAAATGTTAATTTCGCTGACGGTCAGTGAAGCAATTATATCATATCGGAAACAAACCAATGTCTGGTTACCAACACCGGAACGTCTTGATAGTATAATTGAGGAATCCAGAAAACATATTGATGCCGACGAAGAAAATATCATTGAGTGGTCCAAACGGGTGTTGAATCAACGAAACATTGAAGCAAAATTTCTCGGTAGAAGAATAATTGGAAAATTCACTCAGGGAGGGAAAAAATGTGACTATAAAAGTTATTGTTCACGGCTGATTATGGATAACACCGAATACGACTTCGTAATCGCGGATGCAGTATCCAAAAACATATATGTGGATCGCAAAGATGTTTTATTTGTCCGATGGAACAAAATTGGGTACAGTTGTTACTTATAGCGACGGTTACAGATACCCGTATACACATTTGAGGTCGTCGATGCTGGGTTATGCTTGTATTAATTTTTTTTCAATGATAAATAGATTTCCTGACACTGCGGTTAGAGTTGCCGTTGATTCATTTTACATTAACAGCGAGTACAGTTGCGCAGTTGCTGAATTCACTAATTCGGATGAAAGTTGGGGATCATGGAGAATTAAAAAAGAAATGCTGCGTGATTATTCCGAATCAGCAGATGTTGAAATTAAACGTAATTACTTACTCGGTGATAATTTATCAGAACGTTCTAATGCACCACCGATATCCGACCCAATTTGTAGATATAAAACAGTTTATTTAAACGGCTGTGGCACGTCAGGAAAAACGACTCGGGCGATTGAATTATATCGAGGTAGAGCAAATATGATTGTGCTGACACCGACCCATAGACTAGCGCGAGAGATAAAACAACGAAACGTCGAAGCTTGCACTTATCATAGTCTTTTTTGATACAAGGGTGATGAATGGACCCCTGAAAGAATGGGTGAGAAATTCATCCCTGCGGTTATTTTTTGGGATGAGATATGTACGGTTTCGTTAGATGTATTAAAAATGTTTCTTGATTGGTTGCTGCAAAAGAATACAGCGGTAAAAATGTGTGGAGATCATGGCCAACCACCACCATTTGTCGGCGCGGGTCCACATGATTGGTTAAGCGAGTACGTGGATTATTATGAAGAAATTGATAGCGATTACAGGTCGCTCGATAAACAATTAAGTGAGGTCAAAAATATAATCAGATTACAACCCGATAAAATACAATGTCAAATAATTCGGGAAGTGATTTCTGAAACTCCCATGGAGGAATTTTGGGAAGTATTTAGGCCAAACGATTTTGTAGTGGCGAGTAGAAAGATAGAGACAAACTTCAGCAGCAATTATTTGAGCTTCATAAAGAAAAATATCCCCTGATAAAAGTTCCATTGTGTTATAGACCCGCTGACACACGGCGGCAAAACATCGAAGTCGAAATTCCAGGACAGCGCGAAAGACAAACACTAGTATTAAATGATATTGTGCTGGTTGATATCAGTGTTGTCGAAGACGCATTGCGTGCTAATAAATCGCCATGGACACTGGGTTACGTAACAACAATACATTCCTCGCAGGGATTAACCATGGCGGATACAATTGTTTGGATAGTCGATAATCGCATTGAGTGGTCAAATTTAGTCTATCTTGCAGTGTCTAGAGTACGGCGAATAAATCAACTTCGAAGAATTGTTTTCGATGACGACACCACAGTGGATGATATTGATGTTAACATCATTAATAAAAAACTCTCCGGTTACAAACAACAAGACAAAAAAAAACAACGAGAATTTGATATTGATGCTGAATTAATAATTACGCTGAAGCAACAACAGAATAATCACTGCGCGAGTTGCAATTGTATAATGCGTTGGCAGTATTCGGATAAAGAACCTCGCCAATTTACCGTAGACAGAAAAAATAACAGTCTCGGTCATGTCAGAAACAATGTGATGTTGACTTGTCTTGAGTGCAACAGACGCAACGGCGCTAGTTAAGACCATGCGGTGGCAATTGAGTATCATCAGGAATCACTTGTAATTGTTCGCGTGTAAAACCCCGCTGAGGGGCAGTTGAATCAAATTTATAGATTGGAGGTCTACCAGTTGATCGTTTTATAGTAGATATGCTATACGTAGTGACACTCCAAATAGGATCAGTAGCCCTTTTTTGCCACCTTCGAGTTCTCCTGGTTCATATAAATATCTCACGGTGACAGCCTGAGAATTGGCTGAGAAATGCTACCCCGCCGTGGCTATGGTATTTACTTTTTTATTGCGTTGTTAGGTTTCATATTGATTGCTCTGGTAATCTCATTATTTAGCGCTGCAACTACCCTTGGTAACCTTTTGACACATTCACGGGATCGCTTTTCTTGGATGAATTCTTTTGCGTATTGATATCCAAATAACCGCTCAGCATGAGTCCGATTAAATCGTTCTACAATTGCCTGATGTAGTGCAGTATGCCCCCGTCTGATGGTGACATTGTGATGTTTCATTGTAGATGCAACCACACCCTGAAATTCCTTGCCAGGATCAACTTGTAACAGATTTGGCCAGCGTAGAGGGCCTCGTCGATAAATCCTTTCAAATGCAGAAGCAACTTAAGGTGATGATTTTGCTTTTAGCGGTTCTGCTTGTTTGTATCGACTCGCAACGTCAACTACGGTTAGTGCGTATTTGTAACCGTTGTCATGTGGTAAAAACAATAAATCAGCTTGATGAACTTCATTGGGTCCGGTAACATCAAAATGCGAGAAATTGATTTGTTTAGGACGCGGTAGATAAATTTGCCATATAGCCTGTTTTGGGTAAACCAATTAGTAGCAGTGGCCTTTTTCACTTTTGCGGCGTTGGCGAGTTTATTGATTGCAGCGCTACCCCTACAGTATCCTTTTGGAGAATAATAAATAGATTCCATATTATTAATTACCAGCGCCCATCATCAATTTGCCTTTCATAGCTGATTTTACCATCCATGAAGCCAACTTTCTTTGAAGGATTTATCAGGAATAGCATTTAACGCATGAATTAATTTCACATCTGCGAGATGCCTGTTTTGCAGATTGCTGCTATTATAAGCAACATCATAAACATGACACGCCTTATCAATGGCGTTTATCGGATACTGGCCGGGTCCGGGCAGATTTTGATCATCAAGTCTGATATCTAATCGTGTTCCGGGGCCACAGTAGCTATATCCTGGAAGGTGCTTTTCTCTGGGGTACATTGCCCATGGGGTTCCAGGGAGGTTTGCCAATTTTGCTGCGATATCACCTCCTTGTTTTTTTTTAAAAACATCTCCGGATTTCATAGAAACAAACCTAAACTTTTTTATACCACATGTTGCACATCTACCAGTTAGTGCTGATCTGTTATTTTTAGTTGTAATCGTCGTCACATCATTTGTGTTAGTACGCGTTTTACACTTCACACAATATAGATCCATAATTTATGTATAGAGATATGAATATAATTGATTTTTCAGCGACTAAAACAAGAGAACCAGTTAAGCATCACGCAGCGCTACCAAACTCTATCCACGCAATTATAATCAGGCCATCTGGATCCGGCAAGACGCAATTGTTGCTCAGTTTAATAGTGAGATGGATGAAGTGGGATAAGTTGTATTTAGGTGCTCCTAGCGTAGATGATCAACAATGCTATGAAGTGTTAAAGGATTTTAACGATAATGCATCAGAAATTAAAGGTGAGAACGTCATTGAATTTATAACCGATATTGACGAGGCACCATCCGTGGATGACCTTGATGGGAGCATTAACAATTTAGTCGTATACGACGACGTGATATTAGACAATCAAAAAAACCGAGCTAGAATATTTTCCCGAGGCAGGCACAAAAACACTGACGTGATATATATCACTCAACGATACACTCAGATTCCAAAAGTGATCAGAGATAACTGTAATATTCTTGCTGTATTCAACGGCGTTGATACACATACGCTACGAAATATTTGGTAGACATGGTATTCTGATATGGACTTCAATCAATTTAGAAATTTCTTTAGTAACGCACAGTCAACCCCGCATGGATTTATAACAATAAATTTACATGATCCTCGAACACGATATCGTATCGGACTTGATCAAATATTTGGTTTAAGTCGTAAAAACCCATAGCAGCGGGGGGGAGGGGGGGGGGGCGATGACATCGCGACAAGACCGTTTTTTTGACTAAACGATGAAAACGGTCTTGGAGTATGATTTCCGAAAAACTTATGTTTCGAGCAAGTAATCCTTTTTTTTGTTTGAAAAAGAAGGATTCGAATTAATTCTCTCGAGATGTTTGTTAGATTCAGAGCAAATGATGTCTCGGGCAAATGTAGGATTCGCCCCCCCCCCCCCCGGCTGCTTCTAGCCATCCAACTGAAGTGGATGCTAACATCCATGGAGTAGAGAGGTGCTTTCCTGATGTGAAATATTGGATGACACGTAACAAGCTGCAGATGAATGATGTTAAAACTAGGCTATTCTGATCACAACACAAAGACTTTCTCATTCACATCCTTTACCTCAGACAAAAAATATGAGCTACACCAACATTAAATTATAACAGTCAGTACGAAACCTAGGCGTTACTCTAGACAGTACACTTAGAGACCTAATCTTGTTTTGTATCTTATACGTTTTCAGCATGTTTTTATGTTCTCTAATTTCATTGTGTTTGTTATTCGTTTTTCTGTAGTGTAGTCATATCATTATTGATGTTGTAAAGCGCTTAGAGCTTCGAAAGATTAGGCGCATTAGAAGGTCCTCATTATTATTATTTTTATTATTATTATTATTATTATTATTATTATTATTATTATTATTATTATTATTATTATTATTATGCAACTTTATTGTATGCGTGTTAAAATGTAGCCCCCAAACGACTGTCTATCTTTTGTAAAGATTCATAACCAATAGTATTATAACTTTCAATACAGAATGTATTGGATGTGTGATGTCACCCAGATTGATTCATTTAGGTTCGACGATCAAGGTAACAATCTTTACACCTGAGCTATTTCGTTTCACTGCTACTCAAGGTTTATGTATATTCATTTGAAAGTATGATTACTTTATCAAGAAATGATATATTTACTGTACAGTATCTGTTACCAGGAATATTTATTAGTTGATTTGGAACAAGGGACAAGTTGAATTGCATCAAATTATAAACAGTACACACCTTTAGTTATTATATAATGCTATGCTCTGATTGACGTAACATTATGACATTTGGTTGCACGGTTTATGTTCACATTCCTCTATGTACGTAGGAGAGTATATGTATATCATAGTAGTTAATATTTAGGACACATTTGAATGTAAATCAGATTCCAGGCAACATGATCTTTGCCGAACAACCCACCAAGGATAACCAACAACTGATGAATACCCTTTGTTTTAATTATTATTGAGGTCATGTTACTCTTTGGAGTTTAACGGCATACAACACAAAATTAGAATAAATGTCATAAAGAGCACGTGTGGGGTAAAACTGCTATGTACAGTAGGAAATACCCTTTGCTAAAAATTCAATTTTGGCTGTCGATTCGAACAATGCTCGAATAATGATCGAACTATTTGTAAATAGAAAAGAAAGTTTCCACGACTGCATCCATTAAGTAAAGTTCTACCCACGATCACATTCGATCAGAATATAATACTGCACACGCATTTTCTCGGTTTTTGGACAAATCAAGCAAACAAAAAGTGATAAGTTAACGTGTTTTAGTATCAAATATTTTAAATAACACGCACTATATATAAAGTATGACGAATGTGTACTTATCGATGTACAACTCAAATTATACCGTATCTAGTTTATATAAATTGTTTCAGCAATGAAGACAACTAAGCTTTATATCCAGTTATGGCTGGATTTTTGTACACAGTTTGTATGTCGAAGAAACAAACGATGGTTTTATTTTCTTGTCAGTCAGCTGATTTAAGTCATAACCAAAGCTATACTAGACATTCGTCAACACATAATCATGTATGGTCCTTTCAGATAAGTCCAAATATCTACTATTCTGGTATAGACGTTGCTAAAAAACGTTGTATAATTTTATATGGGTAGTAGTGTCGATTTGTTTCTGTCGCCATCATTTCCAGAGACAATTGCGTTGATCTCGTCCTTTTGCTGCTTCTTCCTCTTCTTTCTTTTTCTCATCCGACTTCAAATTTTAATTTACATGTCGAAATAAAATTCAATACAGCATATTACATTTTCAGCAGTTCGATTGACACGAATGGTTTAAATTTCCACTACTTTTACATTTGTATCATATGTGCTTCATGAAATGTTTATGTCTACTGAAACAGATTCGCATGCACTTAGTGGTATTATAAATGTATTAAAGTTATTAGGATGAGAATCAAATAAAATATTGAATGATCCAAGAGTTGCCTTTCTTAACGCAATAGTCTAAATGTGCTTATATGTTTATATATGTTTGTGGATGATATTTATGTCACCTTTAACACTATTATACTCATAAATTGGTACAGCTGGACAAATTTCAGATATATGGATATAACTCAACAATGATGTATCTTGGTATGCTATATGAGACCAAAAATGGGTTGTGAAAGAAAATGCATAAGGCTTAAATCTTATCCCTTCCCTTCTCCATTCTTCACATTGCCATTGACGCAATGGCGACAGACACTGAGCTCCTCTACACTGCATTGTTAATAATTTGTTCATTCCTGGATCGACCGTTGGAAGAAAATATTCAGGTGGGGCTAAGTATACAGAATCGTCGTCGGTTATATCGATCTCAGATTTATTTCTCATATACTGTCTAAATGAAAATGTGAGAAACCTCGGTCCGGTGGAGTCTAGTACATTTGCATAATAAAAATAATTACTTAGATTTTCAACAACACATTTCATAAAAGGGTGACGCTTCCGACATGCCATAAGCCCGTTACTAGCTTGTTCGTAAAAATTTGTATAAACAATTGAATGGACGTGTGGTTCTTGGGCAAGGAAACATGAATATTTCTTAATCATTGGATCCAGTGGATGCAAACTTTGCATATCCAAATCACTATATACTCCACCATAGTAAAATAATATCATGTACCGCATAGAATCAGCACGGTTTAAAGGGTCAACATAACTGTCGTAAATGAAAAGAAGTGTGGGATAATGATCTTTAATAAAATTTCTCGTGCTTTGGTCCGTCCAAATTACATACTGCCATGATAAGTGGTTTTCAAGAAAAGACTTGACGTAATTCTTAAATTGTATAGGCAACTGCCTTGTATTCCATTTTTGGTGTATGATTTTTTCAATTCTCTCTGCCTCAGATGTTGTAAAATCTTCTAGTCTTGTTGTTTCTGGTGGTGGAAATGTTTTGTACTGGATAAACTGTACGGTATTATTAATATCATTTTTGAATATTTCTCTCTTTTCGTCGGGATTCAGATATTGGCAAGGCGTACAAATCGTGTGAGAGCATCCATTAATGTCTGGTTCGTCGATGATTCCAGATATACTTCTATCAGTGGTATATTTGTCATAAGCATGTCTCCAAATTGAGATAATTATGAATATGAACGTGGTTAATAAAACAGTTTGAACCAATATCAACATTAACCTTCTTCTATGATTCATCTCAAAATGTATCAATATTGCCTGGAAAATAAATAAAACCCTTATTGAGTATACTGTTGATTGTGCTACAGCTTTTCTTTTCTTACCAGTAATATAGTGTCATAATAAACCTCTAGCATTGGCACGAAATATACATTAAATATTGAATTCGAAAAGATATCAATGTCTATATCGATTTATCATATAAATTATACATTCTTAGTAGGATAGTAATGCTAGAAATGATCGAAAGTCCCATGGAATAAATAATAAAGAGTGAATAAGACTCACAAATCATTTCTTGACTTTAGAAAGTGCAGAGTACTCTCAGTGTCAGTGTTAATACGATTCCCAAATAAGTACTCCACCGAAAGGTACTAAAATCCAACGTTTGAATGCATATTTCAAAACTTAGTGTTAAATCCACTACGAAAGTAAATTTATATTATCCCCTGAAGGTGAAAGAGATTACAAAGATTTAATATGATGCATATCGATCGACAGTGTCGCTACTAAATTATAATATCCATAATTAAAGCGTTACGTTGAGAAAGGTTAATACATTAAGAAGTTAATTCAATGTGCACTGTGATTAGCAAATAAAACTGAGCAATGGGATCAAATACATATATAGTCATACTTAATAATAATTACCTACACCTATATCCACCAACGAAACCGGTTAAACCATAGAGTGGCCTACGTATCCACCCACGC
Organism: Unio pictorum; assembly: GCA_030141615.1. Taxonomy (NCBI): domain Eukaryota; kingdom Metazoa; phylum Mollusca; class Bivalvia; order Unionida; family Unionidae; genus Unio; species Unio pictorum. Next base: position 634,079 of record JARLTB010000237.1, on the reverse strand, counting down.
ACTCAACTACGTAGGCACCTTATCCATCTATTTGTCTTTTTATCTGTCAATATATTATATGAAATATATTAAACGTCCACTTCCTTGGCATTATCAAAAGATCCAGCTTAAGAATTACAGTAGACAGTAAGATCATGGTCAGCAATTGTAAGTTAAATGAAACTTACATATATAACTACATTTTCTGGTGAACAGTGGTTTAGTTTGTCATTTTCACATCAAAATCTTATCATTTTGCCATAAAATGGTCTGGTTTTTTTATCATTCTTTGTACTTAATGTTAAGAAAGACTCTCCTGCAGTTGTTATTTTTTAACTTTTTGTGATTCATTGTATAAATGGAAACGGAATAGATCATCTGATTAGTTAACTTCGCTTTCGAATGTCCATAAACTAAGCATTTAGGCATTTGTATGCAGTTATACACTTTTTAAAATAAATCAACAATATGCACACTTTCTAGAAATTATTCATTGTGATGTATAATGTACCATTACGACATTTAATATATACTTACGAATCACATAAATGATTGAGATCCGTCTCTTTTTAAGGTACTAAATGAGTGTCATTCAAGCTTTAAATGCAACTATGTTGCTAAGCAAAAATTGGACTGGTAACAACGAATATGAGTATGATCAACACGATATTGGTAAGAAGCAATTGTCTTTTTTTATTATTTATATGTTTCATCAGAGTCGTTGCCATTAAGAACTCAATGCAAAATATTTGTTTTGTATGACAGAATATGCATTGTCAAATTTAAAAGCTGGATGCTAAAGCTAATAATTTGTTAAAATTAATATTATACACTTGACGTACGGTCCTCACATTAACAGTTGTTTAGCTAACACCATAAAGATAAATACTATGCAATTAAGATAATGGTGCACTTGTACATGTTATCAACTTGTGGCTTATGTCTTGTAATGTTGATACTTTAATTATATTAGTTGTAGCAGCACAATTCATGCTGTGTAGCATGGCTGGCTAAGTGATTTGAGAGGTAAAGAGCAGCAAAGGGGGCGAATCCGACAACTTTTAGAAGCGTCCAATTGGCAAACCAAGGCTTCCTCCAAATCGTAAAAAGCGTCTATTTGGCAAACCAAGGCTTCCGCCAAAATCGTAAACAAAAGTTTTCTATGGGGACACAAAGTCGTTGTCGCACCCCTTCTGCTGATATGGGGTAAAAATCTTTTTAAAAATGAAAATCCTTTTTACGATTTCACAAACAGGCTGATTTGTAAAACCTCACCTCGTAAATCAATTAGATTATTGGACTGGTCAGTGAGTTTGAAACTAGTTCTCGTTAACGAATCATTATGACATCGCATATACACTGGATTAGTTGGATCCTCAATGATTAGAAATCCGGGTGGAGCTGCTGGTGCAAATGAGTATAACATATATCCCTGCTGGGCTTAATTTGTTCTTTCGAAATTTATTTGGTAACTTCCTTCGATGACATCACATACTAAATTCAATGCAATCACAGAGGATATATTGACGTTTTGAGGGGCAATATGCCTACCACCACCATCTGGGTCATTGTATTGTTTGCGGGTAGTAGTTTGTTGTGGCATTTTCTTCCATGAGGCGAGTATTCGTGGAAAGTATTTATCAAGGAGATCGTTTTTCATTTTTTTAAATTGATCTACATTATACCCGGGGAATTTAATACTGAAATATTCTCAACGCGTATATTATATGTTTTTGCCAATTCTGTTCTTGCTTTAGGATTTACAGCATTTAAGATCATTTGAATAATCTATAAATAAAATACTTCTATGTCAGCGATAATTTGATTACATATTTCTATGCATTTGATGATCTCATCTCGCGGTGATTCTTTGGAATTATTTTTCTCGCAATATATTTCTGTGTTTCAAATTCATTATTTATTTTTATAAAGTGTTCATTAATTTTACTTTGAATTGGTTAAATCCATCCACCGCTTGGTTCTTCTATCCGCCCACTAAAGAAATAAAAAACTCCATAATTTGTATCTTATGATATCATGGTATCATGATATGATTTCGTATCAGAATTATAGTCGGATTTTTGTGGTTCTGGTGGTATTTGTAAGGATGTCCGATGTGGGATTTTAGGCCAACCCAGTATTGTCCTTATAGAGCTCTAATAGATATCTGCGGCATATCCCGGTGAGTTTATCTCAATCGCGGATGATAACGTCTGCTCGAGAACTGTTATTGCGATTTTTGATTCTTTTCCAGTAATGAATTTTAGTCTGCGTTGTAATTCATTATTGATCTGTTCAATTTGGTAAGACCCAGATGGTAACGAAACAACGTTCTAGTCTGGAGTACCATCATTTTAAAAGGCAAACGTTAGGATAAAGAGGAAGCATTCACTTGTTTTGAAAGTTGGAGGAAGCTTTAAGCAATCAGATATTACATTTCAGATTCTAAGTACGTATATTTGTATTCATTTGATATAAACTCAGAATAATCTCTAATAAATTAAATAATTAAACGTTGTGTTTATTGTTTGTTATTTCTTTTCGTTGTAATGCAGGTTTTACAAACTTATATTTTTCGTGTAATTGAATTTAAAAATAAATGATACCGAAACTACTGCATAGATGTATATAGTGCCCCTACATATTGACATTCATTGCAATATGAGTTAATTCTCAACACGTGTCTCGTGGCACCAATATGATACAAAACTAGCCGCTAAGATATATCAAGACACAAAACTAATTACTCAATTGAATAATTAATACATATATTTTCCACACCCATCAATTGAACCTTTCCTATAAATTTGTGTTGCAATTACTGAGTTTGAATGATTCTATATGATCTTCCTCTGCTTAAAGTATATATTACGGGTATCCTACCTTTAATCACTATGTGCAACATCATTATCCTGATCAATGTGTAGTTTGTTTTTAATCAGAGTAAATTCACTATATATATATATATATATATATATATATATATATATATATATATATATATATATATCTATTAAACATTTTCTCCATTTGGGTAGAAACCAAGGATAGTACGTAAGCTGTTTTTCGCAAAGGTCAAGATAACGGACGAAGCACAACCGATACATGCGCATGCGATAAGCTCTCATCCTTTTGCAAAGCCTTCAGTGAGAATCTGACATTTGTCTCTAATTTACTGTTAAATCCATAAAAAAACATATATTTTAAATTATATTTGTATTTCAAATGTAACACTATCATGTATTTCAATATGTGGTATGTTTGAACATTTTTGTTATTATTTACCTGCCGTATTTTAAGTTTAGAAGTTTGGGCAGGGCAGGATTTTGTTACCATGATACTACCTTTCAATGAACATTTTTAGAACTATATGTTCCAACTGGGAATGTCAAACATACAATGTAAATCTTCAATGGGTATAGTCAAGAGATGTATTGTGTGCAGCTAAAAGAATATCTTCATGTTACATCAATCAATCTGAACGTGTCTCGTTTTGGACGCTATTATAAGATATAATCGATTCAATGGGTACGTCGATTTAAACTTTCTTGTCAATTGTTTCTTCAGACCATGTAAATCTCTTACCTTCGTCAAATACCCACACTATTACAACCCATTTGTACCATAATTTGCACGAGGAATGATATAGGAAAGTATGGTTATATAGGAATTTATCTGTTTTGCTTAAAACTGACACATTGTCTATTTAAGCCATTTGTATGTGCAATTATCATTGCTTTGACTTTCAGTAACGTATGGGCAGATCGTCAGACACATTGGAAGCACACAAGTCAGATATTTAATTTATATACTTTCAGGTATTCACAAGAGTTTTATATACAACTTGAGTCATCAAGAGCCTTGAAATACACATATAAACCTCCTTGAGAAATGGACATAACAGGTATAAGTTTGAGGTTGTAATATATATTCTCATATGCCTACACACATCGATTATCGTTCAATCAGCAGATGAGATGAATAGGTCTTTTGCTGAAACGTCATTTGCTTTAAACGTAAAGAGTTCTACTAAATAGAAAACTCACGTCAATAACGCCAATTCAAATACTCTAACTTACCAAGATGGTTTCTCCAAGAGTCCTCTCAAAGGGTTTATCTTGGGGTAATTTATTTTGGTACTTTATCAGTTGTCAGTGTTTTATTATTTAACAAAATCAAGTATATGTGTATATCTACCGGGACATTTAATTGGGGTGACGACCTCTCTGCCTTTGTGAATTAAATCAGTGTCTCTGCCAAAAATTTTGTCAAGACCAACTCGATATCTTGATATAGGATCATGTAAATGTATCTTTATAAGTCCGTGAGTGGAAGTTTGCTCACGTTGGAGTACTTTTCTCTCTAGTAAATGAGCCTCAACTGTCGTAACCGTGAAATAGTTGCTCATCAACTCGTCAGTATTTTTTGTTGAATACTTCTGCTCATGATTTTACAATTCTTTATGAAGATATTCTTTACGATGTATTTCGTCGTTATGTCTTACAATTTGATCTTATTTGTCATCATTCTAAAATAGCCATACTGAAGTAGCATTGTTATTTACTTATTCGTGAATAAAATAAAATATATTTCTTCCAGAGTCTTTCTTTAGCTTAAATCATACAGTTCAATCAAGTGGAAATATTGTTACTGCGTATGTCCACGCGTGCGCAATATGATCAATTATTTCAATATAAGCTTCATTTGATTTATATTTTGATTCGTACTAAACCTGTCGGGTCATCGTTTTTACAGTTATTGTAAAGTTTCGTTTTCTTCCTAGCTCAGCGACATCTTTAATAGACGCTCCGTGGTATTCAATTATTTATCAAGACTATTTTATTATATTACGTCTTTTGTCCGTTAAACCGTTTCTACGAGTCGAAACGGTAAAATGTTCTGCTACTCGTTCGGCTACACAATTCAGTTTTGAAAAATTCATAGTTTTCAGATTATCAACACTAGATATACTGTTATTTCAGGATAGGCTCTTTCATAATACGGTTTGTCAATACCAGCCACCATTCCCGGTTTGAAAGTTTAACTCAGTAAGGCAATGATTTTCTTTATGAAAGACGGGATCATATTTGAAACGGATAATCAAATTGTTTCTGCTAGTACAACACATTTTAATTATACAGATATGTTTGATTGCCATAATAGTTAAAGACAGATGCCGCTCGTTTGTTGTTCATCATAGAATGGACACCATCAGTTGGTTTAAATGTTGCCTATACCTGAGATTCGCTATCTTTACTAAATTCCTTCTTGGGGTCATGAATGTTATTAATCAAACATTTATTCGTCGGATCAACCAGAGATTGTATGGGTAAGTCAGGGGATATTCTATAAAATATTAATTTATCTCAGATAAACTCTGAAACTCTTTTAATTTATTTCTTTTTAAAATTTAAACAAAACATATTATCAAAAATAATAATGATAATAATAATAGTAACAATAGTAATAATGAGGACTTTATATAGAGCATAATCTTTGGAATCTCTAAGCGCTTTACAACATGTATAATAATATGAATATAAGAAAAAAAAGAAAATCAGTATGAAATTGGAAAACAAAAAACTGCTGAAAATATTAAAGCTATTAAACAATTTTAGGTCATTAAGTTTGTTCTTGTAGTCGAAAAAGGTGAGTTTCAAGAGCACTCTTGAAAAGGGATCACTGTGTCATTGTGTCTAATTTCAGTGGGCAATTCACTCCACGTTGCTGGTCCATGGTTTGCAAAAAGCGTTGTTCATATGACTTCGTTTTCATAGTGGGAAAAATGAGTATATAATTGTCAGAAGAGGAGCGTAAGTATCTTACTGGTGTGTATATATGGTTGAATTCGGATATGTATGCTCAACTGGACTCCTTCAGTGTAACATACCACAGAACAAAGTTTGTGTTTGATTCTGGATCGAATGTATAGCCAGTGTAGGCTACAGAGCAGTGGGAGGTGTAGTCGGATCGTTTTACTCTAAAGATGATCCGAGCAGATTATTAAAGTTTCTGGAGTAGATATTGAGACGAACCAGCCATATTTGAGTTAATATAGTTCAGTTCTAAATGTGCTAATGAACACACAAGTATTTTAGCGACATCAAGTGAAAGATATTTGCGAATAGAGCTGATGATTCTCAGCTTATGATATGCAGCCTTGCATATGTTCATTATATGTTTTTGTAATGTGAGAGTATTGTCCAGAGTAACACTTAGTCCTGCTGACTGTGTGGATTTAATGTTGGTGTTGCTGATATTTTTTGTCTGAGGAAAAGGAAGTGAATGAGAAAGATTTTGTGGTGTGATCAGAATGGCATCAGATTTTGTGCTGTGATCAGAATGGCATCAGTTTCTTCATCATTCCATCTGCAGCTTATTACTTTTCATCCTTTATTTCACGTCATAAATGCATCTCACTAGACCGTGGTTGTTAGCACCAACGTCAGTTTTGGTAGCTAGACTTGTTTTTGTGGGTGTCATCAGCATACAAATGTTGAGACACTGGGAGATGATCTACGACACTTGAAAGCGGCTGAGAATGATTAGAACAGGTCCAAGATTGGGCCCCTGTTAAACACCACAACATAAATCAACTTGATTGAATTGTATTACATTTGCAGATCAATTTTGTGTACTCTTGACTAAGTAAGGCTGTATTGTGAATGGCAAATATATGCTGGAGATGGTGAAGACATGTATCATGATATATTGTGTCAAATGTTATGGACTCATCAAGGAGAGTGAGGACTGTAATCATCTCGCTATCCAAAGCAGAAAGAATATCATAAAATACTTTCAGAAGAGTAGTTTCAGTACTGCGGCAAGGGCGATATGCACACTGCTCGTTGCTATAAAGACTGTTTCAATTCAAATGAGATACAATTTGTGTTAGAACAAATTGTTATAATATGTCTTCTATGATGGGGAGATTAGAAAATGGGCGATAGTTCTCAAAACCATTATGGTCGAGTGTTGGTTACTTCAGCAGACGTTTTACGAAGGCAGTTTTAAAAAATGATGGAAATTCGCCCGATAAGAGAAAAAATATTAATAACATCAGTTAGTGAACGCAATACTGAGTCTAAACACTTAAGCAGCAGTGATGTAGGAATTGGATCCGGTTCACATGATGTTTGTGCAATCTTCATCACGATTGTACGAACTACATCCATATAGAGTGGTTCAAATGAACCTTAATGTATTGAGACGAGTCAATTGAAATTATGTTGTCAAGCGTTTTTCTAACGGTTTGTACTTTGTCACGGATGAAATTTGCAAATTGATCCGGAATGTCTACTAGACAGAAGGTAGTTGGAAGTGGTGTATATTTGTTGCTTGAAATTAGTTTCTTAGTTATTTCGAAGAACTCTTTGCAGCCGAAACCCTCCGTGATCTTATTACTGTAGTGGGATACTTTTATTGAATGGAATATATTTGTAACATTCTATGAAGAAACGCATACTAAGTGGTTAGACACTACTTTTGATAAAGCATCGAGTACAGCAATTGCATCACGGCCACCATTTTGGTGTGTCAGTTAATGTCTGCGTTGGTAATGTTGGTGCGTCTTCTAAGTAGACATACTTGATAAACTCTTTTGGCGGGGCCAACCCGTAAGTATCGAAATAACCAATTCCAATCCCTTATGCCATCAAATGAGTACCTGGACTGGTACTTTTGCTGAAGTTAATGATACCGGTTTCAATTTGATTGTGCTGGTTAAGTAATTGGTTTCGCATAAAAACGCCTTTAACAATAAATATTTTGTATTATTTACTAGCAGCAGCGAGTAAATCAAAATTTGACATCTGTGTTTTTCAACCGTCCCTGGAAGTCTCAGACCTTTTTCCGTGACATGAGTGTGGAGTGCTTGGTAGTCTTAGACCTTTGTCCTTTTTATATCCTGTCAAATTACTTTGTGTAGAGTCATTTCAGCCGCTGTTCCAACAGTACCAACTGCGTTAGATTAAGCAACAGAAGGAGCCGCGCATGCAATTAATGCCGATATTGCCGCGAGTAGTGGAACTATATCCCATGATCTGGCAATATTTGAAATAGCACTCGCGGAAATAGTAATTATTTTTTCAGTCTTGTCATGTTTAGCATCGTTGAATTTTTTCGATGGTGTTCTATCAATGATATTTAATTTTCACCACCTGTGTTTAAGTGTCATTGTAGTTCTACATTCACCGACGCGTATTGTAACCTTTTAATCTGACCAGGAGTCACAGTAACATTTATATGATGCTATGTCATTGTTTTAATAGTACGAGTAATCTGATTGAGTTATATTATATATTCAGAACACTGTGTCTTTCAAACATTGCACATCTTCTACTGGTACATCTATGACTCATTCGTCCACCAGCACATTCAAGTGGCATCGATTTATCGCTGAGTAAAATAGCCGCTGTTCTGTAAACTTCAGTTAGTACTTCACCTACGAGGGTTCATAAGTGTATATCAACGACAGTTTGTCAAGATGCCCCAGCAAAAGGTAATATTGGATACAATTTTGTATTATCTAATTTTGATATTTTTAAACCAATCTATATATATGTTCTGATCCCGTCCAATAAATGTCGTCAAGCGGTGATAAGCTCGTGCAACTTGATTTGTGATATAATCTCACAATATATCCTCGGCTGGTTCTTGTTAGCCGTTTTTTCATAATTAAACGTCGGTAACTTCCAGTTTGTCAAATATCAAATGGCTACGTTTCTGAGCTCTCCTGTACATTCATTCGGATGCCTCGTCAAGGTCATACAGTATTCTCTGTAATAACATGTGGTCTACATCCAGCTTTAATCTTTTTTATCCACGACTGCGCTGGATTATAAATAACGATTAAGCCTATTTTTTGCGTTTCTCCGAAAATGATAACGTTCATAATGACATATACAAAATTGATATAAAAGGAGCATTTTTACCAAAATTAGTATACAGTATACTATTATTATTTCTAATGTCTTTGAAATCGCGAGTGAGTTGGTTAATAAGGTATTATGTTTATCAAGTGCATCTAATTGCACGAATGTTATTATGTGTCAGACCGTCTATTTTATGCACATGTTAAGAAAAACAAAATATTAATAATAAACAATACAAAAACATTTAATGTATTTAGATAAAGCGATCATATTACAATTGTAGTTGTACCAATAACCTTTTGGCCAGGTATACATTAAGCGATCAAGGACACTTTTCAATAACGATTTGCATAATATGTATTGCATACAACTTCCTTTACAGTTCCGCTCAGTCCAATTTCGTTACAGACAATTTTCAGATTCATATAGCTAAAAAAACGACATTGTATTTGAGCTTGAATTTCCAGAACAAAAAATATTTTAATAAGCCACAGTCACTAAGACAGGACATCTGGTACTTGAAGGCTCTACACATTTTGCAGCAATACCTAGCTCCCATAGGAAAAAAATCGAAAAAATGTAATGATACAATGAAATTAACTGAATGTTTTCTTCAAAATGGTTCCCTAAAATTACCATTTTCCCAACAGAGAAAAAGATTGTTCTCTCCAAATTTGCCCTTGTTATCTGACACACTATGTTTTCAATGTTCCGTGTCATTTCTCTCACTCTTTCTCTCTCTCTTTATATATCTATCTAATCTATCTATGTATCTATCTATGTATCTATCTATGTATCTATCTATCTATCTATCTATCTATCTATCTATCTATCTATCTATCTATCTATCTATCTATCTATCTATCTATCTATCTATCTATCTATCTATCTATCTATCTATCTATCTATCTATCTATCTATCTATCTATCTGTCTATCTATCTATGTATCTATCTATCTATGTATCTATCTATCTATCTATGTATCTATCTATCTATCTATCTATCTATCTATCTATCTATCTATCTATCTATCAATCTATCTATCTATCTATCTATCTATCTATCTATCTATCTATCTATCTATCTATCTATCTATCTATCTATCTATCTATCTATCTATCTATCTATCTATATACATAGAGATAGATATGATGATGGTGGTGGTTGTGGCTATCGATAGCCTCCTGGTTGATAAATTCGTTCAATAGCTAATTGAAATTAAACTGCGTTTTAGTTAACAACGGTTCTGCTTAATTTTTAATTTCGCATATTTCTAGGTATCATAGATGCAACGCTGTTCCTTTAAGATTTTAATTAGAATGCCAAATTGTTAATTGAAGAAGGTTAGTGTAGTGATCATATATAACTGCAATATTTTAACTGTATTTATTGGACTTTATGCACACCCTTTAAAATATTCATATGACTTGTTAATCAGGATTTATGTAATATGCTTGAAACCTACCCGCACTGATTTATACCATTACATTTACATGACCTTGCTCAATATATAATGTAGATTGTGAGAAAAGTTTGGTTGAGAGACTGATATAATAAACATAACGGCGGAAAGGGTGCGACTATAAAGAAATATCGTATAGGTATACGAAATCGCGAGTAAAAAATTAAAAGAAATTGACTTTGTGTGCTTTACTTTCAAAGGAAGCTTTATTGTAAACAATGACTTTTATCAAAAGATCGGTACGCCCTTTTGCTGCGTTTCAAGACGTAAATTCAAATAAAACTATTTTGTTCTTGAACTTCATTGAGAATCAGATCTCAGTCAGTATTTACCCTCAAACTATTGTTTGACTTGTCATGCTTTCAAAGTTTGACGTTCATGTATACGTAAGAAAACATCCCGCAATGCACTTAGTCAAACATTCGCGCCATTATGTAACCTTTTAAAATTAAAATTCCATCTCATCCTCTTTGTCTTCTTCCCTCGAATAATATAAGAAACATCGAAATCTTAAAGATAATATATTCAGCGTTTCTAGATTGTAAAAACAAATAACTACAAAATGTTTAAAAAAAAAATATGTTATTTTAAATGAACACTGTCAAAATTGAACTTGAAATCCAAAACTGAGCCCATATATTTTTGCAACGATGAGGAATCTTTACTTGGGAAGAAATGCGTATAAACTGAATTTTAAACTTAACGATCAAAATGGTTTTACGCGATAGGAGAGTGCATACTAGTATTCATATTGATGTAACTTAAGAAATCTGATACAAAGTAGAATGCAACACAGAGTTAATAGATATAATAAATAAAGATTGGCATAGCTGTTGGCTTTTTTCATTGCCATAGTAGATATATATAACCTCTTCATAGCAATTAATATTTGAAATCATCATAGAGTGTGCAGGACACCCATTAGCATTTTTTGTTTTCTACTCTTACTCATATAACATATGAAACAGATTGCATCTGCGGAAACTCAAGCATACACACCTAATGTTATATAGAAGTCGTTTCCATATACGGCATGACAACTATTATACAAACATAATGACAGAGACAACACAGTACAAAAATTGCAATAACTCTGAAGCTTTTTCTGTATGTTCGAGGCAGAACCAAGAGATGACAGTTACCCATTATATTCTGCATTCACGCGCGGTAATACAACAAATATGTCACATGTCTTTTAATCGGCATATACTTTTGATCAACGCCATCAATCGTACATCAATTATATCCCAGGAAACGCACTCTAAGCTTGGGTTTATTTTAAAGCAATTTCATATTGATGACCTGATTTCAATTGTAATCTACTTCAATCCTGGCATGATATCAAAACCGTATACGTCCGATCAGAAATTGTCTGGAGATATATTGCAAGACTGAATTACATTGTACCAAATAGAGATTCCGAAATGTCTAGTTCATGTATGTTTTATGTGATCGAGAAATCAATTTGGAGATCATATAGATGGTGACACACAGCAGCAGGGAGGGCGAATCCGACAACTTAATAGAAGCGTATATTCGGCAAACCAAAGCTTCCTAAAAAATGGAAAGAAACAGCGTATGTTTGGCAAACCAAGGCTTCCTCCAAAATCGAAAAACAAAATTTCCTTTGGAGACGCAAAGTTGTTGTCCCGCCCTTCTGCTGCAATGGGTGTAAAATCTTTTTCATACGTTTTCAACCAAATATTGCTAATGTCCGATATGATATATTGATCTCGGATCGTGCGTGCAAATTTATCGTTACAAATCCATGTGGGATTGACTGAGCGTGTCATAAGAATTTTTAGAGATTATAATCCATATCAGCGCCGCACCAAGTTTGCTAAATATTTTGTAGCGTATGTGTGTCAGCTCTATTGAATATAGCAAGAATATTGCAGTTATCTCTGATCACAATTGGTATTTGAGTTTATCGTTGAGTGACAAATGTCACATCGGTATATGTATGCCTACCTCTGGAAAATATCCTAGAGGGAATCTTTTAATTGTCTAACATGACATCATCATATAAGACTAAATTGTTTAATACTTCCATCAATATCATCAATGCTCGGTGCTTCCTCGATATCGGTTATAAACTCGATACTATTTCCATCGATTTCCGATTCTGCTTTCTCGTTAAAATCCTTTAACACCTTGCAACATCGCTGATCGTCTCCGCTAGGAGCAATCAAATATAGTTTACCCCATTTGATCCATCTCGTTATCAAATTAAGTAGCAGTTGTGTCTTGCCACTTCCATATGGTCCGATTATAATCATGCAAACAGAATACTGTAGCGCTGCATGATGCTTAACTGGTTCTCGCGTTTTAGTCGCCGAAAAATCAATTACATTCAAGTTATTATAAATAAATTATGATCTATATTGTGTGAAATGTAAAAAGCGTACTAGCACAAACGACTTGACGACGATTACAACTAAAAATAACAGATTAGCACTTGCTGGTAAGTGTGTACAATGTGGAACCAACACATTTAGATTTGTTTCTCTTGATAAAATCAAGGATTAAAAAAAAACAAAAAAAACGAAGAGGTAAAATTGCAGCCAAGTTAATAAAACTCCCAGGAACAACATGGGCAAAATATTCAGGAGAAAAACACCTTTCAGGGTATATTTAGTGTGGACCAGGGACCAGACTCGATATCAAACTCGATGATCAAAACCAACCCCGACCCAGTGAAAACCCAATAAACGCTATTGATAAGGCGTGTCACGCTCGTGATGTTGCTTATAAAAGCAGCAATCTGCAAAACAGACATATCTCAGATGTGAAATTAATTCATGCGTTGATTTATATCACTGATTAAATCTTTAAAGAAAAAATGACTTGATAAAATCGGCGATGAAAGTAAATTGATGTTGAGTGCTGGTAATTAATAACATCATGAAATCTATGTATTATTCTCCAAGAGACACTGGAGGGGTAAATCAGCAATCAGTAAACTCGCTAGCGCCGCAAATGTGAAAAATACTACAGCAGCGGATTGGTTATCCAAACAGGCGATATGGCAAATGTATCTACCACCGCTTAAACAAATTAACTTCTCGAATTTTGATGTCAGCGTCCCTAATGAGGTTCATCAGTCTGATATATTATTTCTGTCTCATGATGGTGTTTACAAGTACGCGCTAAGCATAGTTGATGTTGTCAGGCGATACAAACAAGAAGAACCGCTAAAGACGAAGTCATCAACTGAAGTGGCTTCTGCGTTTGAAAGGATTTATAGACGAGGTTCTCTGCATTGGCCGAATCTATTACATGTTGATCCGGGCAGGGAATTTCAGGGTGCAGTGTTATCAACAATGAAGCATCATAATGTCACCATCAGACGAGGACATACTGCACTACATCGCGATCAGACAATAGTTGAACGATTTAATCGGACACCTGCTGAGCGGTTATTTGGATATCAATACGCGAAGGAGTTATTCAGGATAAACGATCTCGTTAATGGGTCAAGAGATTACCAGGCGTAATTACCGCGCTGAATAATGAGATTACTCGGACAATTAATATGAAACCTAACAACGCGATTTAAAAAAAGTATATGCCTGAACAACCACAAATGATTTTTCAAAACAACCAATACTCGGCAATGTCACTGTTAGATATTTATGTGAACCAGGAGAGTTCGAAGGTGGCAAAAAAGGAGCTACTGATCCTATTTGGAATGTTACTGCACGTAAAATATCTAGTATAACGAGATCTACGGGTAGACCGTCAGTCTATAGGCTAGATTCAACTGCTCCTCAGCGAGGATTTACTCGTAAACAACTACAAATGATACCCGAGGATACTCAATTACCGCCGCGTGGTCTTAACTAGCACCTCTGCGTCTGTTGCACTCAAAACAAGTCAGCATCACATTATCTCAGGTTTGACCAATTCTGCTATTTTTTCTGTCTACGGTAAATTGGCAGGGGTCTTTATCCGACCAACACCAACGCATTATACAATTCCAACTCGCACAGTGATTATTCTGTTGATTTTTTCAGTGTGATTATAAATTAGGCATCAATATAAAATTTTATATTATTTGTTTTGTCCTGTTGCTTATAACCAGAGAGTTTGTTTCTGGTAACCACTCGATAAACCTTTGTAATACATCTAACGAAACTCTGCATATCTCATCCCAAATGATGATTTCAGAAATATATTTCTCACCTATTCGACCCATTCGTCATTTCATCGAAAGAAACTGCGATAAGTGCAAGAATTAATTCCTTGTTGTTTCGTCTCTCTTTTAAGTCGGTGTGTAGGTGCTAGCACAGTCATGTTTGATTTCTCTCGAAATAATTCGATCGCATGAGTCGTCTTCCCTGACCCACCACAGTCATTTAAATAACTGGTTTTACATTTACATATTGGATCGGAACACGACGGCTCATTAGATAGATCTGATATCTGATTATTTTTCAAGTAATTGTTTTCATTTTTTTAGCATCTGCTGATTTGGAGTAATCACGCAGTATTTCGTTTTTAATTCTCCATGATCCCCAACTCTCGTCTGAATTAATGAATTCATCCACTGCTTCTTTACATTTTACATCTATATAAAATGAATCAGTGGCGACTCTAACTGCGGTGTCAGGAAATCTATTTATCATCGAAAGTAAATTAATAGAAGCATAATCTAGCAAATACGACTTTAAGTACGTATATTGAGGATTTTCTCCATCTGTGTAAGTAACAATTGTACCTAATTTGGTTCCATCGGACAAGAAAGCGTCTTTACGATCGACGTATATACCCCTAGATATTATATCTGCGATTATAACATCGTATTCAGCATCATCTATAATCAACCGCGAAGAATATCTTGTGTGGTCGTATTTTCCACCCTGTGTGAACTTACCAATTATTCTTCTACCGAAATATTTTGCGTGTTTATTTCTAACTTCAAAGATTTCTTTGGACCATTTCACGATATATTATTCGTCGAGATCGGGGAATTGTTTTTTGTTTTCGGTGATTATACTATACAGACTATCGGGTTGTGGTAACCAGACATCAGTTTGTTTTCGATATGATATAATTGCTTCACTGACACTCAGCGATATCAGCATTTTAGAATCAGTCATATACCGTGATAACACTATTGGCATCCAGTGTTTTTCAGAGATGTGTCTACCAAATCAAACATAACAACACGGATGATGTCCTTTAGTCAGTTCAAATGATACCACACGAGCGAAACTGGTGAGATCAAATTCAGGCAGTGGTCCGTTAATAGCATCACGGGTAATCTCGTCGTTGGGATGTCCAAATCTGTAGAAGTATTCAGAACACTCTGCATATCCAAGAAAACTCCCTGGATAACACGCAATCATATCAACTGAAATAATACTTTTAGGGTCGTATTTTGTATTCCATAATCCACCATGGCCGTATTAACTCAGCTTGATTCGATATCTGAGAGAAATTCAGCGCTTGTTGGTTTCCATATATTTCTCTTTCGGGTGAAATGAGCTGCAACTGACGGAATTGTGTAACAGTTTGTTATTAAATGTTCGTCGTAATCCGTTGAAAAACCACTAGCTAGATTTTTCATCTCGTTGTGGAGTTCTTCAGTACGGTATAATTCGCCATTGGGTCTTACAAATTGATCAAATTTACCCTCTTCGTCTTCAAAACTGTGAAGTAAGTCCACTGACACAGGATCGATTATACTTAACTCGTAAATAAAATCAAAACAATTTCCCGTGTAATATTTTATGGTTCTATCTCACAGAAATATTGTTACCGCAGGTGTCCAAGCGTGCTAATTATGGTCAATAATTTTGATTGGGGCTCCATTTGATTTATCTTTCGATTCGTGTAATACCTCTCCTGTTAGCGTCATTACGGTTATTGGGAATCTTAATGATGTTTCTAATTAGGCTATATCTTGATTTGTTGCGCCGTTCTCATTCACTGTTAATTCCCATTCGTTTATTTTTTGTGTCTTAGTTCCGTCAATTTGTTTCCACGCAACGCATTTGTAAATGTTCTATTATTCGTTCTGCTACACAATTTGATCTTGACGAATATTTTATGGGTTTTAATTTTTAATTATCGGTTTATCATTTATCGGATAGATCCCATACACATCTGCTGTTACAGGATAGGATCTCTCGTAATACGGTTTGTCAATCCCGGTCCGAATTCCTGGCTTGGATCCTGTTTCACAGTGAGAGTTCTTTTATTTTTCAGGATGGGTTCAAATTTGTTGCGTATAATCCAATTCCCCGTTTCTGAGCAGATAATGAGTTTCACTCTAAAAAAAATACTTTTTCTGGTCAAGATGCGAGATTATCACTGTTGTTCTTTCGTCATTCATTGTAGCATCAACACTACCATGAATTCTAAATGTTAACCAACATTGAGATGCTCCATCGCGCGTGTATTCATTAAAACAATCACGGGTTCTACTTATCATGCTTCTGCCACTGATTAGACTTTTTGGTACATTATCTATCGAGATTGAATATAACAATTTTCCAAGGTGTCATTTTCGAAAATCTCTCCAACTCTTCCATATTATACTTAAAATAAGCATTTAAATAAGGAATTTATTATATAATGAATCATTGCAAATGGCGTATGATAGGATCAGTGTCCGCTTGTAACAAATCGTGTAGAAATGAATTATGTGGATATCATTTGCAAAGCGTACGTAGTGGAAGCTTAGGGCCCTTATCTTGCGTACGATGTGGGGTAGGTGTGCGTGGTAAGTCGCAGTTATGTCTCAGTTGTGGTGGTAAGCTATACAGAGAGCTAAAGCGCTATTATGATAAACGAGTAAAAGACTCCATCAAATATTACATCAATGAATCTGACTCTGTCCTTGACTCTATCAGGGACAAAATCATAAGAACACCTCAAGACTACATTGATAAATTCTTAAGTAATAATTAAATTAAATAATGAATTAGTGAAATAATATTATAGTAAAGAAATGAACCACAAATTTCAACCACATCCCTTGATTACCAATTATGAACGATCTCTTTATGGTATTGTAAGAAACCGCAGGCTAAAGAACCCAGTGGTTGTTGTGAATAATCAAGGATATTTGATGTTTAAAGCTGCAGGGAAAAATATTATTGTCACAGATTCATCCACGAGGTGTTTAATGGAATGATCAAGGATGGTCTTATTGATCATATTGATTCCAATCCTAGGAACAATTCTTTATCGAATCTACAAGCTATTTGTCAGAGTGAAAACACCAAACGAGGAGGGACTGGAAAACACTCGAAAAATGCGAAACCTATAAAATCATTTAATACAGAAAATAACGAAGAAGTAGTATTTAAAACAATGACTGAAGCCGGTGGGTATTTCAATATTAGCGAATCTTCGGTACAAAATGTTGCAGATAATATAACTAAATCTATTTTTTCAAAGAGAACCGGATATATAATTCAATTTGCATATGTCTGAATTCTGTTTTGTACTATGTGTTATAACACCAAGGGGAACAACTCGTGTGGGCTTGATATTTTTTTTGAAACAACGATAACTCTTTTGTTGTATTCACGTATCTCAATGGGATTATAGTCGACTGACTGGCTTTTTGTGTTGGGTTGACTTGAAAATTTATAATTTTGTCAACGATTTTTAAAAAATCTAAGATTTTCATATACGATTTCCATCTAAGATTTTTCATCCATAATTTTTCATCTACAATTGATCTACAATTCGTTAAATTATTTACGACATAAACATATAGCGTATTAAAATTTATAGATTTGTAGATTACGAATACTAGTGTATTGTATATACAGATGGGATCTCGTCCTGGGTCCCATCGTTCGAATCTCGTGGCAGGCATTATTGTCGACGGTACCGATTTGGAAGGTTTTTCTATATAATTGGGGGCGCCATCCCAAGGGTACTTCATGTACACCTACCGTCACATCAAATACGTGATGGTGTTATTTTATACCCCTGGAAATTAAATTATTGGGTGGAGGTGTACAACAACAATGGGTATCCCAAGAAATAAACAGTAGCATGGATGCGAAAAGCTCTATATCACACTAGGCTAACCCCACGGGATGGTTCAGAATTAACTATCGGCTAAAAGAAATGGTCTTAGGCTCAAAAAGAAGAGAGAAATCTTAAAGAGAAAAAATCTCAATTGTGAGATAAATTAGACTGTGATCAGACTTTTTTGAATTTCAAGATATTGTTGTTAGCGCTCGGAATAATAGGTATGTCCTTCCAAGGGAATATGGCTTGATCAAACGAATATAGCACGCGGTAAATATACTCTTGAATTCTGTAACGACATGAATGAGTTCGTCCCGTTATTCACTGCTGTCGAAAATGTCAGAAGTGAATTGGGGAAACAATATGAAATCAAACTCGCAACTAACTCAAAATTCAAAACAATACAAGAGATTATCCAAAGGGAAAATCACCCCTTGATCATCTCAACAATTGACACTCTAAACACCATACATGAATGAGTAATACGGGTACAGAACAGAAATTCTATAGACAGGTAAGATATTGTTCGGTGATTTAATCACTACGCGGAAGTATAACACACAGTGTGAAATTCAAAAGAATTTTGGGGGTGAGTTTTTCACTTACAATTTAAATCGTACATTAAATTATATTGGTAAATGAAGCATTATCGACTAAATTAGCACGGCAACGATTAGCTGTGATAAGGAAGTTTATTCCAGTTCGTGATTCCGTTCGAAATAAGCTCCAAATGAGATAGCAATTTCAAACTAATTTTGCAACAGGCACTGAACAATTATTCAAACCAGTAACCACTAGTACTAAGGATGCTGAAAAATAAAACAGCGGTTAAAAAAACCCTCTTGATCCAAAAAAAAAACCAATGAAAAAATATTAGGGGAATTACGTGTGAGATTTAATGAGGAGGGGTTAGCAGTAATTGATAAGACTGATCAAGCGGACATTCTTGCGCTTGTTGATGCGACTTATAAAAACAGAAAAAAAATGTTGAAGCAGGACAACACGCGTATATTAAAAATATGAAAAATTGGGCTGATGTGTTTTACAGAATATACACAAGTCGAATTGATCAAGGCAATACATCATACACTGGATATCTTAATGCGGTGGGTACAGTGAATGATCGATATGAAGAACTAAAAACAAAAACAAAAACAACCTCAAAGTTTGCAAACAAAAAGACAACAACCATCAAAGAAAATGTCTTGCTCACCTCAACGACAACTACCACTTGGGGATGATGATAAGCAATCATTGTATATGTCATCTGCTCAATATGAATCTGATGATAAGCAATCTTTGCATATGCCATCTGATCAAGACGAATATAATGATGAACGTTTTAGATACTTACCAGGTCAGGAAAATGATACATAAGGTGCAACAGGTTATAGTAGTGGAAAGGGATTTTCTCAGAGTGGATATCTAAGAGCATTTTTAGTTAGTGGTCTAATTCGTTCTCGTAGTAATATTATCAGGGATGTATCACGATTAGAAATTCTCGTAGGAGGAAACGAGCTGGAAATAACTCACTGGAAGAAATTAATGAGGCAGCTGATATCTGCAGACGACTATTTGAGGGTGGTATCATGGGTATTGGTGTATACCGAGAGTTTATTGATGAGCTAGCAGACGGTTACCATAGTGATTAAATCACCGAAATTGCTAGCAATGAAAATTGTTTACGATTTTGCGATTAGATAAATAACATTTAAATAAGATGATTATACGCTACAACCACAACAAACCAACCATGGTCTATGTAGTAAATTTACGATTGCCAGTTTATAGCGCGTACTATAGAGATGGGCTCGGCAATACAATGACAGGGTTATTTACAAGAATGGCTCCAAAAATAGCACCAATCGTAAAACAGTTATCAATGAAAGCTATTTATGTTATTCGTGATAAGCGTATTAGCGCTGTTGGTGATATTGCCGGGAAAGCATTTTCCGCGGCTAAATAAAAGCTAATAGCGTTAGTTCGGGGAAGAATGAAACCACCGCTAATGACAAAGTCATCAGTGGAGAAACTACCATCTACGGAAGTTATGCCTGCAAGTATTAGTAAAATAATAAACAACGCAGTGGAGCAGAATATAGCATCACTGTATGATGACACTCAGGGAAACATTACTGCAAATATGTTAGCGGGAAGTGGCTTGAAATCGCAAGCGAGATCACGATTTAGATCAATAAATATATAATAATATGTTCAAATCGGCTCCTGACCCAGCGTTTGATATGGACGCCAGTACCCAATAATGAATCTATACTTAATTATCAGTATTTTTCCTATCATGCAGTACAACCAAATAGTCGATCAAGAATCGAGCATCAAGTCCAGGATGCCAGAAAATACTTTCTACCTTCTGAAGCGTTTATCAAAGTAGAATGAGAAATTGTAACAAAACTCGTGTTGCTAATGATCCGCCATATGCACTTGGTGCCAAATTCGGCTTTGTCAATAATGGTATCATGGCGCTATTTGAGAGTGCTAGATACATGATTGATGGAAGAGCAAACGAGTCTATAGAACATGATGTTGATGTTGTCACAACAATTGTTGGGTTGGCAAGATACTCCGATGATTATACAAGATCGGCAGGTCCATCTATGATGTTCGCAAAAGATATTACTGATTACGGCGATAACAATAAGTATGGAAAATTACGGACACCAGTAGCTACTGGAGTTGCTGATCAACCAAATAATACTCTTGAACACGAACCAAGACCAGCTAATCCATTTGATGTTGTAAAAAATCATAATACTCGTTACAACTTAATGTTTGCAACACGCGTATTAATGTTGGAAGGAGAGCGTAGATTATTCTCATGCGCGATTCCACAAAATCATATATTTGGATTCTGCAGAAACGTTAGAAAAGTTATTTATGGAGCGAAGAATAAAGTAGCATTCGTGCGAAAGAGTGATGATAATGATGCAATCTGGAGGATTCCATCCGATCCTGAAAATCCGGATAATGACCGTGGTAAAGTGAATATAACAAAACTATCATTGTGGATGCCAGTAATGACTCCATCAATCACCACATAACAAAGATTACTATCATATATGAGTACTGGCGGCAAATCATTACTAAGTTGGCTAGCAACTACCACGGATACCATGTATAGTGCTGTTAATGGTACATTTACTTGGCAACTGGCATCAAAATGAAGTGTTTCTGCGACGCGGCATATATTTGTTGCGTTACAGGATAAGGCGCGATTTGGTTCACAAACATGCAGCCATTTGATATTTGATAAAGTTGGTGTTAATGAAGTCTAGTTGAGTGTAAACGGCCTACAGGAACCAACCGAGGATGTTTTACTTAATTACGATCAAAACCAAATAGCACGCGCGTATCATCGTTTTCTGACATTTATGGGACGTGATAATAATAATAATAATAATAATAATAATAATAATAATAATAATAAATAATAATAATAATAATAATAATAATAATAATAATAATAATAATAATAATAATAATAATAATGTATATACCGGTCTGTAAATATCAAAATGGGATTTTAGAAAACTATATCCCATCTACTACTTTTCATTGGCACATCTTGACTTAACCAGTTAATCCGCCGTTGAAACCGCTCCTCATCCTCATCCTGCTGGTGGTGGTGGTGCTGGTGGTTACAGAGCAATTGCTGTAATTCTCAGTGACACATCAATGCTACTCGAATGTATTGGTGGACGCATGAAAGTAACTGATGCACCAGTGGAAAATATGTAATGTAACAATTAGATCAATATGTTATTAAATACAATGTCATGTAATCATATTAGTGTTACGTTAACTAATGATCAAATTAAAAAATTGCAATCGGAATCAGCTAAAAAATGTGGAACCACAAAATCGCTGAACAGAATCAGATGTGTGGCGGTCAGAATAAACTGTCATTGACAACTCGTCAGATAAAACACTTCAATGATGCCATAAAAAAAGGAGTTCAGATCTTTCTCTCACCGGCCGCGATCAAAAACATGATAAAATCAGATGGTATATTCCCACATCTCGCTGTGATTCCAGCATCAATTGCAGCTGGAAAACCCGCCGCGTTAGGAGCCGCTGGAGCTCTTGGTGCAAAAGCAGTACATAGCATTGCTCAATCAAATGAGCCAAAAAAAGAGCGATGATAAACAAAAAAGGGAAGGGGTCTAAGACTACCAGGAACTCCGTATTCAAGGTACAGCTGAAAAGGCATGAGACTAGGAACAGTTTACTAACTCAAGAACCAAGGGTTCTATCGCAAGAACCTATAGTTCCCATGTCAAATTTTGATTTACTCGACGATGCTGCTAAAACACTAGCGATACAAAACTTTAGACGTGTCTTGATGAGACATCAATTACCAAAACAATAACACAGCGTTCAAACGGGTATCATTAATCTCGATAACAGTACAGGAGCTGAAACTCACTGGATGGCATACGCGATTGATTCGCGTGTGATTGTTTATTCGGATTCATATGGGTTAGCGCCGCCTGAAGAATTTATGCGTTATATAAACCGCTTAGAAACTCCTATCAAGTATTCTACGATACCAATACTGGAAATGAATGACCCACCAATAAGCAGCATACAAGTATTAAATGTATTCAATGCTATTTCATCATCGGGAAAACCATCACATAGAGCTGTACACGAATATACAAGTAATCGCTTTTTAGAGAGAAATTATATAAAATAACATGATTGATATTTGGGGAAGATCTTTATCAGGCCTGAATAAACCTATCGCGGAAATATCTGCAACCGGTGATGTAAAATAAATAATCGAAGATGAAATATCCGAGTTGTTAAACCTCGCAAGTGTTGATCCCAATGAATAGTTGTATTTCAAGATCGTCAGGGCAAATTGAAAACCAGTAATGTTTCCCTTGATGATATTTCGATAAAACGACGCGACGAAGTAGAAGATATTATCGCGTTGTTTTCCAAGGACTGTAAACTCAAACCAGTTGTACTTGTTTCGACGCTCACAGATAAATTAGCAACGCTCGGTAATAATTATTCATCAACGATATAATTATTTAAAAAACTACGTGATGAATATAACGTTCACGTAAATGCGTTTACGGCGCTACAAGAAGCTATTAACACATTTCATGTCCCTTTAAACGATTTCTTTGGAGATCCACCGGTTACCACACAACAACTCACGCAGATAAAAGCAGCCATTTATAACTTGATAAAATTGCGATCAGATTATGATACTCATGTATCTCAATTTTTTAAGTTACGTAACATATTTAACAGGACCTATGATTCCATTGATACATTTTTTGGGAAAAAATTTCACAGAACTCCATGAAATAACAGCGATTAATCGGCGAATAGAAGTTATTAGCGAGGATATTAAAAGACCAACCATCAGGGATGATCTACCGATGATGATATAAAAACTTGAAAAAAATAAAAATCCCTCACGAACAAAAAAATGCATAAATAACGTACGCGATCCAACACGGATCATTTACGTGGACACCACAAAATAACATATTAAATATCAACGCGACCGTCAAATGTTTTTATCGATGAACACTACTGTCACCGACTCACTTTAATATTTCATCAACGAGTTCATCTGGGGTCAACAATATGATTAGGAAACAATTGAACAATGCAAAATAGCATCCACTGATAATAATTTGGCTAAGGTTTCAGTAACATGGTATGTGGAATTCGTAGCGGATTTAGGTGAATAACTGAATTGAATTCGCTAGCGATTTTAACACTAGCGAATTTAACTCTAGCAGTTTGAAATCTATTATAATAAAAAAATGTCATCATTGGCAACGTCACAACGTCACAACAGTATCGATATGATCAGGTCAAAGAATTTGAAACTAAACTCAAAAGACTCACTGAGGAGTACCAAACAAAAAAAAATACCGACGAAGAATTGCCGCAATTGACGTTACTGTGTACTCGGTATCAGGTTTTAATCACCGGAGACGGTATAATGCTATCCTCGTTGACGATGGTTGCCTTGATAGCTGCTCCAATTTGTATATCAGCGACAATAACAATTGCAGGAATAATTTCTATGATAACAAAAAAAAATATCATCATGCAGACATCGTAAACTACAAGACTACGTAATTAAATTCCATGTTGTATCAACCGCATACTCCCAATTATCCTCGATGATATCGTCGTCACTCGATAACATTAATATCCGATAGTGAGTTTTCAGCCATAGTACGTGTTGATGATTCAGCGATGTCAAAATTAGAAAAACAAGATGAGTATAATAACAATGGCAACATCGCAAGAACTAATTCAACGAATAGCGGAAAACACAACCCCGGTAAAAACCAAAATGATCTCAATAACATCAATGTCTGAATTCAGTGTGAATTTCCTTTCTGCGATTCCGGTGAAAAAGGTAGCACTAGCAAAATTACGAGTATACCACAGTTGGCCAAATATTAGATCAAAATCATTCGGTGGTCAACAGCAGAATAATTCCCTGGTGTTCGCGAATAAGAATAAACAAGACGGAACTCCTGACTGGAACGTTGTTTCGCTACCATCTGGGTCCTACCAAATCGAAGAGGTCAATAATGAAGTAAACGCAGAATAAAATCCATTACTGGAAAAGAATCAAAAATCGCTATTACGGTTCATGAGCCGACGTTATCATCCGCGATTGAGATAAACTCACCAAAGTATGCCGTATATATCTATGAGAGTTCGATAAGGACAATACTGGGTTGGCCTAAAAATCCACCTCGACAAAAACCACCTGAATCTAAAAAATCTGATTATATTTCAACGAAGGAGGATTGTCACGATTATTATGGAGCAGCAGTGGGACCTATAAGAGAAAGAAGTGAAATAAAACATTTGTTACTACTAGATAATTTTTCACTATATTTTGAAACGAAAAATTACAATGGTATGCAATATAATCGATATATGAACAACATGTTACCAAACGATTCAAATGGATGAATGCCAGTTTTACTGAAATTAGTAAAATCCAACGCAGCCGAGATGATATCATCACATACATTGAAGTGTGTAATAAAATTATCGCCGACATCGATGAATTCAATTCGAAAATTGTTTATTATATTAATAGTATTGCTAGTGGAACAAAAAAGGAGTTTGCAGTGGCATAATATACGCGTACAAGATATCCTCGTTGTTAAATTACCAGGATATAATGCACCAGAGTTAAAAAAAAAATTCTTAATGATACTATCGATGATGGTTTCAAAACTACTCACGACGCATGAAAAAAAATATTACAACAAACAACAATCCTCAAACATAATAATGACCCAGATGTTGATGGAAGACATATCGCACCTCAAAACGTCAATATATCCTCGGTGATTGCAGTGAATTTAGCATGTGATGTCATCGAAGAAAGTTACCAAATAAATCTCGAAAGGTCAAATCAAGCACAACAAGGATATATTTTATATTCATTTGCACCAACAGCTCCACCCGGGTTTATAATAGTTCAGGATCCAACTAATCAAGTCTATATGCGATGTCATAATGATTCGTTAGCGAGAATTAATTTCAAGCTCACCGACCAGTCAAATAATCTAATTGATTTACGAGGTAAAGTTTTACAAATTAGTCTGTGAAATCGTAAAAGAATTTTACCTCCATAGCAGCAGAGGGCGCTACAACGACTTTGCGTCTGCAAAAGAAACATTTTTTCGATTTCGGAGGAAGCCATGGTTTGCCAAATATACGCTTTTTTACGATTTTGGAGGAATCCTTGTTTTTTTCCAAATAGACGCTTCTATAAAGTTGTCGGATTCGCCCTCCTTGCGGCTCATACCTTCTTTACCGACCATAACATTGCATGACGGTGAACTGAGTAATAACAAATGAGACTGATTTAATTATTACATATGGGAAACCCCTTGAGATGCATCGGATTGCGGTAGGCAAGATCATAAAGCAGCAGTGGATAAAAAAAGAGATTTTTTGTATTCAAGAGGTTAAGTATAGTAAAAAAAACTGTCTGATTTTATTATCATAGGAACCACAGAAGCTGTTAAATGATAATCTTCATAATAAATGTAAAGGGTAAATTTAATTTGAATTATACAGATCTTTTGAATGAGGTTTATGCTCAAGTATGTTACAAACAGGACAGACAAGGTTGAACGATTGTTTTTTTTATTAAGATTGTTAAGTTTCTGTCACCGATGTTGAGAAAGCCATTGTCAAAGGCAGTTATTATACACGAAACGTGAAAAACTAAAATTAAAGTATTTCAAGATTAATCTGTCCACCACATGCTATTATGGTTTTACGCATTATTTTCTCTTAAGACCTTCACATATCCACAGCATATTGTATCTTTCGTTGGGGTAGGTTGGGGTCTAAAACATAACTACAACAGGCATGACAAACTTCATCGAATATATCGCGTAAGAATTCTTAAGCTAAATCCACCTTTATAACGGTATTCACTCTACCATCTTGTAGAGCTATTTTAATCCTAATTTCGGAAGGAAAATCTCCTATCATTCTATTACTAACGACAATGCATCATTTCATTATTAAGACTGAATGAGAGGTACAAAAATGTTTAAGCTCATATCTGGATTCCAAACTTCATATTTTACATGATTAGTTTAATAATGAAGATAGATTGGAAATATTTAGGTGTTATGTTTTCTTTTTTTGCACTATAGAAATGACTATGTCATTACTTTGAACATTTGGATCTTAAGAAATGATAGCACAATCTTCGAGCAAGACGTTTAAAAAGTGTGTATGAAGTGAAAAAATGATTTTTACAAGTGCGATTAAACAAAAACATTTAAATTATGCATGTTGTAATGAATTAGGTTTTTAATGATGAACTATATCCATGGATTTATCTTTACGAATACATATTTACTTTTTTCTACTAACGATCTCGAGATAATGGGTTTAAAAAATGATGATGTAGGAAACTGTTACTTTTGAATTCTGAATTGAATTGGATTACATTTTTTTGGGGTTGAATTTTCTTGACTAGATACGTTGTTTTTATAATATGTTACGTGAAAAGCCCTACTTACAGTACCAACAGTAAAACCAACAATCTTTGTCAAATTTATCAAATTAATTTTTAACCTGGAACAAAAATGAAAACTGGAAACAAAATAATTTATGAATTTAAGAATACGATCCAAACATCATCCATGTATAAGCCAATAAATAAATTCCTAGTAATGAAATGTTCTGCTGAATTCAAGTTCACGTCCAACTGAAAATCAGAAATAGAACACTAATACGTATGCTGTACTACGTACTGTGTTGTATCTATAGTTCCAAACTAGAAAAAAACAAGAAATATCACTTGGTTTTTTTAAATGCGATACAAAATTTAAGAACTGTTTTTGTCCAAGAATATTGTATGAATACTGAAATATTTCCATAGATACGAGATAATCGTTTAAAATCGAAATATAGTGAAGCAAATTTAACATAATCCTCGAGAAATGGCTTACATCAGAATAAATCGACATCAAGTTCTTTTTCAGCCAGACTGGGAAATTCTTAGAAATTCTCATTCACTCCTAGATACTTTATAAAATGTGCATACCATATATATTACATTAAACGAGATTGATAAAGATATTGTGATACATTTCATAAGAAGTGGTCTATACCATTTAAGTTACATATTATAAAATAATATGTAAATATTAATTTGAGAAACATTTATATTTAACATCACGAGTGTACGATATATTCATGTTTATACGTCGCTTTTAAATTTGAAGTATTACAACATCATACAGTACATCAGCTGTTCGTGCTGAAAGAAAGCAGACTTCTCATGAAACGTATGTGCTAATATAATACATTTATACCAACATTCTAGGTAAAGTGATTGTATTTTTAAAGTTACTTGAGCAATTTAAACTTTTCAAATTCTCTCATACTGACTTATTATTTAAATAACTTAAAACATTTAAAATTTAAATATCTTAAAGCTTAATATTTACATCATAAATATGGTGATATCAAAGATTAATTGCTCTAACGACTTTCTTATATATACTGACGTTGTGTTACCTATTTAGGCATCGGGTTTAGCCATGACATACAACTATAACATGATTTCCTTCTTGAATGGCATATTTAATTAAGTCTTGCAATCTTTGGGTGCCACGTAGATGGATTATTTTGTTAAAACACACACACACATTCTTGTATTTGGTCGATGTCGAGGACATGGGTATGTAACCTCGTATCGAGGACATTTGTTCTGGCTATCTTGGAGCTAAAATATATATAGTTTCTGGCAACAAATTTATACCAAATGTCAAAGTATCGAGGAACGTACTGTGGGATCAATTCTAAGGTATATGAAATTTGGCAATGCAAACGAGGACGCACATATTTACACACACATTATGTACAATCCATTCAAACTAAGGAAACACATATATATTGACCACAACATGGAAAATGCGGACAATTTGAATTTATGGACAATTTTGATTCTCATTAAATTGCACAATTTAAATGAACATAAATATTAAACCATACATTAACTATTCCGACTTAAATGATTTCTGCACACAGACGCAAATGTGGTTCATTTGGATTCATCCCATGAATGTCTTTACACGTTTCAAGAACCAAGGGACGATCATATTATGATTAGAGTTTGTCTAAAAAAGTCATTAATTATTACTTTAAACAGCAATGTCGGAGCCTTGTGATTCCAAACATTAGAACGAAGCACTGGACGACATTTGTAAATTTACTGTGCTGTAGTAAGTGTCCGTAATATATATATATATATATATATATATATATATATATATATATATATATATATATATATATATATATATATATATAATTGTATTTGTGTCGATAGTTCCGTTGTAAACGAAATCGTATTAAAACAACATACAAAATGAAAACACAAGGCAGCAATCTACATTGTTTTCCCAAATTTAAAGAGGTTATCAACAATAGCCAAACGCTCAGAATTTTCTACTGGACCAACCTGTATTTATAACGTGAAAGAACACTTATTTAGAGCTGAATTAGTTTGTAATATTTTTACTCATTTAGTCTTTCTTCAGTAAGGTGAATTAGGCGATTCGGGGAATTTTTTTTTAAACTTCCAGTAAACGATTCTAAACACCTTTACGAGGTACCTCGAATTAGCAAATGTATAAACTAAGTGATTTGGAAGGTGAACTGTGATAGCGTTGTACCATTAATGTATATTATTGTTCATTTATGGCGCCAAAACAATAGAACAGGATGAATATTTTGTGAAAAGGTATTGGAAACTTATCCCCATCCACTAACTCTATACAAATCATGTGTTCTCATAGAACTCTGTATTTCACTTCTGGAATTCCTGAACTTTATAGCTATTTAGGAGGTTTCAATTCAGTTAAAATAGATACGTTGTTGTCTATGTTGTTGTTGTTTTTATTGTTGTTTTAGCATATCATTAATCTATGTGTTGAGGTTCATATTAAACACTATACAAAAGAAATAATGTTTTTATGCCTGATATATTTATTCAGCCAAAATAACTTGAAGAATGCAAAGTCTCCGTGAAATACACAATATGTTTAACACAAACATTCGTTCCTATCGTCAACTACTAAAAACATAACGAATGTGGATATATGTACACTGTTGACATGTTTACACATGTAGCTAGAGCGATCAAAATAAGGTAAAGACGCAATCTATTAGTATTAACATTTCTCTTGTGGATATGGGTATATCATGGACAACGAGGACACGTTTACACATTTAGTCTGACCCATCAATACAAATTAAGGACGCACACTATTGACAACAAGATGGAGACCGTGGACACTGGTACAATACGAACAACGAACTATGAACACAATTACCAAACCACGAAGATAGTGAACATTGGTACATCAAGGACAACGTGAATACATTCTCTCTCTCTCTCTCTCTGTCTCTCTCTGTCTCTGTCTGTCTGTCTCTGTCTGTCTGTCTGTCTGTCTGTCTGTCTGTCTGTCTCTCTCTCTCTCTCTCTCTCTCTCTCTCTCTCTCTCTCTCCATCAAGTCATCCATTCTCGGGCTCTTATTTTTCATCCCTTTACAGATAGCTTTTATTTGAAAATTACATCTCTTAAAGTACGGTTATGAGTTATTCCAAATTAAATTATATAAAGGGCTTACAACATCAAACGAAATGTCCAAAGTCAAGATAGTATTACTATATTCGTGGTATCTTTCCTACAATGATCAAGAAAAATCTAAAACCAGCCATGTTAATCCACAACTTAATGTGAACTGAAATCTACTGATTTTACGTTATCTTTATACAAATAATCAGAATTGTATTCTTTTGAACCGCGACGTGCTGACACTTGCTTTAATTGATGTACGTCTTAACTTTGGCACGTTTTGAATTTATTTATTTAGCATTATTTTATTTCCCAGTAAACTGAAGCCTTTCTACTCGACAACCGAAATTAATCTCAATCAAACATTTAAATGTTAAACTACATACCATAAAACCAAAACTCATTCCCAAGTGGGAAATGGACTTTAGCTGCTAAATGCGTGACACGTGCTGGTCCAGATTTGTTAACAGTTAGAAGTAACTTTAAGTAGGCGCATCGGTGATATAATCTGGCAAGGGCTCGCGTGGTTAGAACAACACTTGACGGATCAGTGTCGACTAAGGGCTAATTTAAAGTCATTCATTAAAGAGAATGAACTCTCAAGATGAATGTGCATTAATTACAGGCTAATAGATAAACTTACAGTGTGTGTTTATCAGATTATCATTAAATGTGCTTGATCCATTTGTTTGCATAATTGAACGAGTTGTCTTTTTTAGCGAACAAAAGGAGACCGTGCATACTGGTACATCACTAATAACGGGGAAAAGCTTACACATTTAGTTTTGAACAATTAATATCATCTAATAACGCACAATATCATCAAAAACACGAATACTGTGAACATTGGTACATCATGGGTATTGAGGACATGTCTACACATTTTCTCTTAACTATTAATATAAACTAAAGACGCGCAAAATTAAGCAAAACACGCAGACTGTAGATATTATTACATCATAGACAATGAGGACATGTTTACACATCAATTTTGAACGACCAATTCAATCAAACGACGCACAATAGAATGTCACGAAACTATGTTGTTATGGGTATTACACTATAACGGTTTTGAAGACACGTTTCTTGGGAAATGTATTTTATATACAGCCATTCCAGCAAACACTTAGTGAACGCACAGGAGACCTATGTAGCAAATAATTTCGTTCAAATTGTTTCAATTTATCACAACAAACAATTGCGGAAACCTGTTATTTTGCAATGGCCAGCTATCGACTATCCTTCATTATAATATCACCTTAAGGTCGTAGAGAGCTATCACGGACCCTGGGGTTAAAACCTTTTTGACCTTTCCTAGTTCTAGTTGAATCAAAATTTTATGGTTTATAACATTAAAAATTTTGTTAAGCTGGGGTTCCCATCATGGGCCCCTGGCCCCAGGGATATTTACCCGGGTGCATCCCTCTTGTCGGTCACACAGACACACGCATATATATATATATATATATATATATATATATATATATATATATATATATATATATATATAAGAAGCAAAAGAAGAAACAAGAGCAAAAGAAGAGTAAACTGTTTTTTATTTTTATTTTTACCAATGACATGAGAAATACCCGCTGTATCAATACGGGATTAGCAATAATGATGATCCGAGTTGTGTGAAGTTACAAAATTAATTTTAAAATAGGTTTCATTTGCAAATGTTGGAAAGATGATGGCGCATAATACCAATTTCTCCGATGTGGTTCTAAATACAATTTGTCATAGGATGTGTAGATGTCTTTGTTTTCGTCTTATTTAATGCTAATCAAATTGATCATATTAAGCCATGTAAGCGGTACACAATATAAAGAATAAGAAACAAGAGGAAACCAAGTGTAACGTTTTGAAATCAAAGTTTCATCGGAGAGTAAAAGGTCTTTGAATGTTGTTTAACTATTTCCTTTGTCGACAATGGAACACAATATTTAGACCACTTCTTATGAAATGTATCACAATATCTTTATAAATCTCGTTTAATGTAATATATATTGTATGCACATTTTATAAAGTATCAAGGAGTAAATGAGAAGTTCTAAAAATTTCCCAGTCTGGCTGAAAAAGAACTTGATGTTTTATTCTGCTGTAAGCCATTTTTCGAGGATTATGTTAAGTTTGCTTGACTATATTTGGATTTAAACGATTATCTCGTTTATATGGAAATATTTCAGTGTCCATATAATATTCTTGGACAGAAACAGTTATTAAATTTTGTATCACATTTATAAAAAAAAACCAAGTGATATTTCTTGTTTTCTTCTGGATGGAACTGTAGATTCAACACAGTACGTAGTACAGCATACGTCTTCGGGTTCTATTTCTTATTTTCAGGTGGACTTGTACTTGAATTCAGCACAACATTTCATTACTAGAACTTTGAGAATTTAATTATTGGATTATACATGGATAATGTTTGGACCTTATTCTTAAATTCATAAGTTATTTTGTTTCCAGTTTTCATTTTTGTTCCAGGTTAAAAAGTAATTTGATAAATTTGACAAATATTGTTGGTTTTACCGTTGGTTCCGTAAGTAGGGCTTATCACGTAACATTTTATAAAGATGTAAATAGTCAAGAAAATTCAACCCCAAAACATTGTAATCCAATTCAATTCAGAATTCAAAAGTAACAGTTTCCTACATCATCATTTTTTAAACCCATTATCTCGAGATCGTTAGTAGAAAAAAGTAAATATGTATTCGTAAAGATAAATCCATGGATATAGTTCATCATAAAAAACCTAATTCATTACAACATGCATAATTTAAATGTTTTTGTTTAATCGCACTTGTAAAAATCATTTTTTTTTCACTTCATACACACTTTTTAAACGTCTTGCTCGAAGATTGTGCTATCATTTCTTAAGATCGAAATGTTCAAGGTAATGACATAATCATTTCTATAGTGCAAAATAAAGAATACATAACACCTAAATATTTCCAATCTATCTTCATTATTAAACTAATCATATAAAATATGAAGTTTGGAATCCAGATATGAGCTTAAACATTTTTGTACTTCTCATTCAGTCTTAATCATGAAATGATGCATTGTCTTTAGTAATGGAATGCACAAAGATTTTCCTTCCGAGATTAGGATTAAAATAGCTCTACAAGATGGTAGAGTGAATACCGTTATAAAGGTGGATTTAGCTTAAGAAATCTTACGAGATATATTCGATGACGTTTGTCATGCATGTTGTAGTTATGTTTTAGACCCAATCTATCCCAAAAAAAGAAACAATATGCTGTGGATATGTGAAGGTCTTTAGAGCAAATAATGCGTGAAACCATAATAGCGTGTGGTGGACAGATTAAGCTTGAAATACTTTAATTTTAGTTTTCACGTTTCGTGTATAATAACTGTTTTTGACAATGGCTTTCTCAACATCGATGGCAGAAACTTAACAATCTTATAAAAACGAACAATCGTTCATCCTAGTCTGTCCTGTTTGAAACATACTTGAGCAAAAACCTCATTCAAAAGATCTGTATAATTCAAATTAAATTTACCCTTTACATTTATTTTGAAGATTATCATTTAACAGATTCAGTGGTTCCTATGATAATAAAATCAGACAGTTTTTTTTACTATACTTAACCTCTTGAATACAAAAAATCTCTTTTTTTATCCACTGCTGCTTTATGATCTTGCCTACCGCAATCCGATGCATCTCAAGGGGTTTCCCATATGTAATAATTAAATCAGTCTCATTTGTTATTACTCAGTTCACCGTCATGCAATGTTATGGTCGGTAAAGAAGGTGTGAGCCGCAAGGAGGGCGAATCCGACAACTTTATAGAAGCGTCTATTTGGAAAAAAAACAAGGATTCCTCCAAAATCGTAAAAAAGCGTATATTTGGCAAACCATGGCTTCCTCCGAAATCGAAAAAATGTTTCTTTTGCAGACGCAAAGTCGTTGTAGCGCCCTCTGCTGCTATGGAGGTAAAATTCTTTTTACGATTTCACAGACTAATTTGTAAAACTTTACCTCGTAAATCAATTAGATTATTTGACTGGTCGGTGAGCTTGAAATTAATTCTCGCTAACGAATCATTATGACATCGCATATAGACTTGATTAGTTGGATCCTGAACTATTATAAACCCGGGTGGAGCTGTTGGTGCAAATGAATGTAAAATATATCCTTGTTGGGCTTGATTGACCTTTCGAGATTTATTTGGTAACTTCCTTCGATGACATCACATACTAAATTCATTGCAATCAACGAGGATATATTGACGTTTTGAGGTGCGATATGTCTCCCATCACCATCTGGGTCATTATTATGTTTGAGGATTGTTGTTTGTTGTAATATTTTTTTCAATGCGTCGTGAATAGTTTTGAAACCATCATCGATAGTATCATTAAGAATTTTTTCAAATCTGGTGCATTATATCCCGGTAATTTAAAATCGAGGATATATTGTAGGCGTATATTATGCCTTGCTGCAAACTCCATTTTTGTTTCACTAGCAATGCTATTAATATAATAAACAATTTTCGAATTGAATTCATCTATGTCGGCGATAATTTTATTACACGCTTCAATGTATGTGATGATATCATCTCGGTTGGGTTGGATTTTACTAATTTCAGTAAAACTGTCATTCATCCATTTGATTCGTTTAGTAACATGTTGTTCATATATCGATTATATTGCATCCAATTGTAATTTTGTGTTTCAAAATATAGTGAAAAATTATCTAGTGGTAACAAATGTTTTATTTCACTTCTTTCTCTTATAGGTCCCACTGCTGCTCCATAATAATCGTGACAATCCTCCTTCGTTGAAATATAATCAGAGTTTTTAGATTCAGGTGGTTTTTGTCGAGGTGGATTTTTAGGCCAACCAAGTATTGTCCTTATCGAACTCTGATAGATATATACGGCATACTTTGGTGAGTTTATCTTAATCGCGGATGATAACGTCGACTCATGAACCGTAATAGCGATTTTCGATTCTTTTCCAGTAATGGATTTTATTCTGCGTTGTACTTTATTATTGACCTCTTAGATTTGGTAGGACTCAGATGGTAGCGAAACAACGTTCAAGTCTGGAGTTCCGTCTTGCGTATTCTTATTCGCATGTACCAGGGAATTATTCTGCTGTTGACCACCGAATGATTTTGATCTAATATTTGGTCATCTGTGGTATACTCGTAATTTTGCTAGTGCCATCTCTTTCACTGGAATCACAGAAAGGAAATTCACATTAAAATCAGACTTTGATGTTATTGAGATCATGCTGGTTTTTACCGGGATTGTGTTTTCCGCTTATTCGTTGAAGTAGTTCTTGCGATGATGCCATTATTATTATACTCATGTTGTTTTTCTAATTTTGACATCGCGGAATCATCAACACGTACTATGGCTGAAGACTCACTATCGGATATTAATGTGTTATCGAGTGACGACGATATCGTCGAGGATAATTGGGAGTATGCGGTTGGATACAACATGAAATTTAATTACGTAGTCTTGTAGTTTACGATGTCTGCATGAGGATATATTTTTGTTATCATAGAAATTATTTCTGCGATTGTTGTTGTCGCTGATGTACAAATTTTAACAGCTATCAGGGCAACCATTGTCACCGAGGATAGTATTATACCAACTACGGTGCTTACACCTGATACCGAGTACACGGTAACGTCATTTGCGGTAATTCATCGTCGGTATTTGTTTATTTTTGTTTGGTACTCCTCAGTGAGTCTTTTGAGTTTAGTTTCAAATTCTTTGACCTGATCATAGCGATACTATTGTGACATTGCCAATGATGCAATTTGTTTTATTATAATAGGTTTCAAATTGCTAGCTTTAAATTCGCTAGTGTTAAATTCGGTAGCGAATTCAATTCAGTTATTTACTTAAATCCGCTACGAATTCCACATACCATGTTACTGAATCCCTAGCCAAATTATTATCAGTGGATGCTATTTTGAATTATTCAATTGTTTCCTTGTCGATGATCGTCATTATCATGTTGTTGACCCCAGATGAACTCGTTGATGAAATATTAAATTGAGTCAGTGACAGTAATGTTAATCGATAAATACATTTGACGGTCGCGTTGATATTTAATATGTTATTTTGTGGTGTCCACGTAAATGATCCGTGTTGGATCGCGTACGTTATTTATGCATTTATTTGTTCGTGAGGGATTTTTATTTTTTTCAAGTTTTTCTATCATCCTCGGTAGATCGTCCCTGATGACATAGTTGGTATTTTAATATTCTCGCGAATAACTTCTATTCATCGGTCCTGTTAAAGTTTTTACGTAACTTAGTAAATTGAGATGTATGAGTATCATAATCTGATCGCAATTTTATCAGATTATCAATGGTTGTTTTTATCTCCGTGAGTTGTTCTGTGGTAACCAGTGGATCTCCAAATAAATCGTTTAAAGGGACATGAAAGTGTTAATAGCTTTTTGTAACGCCGTAAATGCATTTACGTGAACGTTATATTCATCACGAATTTTTTAAAATAATTCTATCGTTGTTCATCAATTATTAATTAATTATTACCAAGCGTTGCTAATGTATCTGTGAGCTTCGAAACAAGTACACCTGGTTTGAGTTTACCCTCCTGGGAAAACAACGCGATAGTATCTTCTACTCCGTCGCCTCGTTTTGTCAAAATATAATCAAGGGTAACTTTACTAGTTTTCAATTTACCCTGACGATCTTGAAATTTAACTATTTCTTTGGGATCAACACTTGCTAGGTTTAACATCTCGGATATTTTATATTCGATTTTTGTTAGATCACCAGTTGCAGTGGTTTTTTCAGGCTTGATATAGATCTCCCCCAAATATCAATCATGCTATTTTATATAATTTCTCTCTAAAAAGCGCTTACTTGTATATTTGTGTACGGTTGTATGTTATGGTTTTCTCGATGATGAAATAAAGTTGAGGACATTTAATACTTCAATGCCTTATATTTGTGGGTCATTCTTTTCCTGTGCCGGTTTCGTAGAATACCAGATAGGATTTTTTAAGCGGTTTCTATAACGCATGCATTCTTTAGGCGGCGCTAACCCATATGAATAGGATTAAACAATCACACGCGGATCAATCGCATATGCAATCCAGTGGGTTACATGTCTGGTACTGTTATCGAGATTAATGATACCGGTTTCAACGCTGTTTTATTGTTGTGGTAATTGATGTCTCATTAAGACACGTCTAAAGTTTTGTATCGCTAGTATTTTAGCAGCATCGAGTAAATCAAAATTTGACATTGGAACTATAGGTTTCCGCGATAGAACCCTTGGTTCTCGAGTTAGTAAACTGTTCCCATTCTCAGGCCTGGAGTTCCTGGTAGTCGTAGACCTCTTCTCTATTTTGTATCCCCGCCCTTTTTTGGTTCATTGGTTGATTTGATTGAGCAATACTATGTACTGCTTTTGCACCAAGAGCTCCAGCTGCACCTAACGCGGCGGGTTTACCATCTGCAATTAATGCTGGAATCGCGGCGAGATGTGGGAATACACCACCTGATTTGATCATGTCTTTGATCGCGGCCGGTGAGAGAGAGAGAGATATCTGAACACCTTTTTTGTTTCTGATGGCATCATTGAAGTGTTTTATCTGACGAGTTATCAATGACAGTTTATTCTGACCGCCACACATCTGATTGTGTTCAGCAATATTGTGGTTCCACATTTTTTTTAGCTGATTCCGATTGCAATTGTTTAGTTTGACCATTAGTTAACGTAATACTAACATGACTAGATGACATTTTATTTAATAACATATTGATCTAATTTTTACATTACATATTTTCCACTGGTGCATCAATTACTTTCATTCGTCCAGCAACACATTCTAGTAGCATTGATTTGTCACTGAGAATTACAGCAATTGCTCTGTAACCACCAGCACCACCACCACCAGGATGATGATGATGATGATGAGCGGTTACGCTAGCTCGAAAGTGTATTTCAACGGCAGATTGTCTGGTTAAGTCTAGATGTTCCTATGAAAAGTAGTAGATGGTATATAGTTTTCTAAAATCCCATTGTGATATTTGCAGACCGGTATCTACATTATTATTATTATTATTATTATTATTATTATTATTATTATTATTATTATTATTACTATTATCATTATCACGTCTCATAAATGTCAGCAAACTATGATACGCGCGTGCTATTAAGTAAAACATCCTCGGTTGGTTCCTGTTGGCCGTTTACACTTAACGAGACTTCAATAATTAAATTCGCAGAGACAATGATGAGAATGTTTGTAATATAAATATACTTCTTCCTTGGGACAAGTAAACATGCTTAAATCCTATGCGTATTTAATTGAAGCTACATTAGGAACGACCAGAATCATATACTTTGAAGCAATATTTGTGATGTACATTATTAAAATCCAAGGTAGCTTGATCTCCAAAATTATCAATAGTATTATCGATACCCAGCTGTATTTTCCGGACAATACATATGACTCGGGAAAAGAACATTTTGATTCATATGTGAATATATCGCGCATTGTATGAGCTGAATGAATTTCAAATATTGCTATAATAGTGATCCAGGAAAGGAAAGTATTTAGCTGTTGTTACATTCGATCCTAAAAAGGAATCGAACATTAGCGTTGTGTTAAGAATTATTCAAGGTCACTGAATGTGAATCGAAAACATCTGTCCTTTTTGTAGACAAGCAAGTGTGGCACATGTTTGTTGATGAGTGTTGTGTATGTTTGCGTGCAAGGAAGGAAGATTATATTTTAATAGGCTATATCTTATTCGTCCACATGTATCATGTCTGATAAAAGAATGTATTCAAATAGTGTACACTTACGTAAGTCTTCTCTTCACTTCAATAAAATATCATATTGTTCTTCTTTTTAATATAGAACGTTTTCGCTCATACATTAGTATTCTCGAACATACGTTAGGAATTCATGGCCTAATAAGAGTTATTCATTGCGCTTCAGAAAATATGCATCACATAAAGAAATCATGATGATCACATAAGAATCCCGTTTAAGCGAACAACAATGCGTTATTAAGTAAAAGTGTACACTACATATAACACCCGTAACGTATACTTACACATTCACGACTTCACACTTATTGACATACAGTACAGATGTGAAAGCGCTCTGGTGTATTTGATATAGGTCCTTTTGCACTGGCTGCACGTGTTTCTATTTGGCACAGAAGACTACTTATGTTCAAATTATCTTTATTAATACAGATTTGTAAAATTACAATGCACTTGTGTATGTACGGGCAAATATACTTTTCATTCCGTGAGTAATCTATAACACCAATCAATTTAGTATATTTAGCGTGTAATAATCACTGGATATCAATAATAAGTTTTAAACTCGTTGATCAAAATTCTAACTTACGAGATGAACAATTACATGTTTCTCTTGATTTGAAATGGCATGACTTTGGTAATTAAAAATAACGTAGTTATAATAATGTATCGTCTCACGCGAGTAAACATCCATGATAAACAACAGCTCGAAGGCTCTATTAGAAAGTCATTCGCGTGAACAATCACGTCTTGCCCGGGAGATAAAACTCCGAGGTGTAAAAGCCTGTACTTATCACAGTTTATTTCGGTATAACGGTAGCGCTTGGGTCCCCGAACGTATGGTAACAAATATATTCCCAGGGTTGTTATTTGGGATGAAATATGTAACGTATCATTGGATATATTAAAACCGTTTTTTGAGTGGTTGTTAACAAACAATACGTCTGTGATAATGTGTGGCGGTCACGGTCAATCACCACCGTTTACTGGACCATCTCCTCACCAATGGCTGAAAAACAACGTTGACTATTACAAGGAAATTAACACCGATTATCGATAACTTCATGAACCATTAGCAACATTAAAATCCGTGATAAGATTACAACCAGATAAAATTTAATGTGACATAAAACGTAGAAAGATTCCTGAAACATCGATTGTGGATTTTTTGCTTAACGTGGAAACCAACAGATTTGATAATCGCGAGCAGAAAGATAGTCAGAGATGCACTTCAAGTGAAATTATTTCAAATACATAAAAATATATTTTCGATGGATCCGGTTCCGTTATGTAATGAACCTACAAATACACGACGGCAAAACATCGATGTTGATATTCTGGGTACTTCCGAGAAACAAACGCTCGTGTTAAATGATATTTTACTAATTGATATCAATGTTGTGGAAGACACATTAAACTCTGATAAAGCTCCATGGAAGTTAGGATACACGATGACAATACACTCGTCGTAAGGATTAACTATCACAGATACGATTGTTTGGATCATAGACGATTTCATCGAGTGGTCGAATTTAGTTTACTTGGCAGTATATCGAGAATTATATTTGACCATAAATGCTATTGCATGTTGCTGAAATGATGTTTTTAGTTCTCCAGTTATTGACTTCATTTCATGCTTGTGCAACGTTATCTTTTGTATTCATATTAAAATGTTTATATTGTAAGAACGCAATCATATATGAATAAATGCATGAAACGTATAGTAACTTTGCGCTTTACGTTCAACGCAGACTTTTGGACGAGTTTTGTTTTGAAGAAACGCCAGGAATCACATATAAAAATAGTGTTGCGTTTAAGTACTCATTATCATTATTGTTCTTGATTTGAAGATAATAATAAAACAAATATAAATTAACAGCCCATATTTTTTTGTAATCAGTGTCTTTATACTAATTGTTTTATCATTATTATTATCATCATCATCATCAATATCATCAGTTTCTTGACCTAGTGTTGTCGTCTTGGCTTTGTGCTGCTGAACATCTAACCTGCACTTTTCTCGATCTTTGTTTAATATAAATTACTTAAGAAGTGCGAGGTACTTAATATATTATGACAGCTTTCAAATATAGCAACATTTGTTGCTTTGTAGTTTATAGTGTTAAGAGAATGTATCTAATCTTTCTCGCAATTGTTTTAAAGTTGCAAGTTCAGTGAAAATCACTAAAGTCTGAAAACATTGAAACATTTGTTTTAGTTCTTCAGTTTTGTTAATTACGTGCTGGTGTTTACATTTGCTTCTTTAAAATAGTATTATGGCTTTTTTTTAAACATATTTTGTCTTGTATACTACAGTGCGCGCGAACACAGAGTATGTGTAAACTTCTGTATATACCACGATAAAGTAAAGTGTATCCCACTGTATCATTCTCTTAAATTTTGAATTTAGTTTCTAATGTTTTGTTTTATGACTTGTAAAATAGAAACAGATAATGTTAGTCAATAATTCCCTGACATATTTAGTTTGACCGTTAATACAATTGTACTAGGTAGCGTAATTATAACCAGCTTTTTTATTTGTGTTGATGTGGATACAGATATGTTCAAGATTTTACATTCAAGCTTTCAATCCGTAAGAATTTATATTTAGTAAATAAGCAATACGGGTTTCACGGAAAAAGAATAATCATTGCTTTTCTCGATTGTTAAATGCCTTAAAATGAGAATGCCTTAACAAAATATATTAGTAAAGATGCTTCTAGATAAAGAAATAAATGTGTATATATTATCTCAAGTTTTAATGATGCATATCATTTGACCAAGGATTTGTCTAAAAAGTCTGAAAACATTGAAACATTTGCTTTAGTTCTTCAGTTTTGTTAATTACGTGCTGGTGTTTACATTTGCTTCTTTAAAATAGCATTATGGATGTTTTTAAAACATATTTTGTCTTGTACACTACAGTGCGAGCGAATACAGAGTATGTGTAAATTTCTGTATATACCATGAAAATGTAAAGTTTATCCTCTTGTATCATTTTTTAAAACATGTGCAAGAGTAAACACACTTTCGTGGTTGATGAACGTTATGTTGGACACATTAACGGAAAGATGTGGAATGCACTTGTTGATCACTTTATCACGTTTACATCGGGAATATGCAAGTAGGGCATGAGCCCCAATGTTGTTCACATGTCTGGAAAAGTCATGGCACGCATTTGTTGAGACGTTTATGTTACACACATGAAGATAACATAATGGAAATGTTTTTGCTGATGATCCATTACTGGGTGCACAAAACAAATTACATGCACCTGGTGAAAAAAGATCTTGTACACACGCACACTAAAGGTCTTGCATTTTATTGGTAATGAGTTTTAAACGTTTTCCATCGCTGGAGTTTTAACAAGGGACGTATTTGGGTTACACATTACAATCGAAACAAACTCTATATGTGCGCGTTTCTTCTGATTTAGTAGCTATATTTATACGTATGTCTGCACAATTATCTCTTTCTTATATAAGATATACGTCTTCTGAGACTTTCCACAAGATGTAGTAAGAAAGTAATATCTACTATTACCAATGTTATCACTCTTTTACTTAAGCGGCGCTAATAATTTATAGAAGATAGTTTTATTTTAGAACAATCAATACATGAAAACGTAAGGTTACGCAATTATTAAAATATGCATGTTTAGTTTCAAACCATTAGATATTCACCTGACAGTACAATTTCAACTGACTCGTCACCATACTGTTATGATACAGAATTTCAACGACAACCATTATGAGCATTTGAACCTGTTTCAATTGAGTTAGTACGACAATCGTGATGAAAAGTGCACCAAAGTCTTGTGAACTTGATCCAATTCCGACATCACTGCTGTTTGAGTGATTTGACCCAATATTGCCTTCACTAACTGAAGTTATTAATATCTCTCTCTCATCGGGGAAATTCCCATCATTATTCAAAACTGCCATCGTAAAGCCTCTGCTGAAGAAACCTACTCTTGACCATAACGATGTAAGGTACTACCGCCTAGTTTATAATCTCCCATTCAGATAAAAAATCTTAGTAAAGGTTGTTGTAACCCAACTTGTATCTCATTTGAATTCAAACAATCTTTTATCAATTCACAGTCTGCATATCGCCCTTGCCACAGTACGGAAACTACTCTTCTGAAAGTATTTAATGACATTCTCTCTGCTTTGGATAATAGAAAGATTACAGTCTTCACTCTCTTGGATTTATCTGCAGCATTTTGACACAATATACCATGATATATTACTTCACCGTCTCCAGCATGTATTCCGCATTCAGATAATAGCCTTACAGTGGTTCAAGTCCTAGTTAGTCAATTGGACACAAATTATATCTGCAAATGAAATACATTCCAGCCCAGTTGACGTATGTTGTGATGTTCCACAGGGATCTGTTATTGGACATGTTTTCTTAAATCTATACACTCAGCCGCTCTCAAATGTCATAGATCATTACCCAGTGTCG
This sequence comes from Unio pictorum, assembly GCA_030141615.1. Taxonomy (NCBI): domain Eukaryota; kingdom Metazoa; phylum Mollusca; class Bivalvia; order Unionida; family Unionidae; genus Unio; species Unio pictorum. The sequence continues at coordinate 590,358 of JARLTB010000237.1, read as the reverse complement.
CACCGATTGTACACTCTTGACACCCATGGAGTGAAGATTTGCATTTCTTATGTGAAATCATGGATGACATGTAACAAGCTGCAGATGAATGATGATAAATCTAAGGCTATTCTGATCACACAACACAAAGACTTTCTCATTCACCTTATTTACCTTGATTTATGATGGGGGTAGCACAAGACCATCAGTTAATATTGCATTTCGTCCCAAGGTAGTAGATGTTTTAATTTTTTAAAAATTGAATTCTGAAAACTAAACCGAATGTGAACAGTGCAAATATGTTAATGCGGCGAATACTTTGTCTTGATATTTGCTGCACCATGAAAGAATGTTAAGTATTCTGCCGTATTTAAATAACCAAAATTTAAACAAAGAAAAAGGGATACGATTACCTTTATAAAACTTGGTTAGTTTGTGAGGCAAATATGAGCCTGTTAACTAAGTAAACAAGTTAGATGATACCAATTGCTACACTAGATGACCCAAACAGAAATGCCTGTTTTTAACATAAGAAGAACTGTGATTGGTCAATCACACTGCCACAACAATAAAAGATAGGAATCTTAATTGATTAATTAGCATTTCTTCCGTATCTCAGTATAATGCCTAGAACTTTACTCGAGACCCACTATTATGTCCGTTAGGTTTGTGCCTGTTTGACTCTGAACTATTGCAAAGTACATGATAAACCACCAAACAATTTAGGTGAAAAAGAAAGTCAGTAATTCAAAATAGACAGAGTATTTGAAATTATTTACAAATCATGGAAAACCAGAAAGGAAACAAAAGCAAAATGAACCCATCTCGAAAGGAAAATTATTAATTGAAATGACGGATAAATATGTATTTAAAAAATGGCCAAATATTACACAAATATATGGTATAGTAGTGGTGTGTTAGAGAATTTTCTAACTGATCAAATCTAAAAACGGATGATTTTAATTAGGGTAAAAAATATATTTCAGATATCTCGTAGCATAAGTGCATGTCTGAATATCTTCGAAGAATATGTAAAGATAGATTGTTCCATTGTATAACAGACACTGTCCTGAGTTTTGCAATCGTGTGTTACCGATTGTGTTGCTTCATATTTGACTTATTCAATTCCTGTTTATTTAGAGCTTTATGTTATTGCAAAGATGTGATCATATCTATTGTGGTCTGATGCTAGACATAATTTAGAGTTAGTCGTGGTGAGGTTCTGTTTAGGAATCATGTTCATGAAGGCCTCATTCGTTACAAAATGTGTGACTCCTAACCGTTAAATTTAACATATAGTGGCTATTGCAACTATGTATCATTGATATTATGAATACTGTAGATTGATAACAAGGAAAGGGTAAACATTATCGTTACGACGAACCAGATTATTGTAAGTTACTTGGTACAACTTCGGTTTTAATGGTTTCGTGGGGCGCAATATAGTTTTATCTCACTCCAGAAGTTTACTTATTTTGTCTCTTACGTAAGAGAGGGGAGAGAGAAATGGAAAAAAAAATGCGATGAAATTGGGTAATATTTAAATTTAATTTAGAACACAGGGTTTATTACTACTTTTAGCGTTATTTTCATATTTTATTTATGATTAATGAATGAGCAGAAATTCGTCTTTGATCTATAGTTCTGCAATTGAAAAAATGTTTATAGATTCTTATTATGGGGTGATTGTTTAGACTCTGAATTAGTGCAAACATTTTGGAAATTAGATATGTATGTTAGACGGTTAGTTATTTCATGCATAAACGGAAACAACAAACAATAACTCAAAACGTTTGTTGCATACAAGTTTACTTCAGTTTTATCGCAATGCTCATCCTCATAAGATGTACAGAGCGTTTTGTTTTGCTTGTATACTTACTGTGTGGTATAGTCAATCATAACCCCACTGGTTCAGCGTAATCAAAAAGTTAATTACCTTCCTCCAAACATCTATTGTTACGTATTTATATTGTAACTGTCGCTATCATTATATTTCATATACAAGATATTAAACAATGCGTAATTAAAGTACCATTTGTAATTCCAGCTATTACAACGGACACCGAATGTATGCCATTAGGTTCAGTCATACATATAACAAAGAAGCTCACAAATAGGTCAAAATAACAATTGCGGGCATGTGTTCGTTAATTATTGCAGTATGTATACTATAGTACGTAGAATTACAATTTGTAGGGTGAATCATTAAGTTGTGCTTGATATACATGCATATTTTGAGATAAGATCAATGTTATGTACAGCATTTATATTGTAATTCGCTATTGGCTTAATTCGTAGTAACCTCATGCATGTGTTTATTAGATAATCTTGATTTGAAAATGTTGAATTGAATTATAAACTTTGTATAAGATTGCAGTGTACAACATTAGTTTATAAGGATTTACTTATTTGTGTATACATGGTAGGATTATCTATCTATCCATCTATTTGTATATCGGTATATATATATATATATATATATATATATATATATATATATATATATATATATATATATATATATATATATATATATATATATACCGTGTATTATCAGGGAGAATATGTATTTCGATGAGAACGAATGTCTGACCAAAGAAAGTAATGACTTACCTGATGATATTAATGTTTAGTGTGAGTTTACATAACTAGGGGAATATACTATGCTAATTTCCTTATGTGTTAATACAGGACGGTTTTAGAGACCAGAGGGAATTATCCCAGTGCAGTTCGTCCGAGTATCTGGGAGACAGAAGAGAGGGAAGAACGGAGGGAAAGAGTGAATGAAGGTTTTGGGGACCAGAGGGAATTACGTCTGTGCAGTTGATCCGAGTCTCTGGGAGCCAAAAGAAAAAAGAATAACGGAAGCAGAAGTAGACGGACTGGAGGGAGCTGGATTAAGAGTCCAGAAAGATCATACAGATGAGAAGAAACAGAACAGGATGTCAATCTATTACACTAATTATGATGATGAAAAACGCCGTCTCTTGGTCGAGTGAAAGACGAACGATTGGGTTTTAGTTGACGTTTTTTAAAGAGATGACTGTTATTGAGTCTTGTTAAATTGTTATTATTTAAATGTCACAGTTTGTACATTCATTAACGTAACTGTCGGCACCGCTGACTGGGAGCTCGGAACTTTGTATCACTCTATCTCTACTTCAATTTCTGACAAAATCGAACCAGGGTACAGTTTCAATAATATTTTGAATACAACACTCCAACCTAAATAAGGACAACATAAACACTGTATATAGGTAATCAGGCTTACAGTCTTTCAAGCGAACATTAATGATGCACCACTTAACTGAAAAGTCCCTACATTAAACGGCAACATATATTGTTTTAAGCTGATAAAACAATTTAGGTCGTATATTTCCCGTCGATGGGAGGGATGTGACAACTTGGGGCAAATGTATAAACTATTCGATATTACTTCGAATGATAGTGACTTATTAATTATTGCACTTTTTTTTACACTAGGCTGAAAGGTTGATGCAACTAATTCATGGGGAATACCGTTACAAGATACTTGCAGCAGATAATTTACTTCAGTTTTAAATAAAAGATTTAATATATAGACCATCAAACGTTATAAAGTATCCCAAAGGCGGGATTCGGAGAAAGTTACTCAAAATTAGATAATATTTTTATATTGTTATCTGTAAGACAGATCTATCTCGCAATAATGGGAAGATTATATTGATTGTGCGTCTATTTTGAACGATATTTGATTAAGTTGATAGAGGTTGTTCAATACACAAAGATTGTCATTAGAAATTTATATATAATTCAGGAAGGAAATCAAATATATAGACACTTAAAGATCAATATATATTCTGAAATAAGGCATAAAGTGAGTCAAGTTTGTGTGTTAAGACCTTTCATTTTCAGGTTTGAAAATGAGTTATTATCAATGATGAATGCAATGGTGAAACCGAAATCTTTGTTGGCAAATAATTAGAAATTATGATACTCTTCTTTATGGTGATCATTTGTTTTTTTTGTGCTGATGCTCCATTTCGAATTACAAAGAGTGATAGGCATACATAGCTCTTTTCTGTAAATTGGAGTCTTATAATAAGCATGGATAAGACAAATGTCATTTCTAGTTTTAAAAGGTGGTATAATTAAAAATTGGATCTTTCATAAATAGAATGTAACTAGTTCGGAGTATTATGTTTTGTAGTATATTTAATTATTATGCAAGCCTATATAACTTAAGTCAAGAAAGTAAAAAGAAAACTTGCTTTTCTAATACTGCTTTCATATTATGAGATGATAATAATAAACCGGTTTTGATTTATTCATGCGAGATATGTGGATACTAGAATATAAATCCGCAGATAAATGCCATCAACAGTTCTGACATTTTTATCCTGGGAGACACTCTTAAAAACCCGAAGCTCTCAGTGAATGTAAACTCTATAACATAAATTTTGGCTATTATATTAAATGTGTAAAATATATATTGATGTAAGATGTTGCATAAGCCTGAATAAAGATGCCCCAGGGAATTCTACATGGCGTTAACGGCATCGGATGATAGTGAGATAATAATTGGTCAACTTATATTAGACCATTTTTTGTATGGATGAGACAGATGTTTTTGGATATCACATGATATTCCAGACGTTGATTTATTTGTTGAGCAAAAAAGAAAAAAGTTAATGTATTGTAACCTTAAAGAATAGTACGAAGAAACAAATGCATCAACTACTTTAACAAAATATTAAAATTCTTAAAGTCTCATTAAATGTGATTTTTTAATGTTAATAAAGACGAAATAAGACGGTTATACATTCTTTTCAGAAATATGTAACTTAGTTACAAACTTAACTGAACATTGGGACGTTGATTATGTTATTGTTGAGAGAGTGGAGAAATTAAACATGCGTTCCGGGTTTTTTTAGGCTGCCAAAAATATTCAAAATGAAGATTTAGGGTTCGTTGGAAGCACTATTTCGAACATCCAAGTTAAGAAACATTTTGCCATTTAATATAATAAATCTGATGAGAGAGTAGGAAAGAAAAGAATAATTAAACACATGTAATGTTGTCATGTATATTATGTCCAATGTTTGTGCTTATATGACTTACCATCATCCTGCAGACTTGGAAAATATTGTTTCCACCCGATTTATATATTTTCCTCATTGTATAATCTTGTAATTGGATCAATGGCCTTACGAGACAAAGATACATTTCTTTCTAGCAGATATGTTGGCATTTAAAAGAAAAAGAGAAAACATGGAGGGATAAAGAAAAACAAAACGTAAAAAATGCCCGAAAATTATTTGTTTTCATATTAAAAGCTAAACCAGAGAAAACATAATGTATATGTATAATTATTTTCCAGGTAGCTATATATGTTAATCATATAATACAATAAACAGTATAAATCAAGACATGCAATTGACATAAAGTGAAATAAGTCATAGTCATATCGTGGCTTGTATTCTCTCCTTGCATAGCACTTGCAAAGCAAAAACCCAGCACTAGTCCTGTTGTGCGATGCGTTTTCTCTCTACTTGTCAAAATAAGCAGGATAGGTTGTTTTCGCTTTGTCTTTAACAACACTGATGACCTATAGACTCCTCGTGCTTAAATTTGGAATGATTAGTATTGATTATATCATTATCAATACCTTTCAAACTTCAATCGAAACCAACGGAACTTCGAATGAATTGTTATGTATAATTCAAATACAAGTAGATGTTTCTTTTATTACAGTGTATTATATTCTCATTTTCATATATTTTGGTCGCTCAGCCGTGAGCATTAATTATAAAAACAGTCATGTTATTCTCAAAATAGCTCTAGCAAGCAAGATAGTATTTATATATCAACTCAGATTGAACATTGGTTCGAAATAGTAAGAGATCATAAAACAGTCCAAAAAGTTCAAACCGTATTACAGGTACTTTCTTGGTCAGATTAGGTTCAAAATAGACACTTTTGACTCACGGAAGAAAGACCACCATATTGTAACGAAAGTACTTGCATTGTGTTCTCGATACGTTATGTCAAGGAAACGCATGCTCCAGCAAAACTTTTTTAAGTCACTGCCTTGAGTTACAAGAAAGCTAGAATCATAGAAACTTCAGATTTTCTTGCTATAACTGCTCCTGATATACTACATAATAAAATGAGAAAAGGAATTAGAAACCTCATTACGTTCCTGTGCAACATGTTTCGAAACGTTAAAGCAAGCATTTTATGTTCGAAAATGCTTCAAACCGTATCAACGAATGTTACCTACACTTCTTCAATGCATACATATTGATCAAAAATTTCATTTACTTTTAACATTACTAAACCCAAAGACTATTATATGCCAAAATTAAAGTATTTTAATTGTGATATGTTTTTTGTTTCAAAGAACGCATTGTCTCTCTTGATAAATGCACAATGGCTCAATTTCCGATTTTAGAAATAAATTGCTTCCAAGATGTGACAATGTATATATAACAGCATATGTACTTACTGAAGATATTAGACCAAACATATGAAAAAAGTATCACAACAAACCTTAGACAACAAAATATGAAATAAATAATTAAAAGAAATTATCAATAATCGGAATCGTGACGTCTAAAGCTATTGTTGTAGACACATGATTGTTAAAATAAAGAGCACATATCGCAATAGGTGCATGAAAATGACGCATTAACAATATCAATCAGTGCGTGAGTTTTATCGCTGAATGTAATCGGCATTCCTAAAGAGATGTATCAAGATACCAAATTAGAATAAATATGAATTAAGCAAAACAATGTTAAATTTTACCAAAGCAAAATATACATTTTAGTGCATTCACTGGAAACTGAGCAGTTTTACAATATTCAGCAATTCAATATGATGGCAAACCACCATGTATTTGTAGAAAATGCTAAGAGCCTGTGTCTTGTATTTCGACATCAATATTATTCAAAGAATTGCACGACCTTTATTCTCGGTACAAATTGGCTGAGTTATTAATTAATTACACCGTGTTCAAATTCCAAGCATCAAAATTTTGGTTAGGAAAATAAATACAACATACAAATGAAATTATTATTAACCGAAGAAATAATTCGATACAAGATGGACGTAAAGTAACGTAACACAGACACCAATGATTTGTGCGACATGTCCACACTTAAAAGGGACAAAAATGTAGCTAACAAATATTCCTCGTTTAAGGTGCCTTCTGAAGAATACTTACCATTTTATTGTCAGAACTCTCAATTAATGAGAGTTGTGACAATAAAATGGTAAGTATTCTTCAGAGACAACTTCTTTCAAAATTTCTACGTATTCAACAATAAAAGGGGAGCCAATCAAAATATACGTATAACGTAATTTAGTTAGTTCATGTCGGTTTGCACTGACCTATGTTCTATGCAAAATGTAATGGATTTGAAAACCATAAACACGTAATAATTTTTGGAGATCAATCTAATAGACCGCTATATCGCCATTTTTTAACAATACATTCATTAGACATACAATGACATAATGACGATATATATTAGCATAAAGCATTTGAATAAGTGATGGAAGTGTGTAAAAATGAGTGAAAAAATCAAGGTTATCTTTTAACTGAATATCGATGGAAATAAAGCTTCCTAATTATATATTTGTTATCTTCTAAACAGTAGATGTGAACTATGTATATTTGTTAGTACTACATTCGTATAATTTTTTTTTTATTGTTCACTCATAATTCAAACTAGCATCCAGCTAATTATGACAGCATTGTTTTACATTATTATCCTTATTATTATTATTATTATTATTATTATTATTATTATTATTATTATTATTATTATTATTATTATTATTATTATTACTGCTACTGCTACTACTTTAAGTGTTTCTTTAATTTTATTTCTGATAGCCGTTCATAAGAATGAATGTGTAAAGCTCAATATAATTGCAAATTTCTACTCATACATAACTGTACTTAGCAAATTGAAGTACTATCCACCACCAACGTAACCCACTGGTCATGGAATGATGTGAATGAAAATACATCTGAGAAACCCAACTGTTATTGTAATATAAAATTTGTATATTTGACCGTTAATCCCTTTTATTTACACGGGAAGGTGTTGTTTACTTCATTTTCTGTATCAAACATTCAAACACCTTTCTTAGGCTGGCACCACGAACCATACGTGCTAGCTACCTAATCAACCTGTACTCTATTTGACCGTGCCGAACATACTTATGTCTCGACTGCAGGCTGATCCAGGCAGAGAATTTCTCGGAAAAGTAAAGGCGCTGATGAGCAAAAACGGAAATAAAAATTCGCCGTGGACATTTTTGTACCATTCATTCTCTTACATTACATTATGTTATATGCTTAGGCTCGAATAAACAGTAATATAGAAAGAGTGAATATAACAAGCTTGTAAAAACGTAAACAACAATTTATTAAGCACAAATATTTTCCAGAAAAGAAAAATAAACTTACGATTTTGAGAATCAATTCCAAAATTAATAAAAAAATAATTCAAAATTATCCACTAGATAAATTGCAAAAGTCCTTGTAATAAAAATGTCCAAATAATTATAAGTTCGAATTCCAGCGAAGTATCCAAGATGTCAGACGATGTCACTTGATGAAGTCAGTTCTTGTTAATACAATTTCTATGAGCATAATTCTTTTCCAGATAAATAACCAAAAAATTCCTCTTGCTTCTAACGAATTGACATAATTTCCAGTACAAGGTAATTTATAATAACTAAAAACGTCACAACTTCATATTCTAAAAGCCCAAATTCTACTGAATAGCTTGCTCCAAAACATAGTTTATATATCTGTGTCTACGTAAACAAGAAAGGGGTCACGATCTTCTACAATCTCTCAGAACAATTTTACGTTCAAGAAATCACGTAAACAGCGTATGACCCAACTAAAATAAAAAAATGTTTATACAAACCTCCATTTTGTCCTTGGAACCATCCATTTTTTTAAAAGCTTGTTTACAACTCTGAAGCCAGGTCAGAAATGAGGTCAACACCTGGTGTTTACTCTGTAAGATCACCCCCCTTCAATGAACGAATCTAAAAACTTAAAATGCCAAATTTAAATCTAACAAACAAACAAAAATAAAATGAAATATAAATGATTATCAAATATATGTAACACCTTCTGCCATAAAAAAAATAAAGGTTTATATGATAATTTTTTTTAACCACAAACCAATTTACATCTGAGGTTAAAAAAACTCGTATAAATTACAGTGTACATGATATATTGTAATACACGAGAAAGAGCATCTATTGGTTTAACTTGTACATGTCCAACAAAAGTATGTCCTAAGAAAGGCACGATAACACGTCAGAATTCACTTTTAGATAGATTAACTGTCAAACCTGCATCAGTGAGTCTGTCAAAGAATTTTCGAATTGTTGCTAGATGTTCTATCCAGGTGTCGTTGTAGATAATGACGTCATCTATATAGGCATCACAAATTCCTCGACCAGAGGTGATCATATTCATAAGACGTTGAAATGGCCTTTCGTTATATTGATAAAGTCCATCTGGAGTCACAAATGATGAGATTTCATTTGCTCTTTCCGTTAGTGGAATCTGCCAAAATCATTTCAGAAGGTAAAATTTGGTGACATACTTGGCATTCCTGATTTTATAAATTCAATCGTTAATTCTTGGTAATGGGAATTAATCTGTTTTTGTCACACTTTTCACCTTCCTATAATAAGTGCACATACGGTAAATTTTATCTGGTTTTTAAACAAGTATGCATGGTGAAATCCACTCACTTTTTCTGGGCTCAATAAAATCATTCTCCAGCATATATTGCATTTCTTTTTTTAAGTATTCCTGTTTGAGTGGAGTCATCCTGTATGGCTGTTGTTTAACAGGTTTAGAATTTACAATTTCAACTTCATGAAAATGTTAGTTTGTTATTGTAGGAACGTCTGAAAAGAAGTGCTCATATTCAAATAATAAACTGTTTCAGTTCATTTCTTTCTGGCCCTTGTAAATGTAAAAGTTCTGGTCTAGATCTTTCATAGTTTCTGAATTACAAAGATTCGACATTTCAATATAAATAGAATCTGATGATATTCCTTCACTGAGTGGGACAGGTACAATTAAATTAATTACAGGTTTAACATGGCTATCTCTTTCAATATAATCATTTATCATGTTTTTATGCCAGAGTTGCTTTTGTTTGCGCCTCCCAGGAGTATTTTTGATGTAATTTAAGTCATTAATTTTCCTGTCAACAGTGTAGGGACCATACTATTTGGCCTGAAGAGGATTTTGCGGCATCGGTGAAAGAGCCAGGACTCTATCACCAGGCTGAAAAATCATTTCCTTCGATTTTTTTATCATATCTTGATTTCATCTTAGATTTGCAGAGTGCAGATTTTCTCTTGCGACCTCACAAGCCTTTGACAACTTGTATCTAAACTCGGAAACATAATGAAAAAGATTGATCTCAGTATCTTTATTAGAGAGAAGTTTTTCTTTCAATAGCTTCAATGGTCCACGCACAGTGTGTCCAAAAACCAGTTCAAAGGAACTGAAGCATAAATAGTCTTGAACTGATTCTCTACCAACAAACAATAGTAAATGGATTACTTCATCCCAATCTTTATTTGTATCAAAACAATATGATCGGATCATATTTTTCAAAGTCTGATGGAATCTTTCTAAAGCTCTCAGGGTGATAGGCAGAAGATTTGAATTGCTGAATGCCGGATTCATACATAACTTGTTGGAAAGCTCCAGACATGAACTTTGAATCTTGATCAGACTGAACAGATTTGTGAAGGCCATACTGAGTAAATAACTTTATCAAAGCTTTTACTATTGTTTTAGATTTAATATTCCTTAACGGAATAGCCTCTGGAAACCTTGTTGACGCGCACATAATGGTCAACAGGTATTGGTTACCTGACGTAGTCTTGGGTAAGGTACCTACACAACCTACCATAATTCTATGAAATGGTTCGTCAAAGGCATGAATAGGTTGCAGATTAGCCTTAGGTATCTTCTGGTTTTCCTACCATTTGACAAGTTTGACAAAATCTACTTTATTTGGCAACATCACTTTTGATCTGTGGCCAATATAAGTGAGTAAATATCTTGTGATAAGTTTTAATAATCCCGAAATGTCCAGTCAAAGGTAATTCATGGGCCAGTTTAAGTATTTCCTATCTGTAAGGTTTTGGAACTACTATTTGATAGATCACCGACCACTCATCACCAGCGGGTACCTCGGGAGGTCTCCATTTTCTCATAAAAATATCATTTTTTAATGAAATAACAGACATGAACTTCAGTGGCTTCACTCTCATTTATGGCCCTTTGAAACAAACAGGATATCTCATGATCTCTTTTCCTGTTCGACGACAAGTGTCTGTTGTTTATCACCCTGATTAGAATAAAGAGAATGAGTTGTTAAAAGAGGATCAATATGATCAATACATTCTGATTGATCTAAACAAGGGGTAAAAGTGACCTCATCAAAAGCCTGAACTATACACGTGTCGGCTAAAGGAATACTGAATTCATTAACATCAATCTCATGAGCTTTTTTTGCCATAGCTCTGGTAACTTCACACACTTGAAATATATCAGGGAATGTTTTTGCAATTGGATCAAATTTCTGATCCAAATCAGGCTTGACATTTACAAGTGGATTAACCACAACATAATTCCGGCTAAGTCGTTGTCTAGCAATAAACGAATGCCCTCAACGGGTAAAAGCGAGACTGTTGCGAGTGTCACAGGTCCTGATACTAAGTCTGATGATAAATTTACACAATGGAGAGGAACATTAACAAAGCCGCACTCTACTCCCTGAATAAGAACACTTTCATTAGAAGAAGACTTCTCAGAAAAAGACAAAGTACCTGATAATACAAGACTCTGAGAAGCTTCTGTGTCCCTTAAAAGTTTAATAGGGATGTGATTGGCTGAATCACCCAAGAGTGATATAGAACCTTTGATATGAATGGTTCATAATTCTCCATAATAAAATCAGACTGAGATTTATTAGACCCAACAAATGTATTGCTTTCAATACATGACCGTGATCTTGACCTCTTAGAAATAAGAGCATTTGGAACAGGTCTGTCTTGATTCTGAATTCTTGATTTTTCAATTTGTAGCAATCAGAAATAACGTGTCCTTTTTTTCTTGCAATAGGTATACATCGGAAGAGACAATAATCTAGAATCAAGCTTCTCTGAAGTTTGATTTTTGAAAGTTGTGCACGTTTGAGTTTTAAAAGGGCTGGTATTAGGCTGAACTACTTGTCTCCCAGAAGACTGTTGAGTAGAAGCATTGTTAACAAAATTAACTTTATATGTCAAAGAAAAATATTCGTCAGCAGCTCGAGCAGTATTCTCGAACGTTTGAATCCTATGCTCATCGAGAAAACTTTTAACGTCACTAAGGACACAGTTTTTGAACTCTTTAATTAATATCATTTGCTTGAGATTTTGATAATCTTATTCGAATTTCTTGGTTAAGCACCATCTATCAAAGAACTGTTCTTTTTCTCTTGCAAATTCGGCATGAGTTTGTCAAGCTTCTTTTCTGTAATTTCTGAATTTTTGTCGATCAGCTTCAGGGACTAACTCATGACCCCTTAGAATGCATTCTTTAACCACATCATAGTCACCACTTTGGTGAACAGACAGTGAAGTGTAAATCTCACTAGCCTTACCAGTGAGATCACATTGCAAAAACTGAGTCCAATGCTCCATCGGCTACTTAAAATTTTTTGCACATTTTTCAAAATGAATGAAATATTTTTCTACTTCTTTTTCTCTGAAAGGGGGCACTAATCTAATATTCCTTGCTAAATCAAAATTTAAATTTTGCTTTGAAGTATGAATGTGTTTTTCACTTGCCAGCTCTAATTCATTCATTCTATATGGATATTTATTTTCTTCCCTCTCTTTGTGAAATTGTAATTGTCTTTCTGACTCCCTTTCCTGAAATTCTAGCTTCTTCAACTCTATTTCCATCTTGAATTTTAATTAATTCTAATTTCTTCATTTGCATGTCTGATGCAGACTTAATGACCGAAATCAAAGCACTTTTTCCAAACCATTATCTTCTACCATATACTGGACCACAATCTTTTTGATATCTGGTTTCGTTAAAGAAGCCTTTACTTCAGAAAAATCATATTCTCTGGCAAGTTGAATCAACTCATCTCTTTTGAAAAGATCTAATTGCTCTTGAGGAGGATTAGAAAAACAAATTTCTACTTTAGATGTCATTTTAATAGAAGCCTGTCAATTTCACAAAAGATTTTTAAAAAATTCAAAAACTAGGGTTATTCAAATTTAAAATAATAGTTTTCTGAAAATATTTCTAGCCAAATTTCAATCCCGGACGAGCCCCCAATTTCTGTTATGTGCTTAGGCTCGAATAAACAGTAACATAGAATCTTGATTTACTTGCCCACTTTATCTATCGTTCTTGTATCTCTCTTGATACCACAGTTGCCCGTACATGATATCCCTTTAGCTATTACTTTACCAAGTTTTAGAAGACTTCCTAGTAGGCGGTGGCTGAATCCGGAAGTAATTGTACCGACCCATGAAGGAAACTTCAAGGGTTAATCCTAGACAATTTTATCTAGTATAGCATCTGTGTATCCCTGGCACTTTAAATGTTTCCCCTTGTTGGGATCCATGGTGGGCGGGCAGCATGGCTGCTAAAAGATTAACAAACAATCATGGATATTTACGAATATCAACTACAGTTGTACCAAACCACTGTCTGACTCTCATGAAGAACTATGCGATGTGGACTCATTTTCACGCTTTATGGTTATTCAATCTATGGATGACTCAAAACAATTTGCTGCGCTGTCTCTGTTTGTTATTGAAAATACTATGACGAGATCTATTGGCACACCTAAGAGTGTCAAAAATTAAAATCGGGTTGCCTTCTTGTTGAGTGTGAGCGTAAAGGTTAAACAGACAATATCATGAAAATGAAAGCATTGTTCGATATTACAGTGACCTCATTCGCCTTACATTGCACTGAATTCGTCCAAAGGCGTAATGCGCTGTCGTGACGTGGCTTGAGTCAACAACACAGATATCATGGAGGGGATGAAACATGAAGGTGTCACTGCAGTGCGTAGAATACGTATTAAACGTAATAACAATCTGCAGGACACCGAATCATTTGTATTCAACTTTAACAAACCAAGAGTACCCAAAGTGGTCAAAGTTGGATTTTTGCAAGTAAAGGTCGAGATATACATTCCAAACCCCCTGCGATGATATAAGTGTCCAAAATACGGCCATAACGAAGACCAATGTTAGAAAGTCAAAGTTTGTGGCCGATGCGGAGACCACTCACATCAGGAATCTGATTGTGGAGCAACCCCGCATTGTGTCAACTGTGGCAAGGAACATCACACCAATTCCAACAATTGTGATACTTGGAAACGGGAAATTGAGATACAGAGGGTTAAGTTTACATCAAACATTCTAAACCCAGAGGCCAGAAAACTTGTCCAGCCGAAAACATCCCTTCCTGGCACGTACTTCTCCGCTGTAGTAAAGCACAATCCAAACACCACCAAGGGCGCACAAACGCTGACGGATCAACCCGATTCAACATCAAATGCTAATATTCCCCATTTCCATCCAGAGGAAAACGCAACATCTATCCACACTACATTCAATAACAACCCACCACCCAAATCACAGAGAAATAAACATACATCAAAAAAAGTAAGCAACAAAAATGGGGTCAGATGAAGCCATAAACTTTGCAATAAGTTTGGAGATTTTGAGAACATGGATGCAGAAGAAACTGCGCCATCTACTCAAGGTCGTTCCTGACCTACTAAAAAGAAATACACGCCCGTATTTCCTCCAGACGAATAACAACACAAAATGCATCCGCGAATGGTCTAATTTAGCTACAGAATCTCCAGTTTAACTTGATAATGAAGAACACCATAATACAATGGAACTGTCGAGGACTTAAAGCTAACTACAATGATGTTCTTCTGCTCTTAAATGAACACGATCCTGCAGTACTCTGTTTATGCTAAAACGCGACGCACAGTCAAACAATGTAAACGTGCGTCATGTAAGAAACATATTCCGTATTTAAACTCTAGTTCCTTAGTTAAAAAAGTTTGGGATACTATTCGAAAAATGAACGGAAAGAGAAAAACAAATTTCTCTGACACCTGAAAATAAACAACAGCAATTTTAGTTTGAAACGTGACATAGCAAATATTTGGGCAGAGAGTTTCTAAACAAAACTCCGCATCATCTAATTATTCGGAAGCCTTTCGAAGATTATAAACTCAAAAGAACAGTCACGTTTAAAATTAACATCCAGCAACTCTGAAAGTAGTAACCAGCTGTTTTCAATATTGGAGCTTAATGAGGCTTTAGATAAGGCCCATGACATATCCGTTGGGCATGATGAAGTAAGTTACCAGATTTTGAAAAATCTCATATAATCATCACTAACATCTCATAAGAAAATCTTTAATTATTTATGGATTGCTGGTAATGTACTTAAGAGTTGGAAAGAAGCGACAGTAAAACCGATTCTCAAAACAGGTAAAGATATCGAAGTTCCAAACATCTATAGGCCCATTGCACTGACAAGCTGTGTGTGCAAAGCAATGGAACGAATGATTAATTCTCGGCATCTATGGTACTTGGAAAGTAACAATTTAATATCTCCTTTCCAAAGTAGCTTCCGATCTGGTCTTAGTACCAACGATCATTTGGTTAGACGGGAAATATTTCATTGCATTTACCAAGAGAGAATATTTAGTATCAGGCTTCTTTGATTTAGAAAAGGCCTATGACATAACATGGAAGTACGGGATACTAAATGCCCTGTAAGATCTGGGTCTAAAAGGCTGTTTGTCATCTTTCATATCAAATGTTTGCTCTGGCAGAGAATTCAAATTCCGAGTGGGCTCTGCCCTCTCATATATGCACTAAGAAGAGATGGGTGTGCCCCTAGGTAGCATTTTATATGTGACGCTTTTTAACATCATAATTAATAGCATCTCCAAGTGTTTAGCTGCCGGTGTTGATTGCTCATTATACGTTGATGATGTTTTAAATTGTTATCGGTCAAACCTACTGCATACAATTGAAAGATAGCTGCAGCAAAATATCAACAAGATTCAAAATATGGCAAGTATTAATGGTTTTAAATTTTCAATATCGAAAACAGTACTCATTCATTTCTGAAAGTTGCGAAGACATCATTGTGACCCTAAATTCACACTGGACGGATCACTTATTCTAGTTATTGAGGAAACAAAGTTTTTGGGTGTTATCTTCGACAGAAAACTGACTTTAATTCCACACGTCAAGAATTTGAAAGTTAAATGCTTGAAAGCTTTAAATCTATTTAAAGTAGTTGAGCACACTGACTGGGGTGCTGTGAAAAAAGTCATCCTCAATATGTATAGAACATTTACTCGCTCCAAACCAGACTATGGATGCGTTGTTTACGGTTCAGCTAGGAAGCCATATTTGAAAATGCTTGACCCAATTCATCATGAGGGAATACAACTCGCTCTGTTAGCATTTAAGACATCTTGATGTGAAAGCCTTCTCGCGGAAGTGAATGAATCACATTTATCACATCGCAGAAAATTGCTTTCTGCACAGTACGCTCTCAAATTAAGATCAAAACCTCCGAACCCTGAATATATTGCTGGTTTGAACCCAAATACAAAATCTTATATGAAAAGAAACCAAATGCCATACCTTTATTTGGACTCAGAATATCACCCAGTCTTGACAGTACCAAATCAATTTCTCTTCAGTTCAGAAAACGTTCGTCCCGGAAACACCACCTTGGCTCCATAAAGAACTCAAAGTGCATTTTGCATTAAACGATGGAGAAAAAAATGAGCCAAACCCTTCCATCTTCCAAAACTTATCATGAAGTCCTCACCGAACTAGAAACTATACTATAATCTATACTGATGGATCAAAGGATGAGGAAACGGCTGCTGCACCCTTCGTTCGTGGCAAACACATAACCAAAGTTTCATCGCCAAACGATGCGTCGATTTTTGAGTCGAAGAAAAAAATTTGCTCTGATGTCTTTGCAGAACAAACGTATTACAAATAGCATTATCTTCTGTGACTCACTATCAGTGCTTCAGTCACTACACAATAGAAAACTGGAAAACCCATTATTAAACCAATCTCATAGTCAAAATATTCCGAGCTTAATACCTGTTACAATATAGTATACTGTTGGTTATATAAACATATTGGTATTAAAGGTAATGAAGAAGCAGATTGCGCTGCTAAAATGGCTCTATCCCAAGAACCATCTGATTTTAAATTACAGTTTACTGATTTTAAACCAAGTATTAAAATGTGCGGTCGCCAGATGTGGCAGGAATCATGTAATGATGCAGTGTATAACAAATTTCACGCCTTTAAACCCATCTGGGAGAATGGACTCCTTCCTTCTGAACTATCCGTAGGGAGGAGGTAGTCATAGCAATAATCAGAACTGGTCATTCATACATAACTCACTCCCACATACTAGAAGGAGAAATCAACCAGAGTGCGTTGCTTGCAATGTATATCACATGAAGGGACTTTTTGATACTATCCATATCACGTGCATTTTAGATCCCCTAAAGGAAGTAAATCTTTATTTTAAACTATAACTTGTATGCCATCATCTAGAGCATATTTATCTAATGTAAATACCGTCCCTTATTTTCAATATCTTTTCAACTGTACTCATCAGCACACACCAACTACATCTCCCGTTGATCGGAAAATGTCATATTTTACTGTTACTAACATTTACAATTTTAGGTTGAACTATTTGGTTTTTGATATCGCTGGTTGATATTAAACCGTTTAATAGTTTTAAACATGTATGCATGCAAGCTATTGAATGGCGCTAAATAGCATAAAAGTGCTGCTACGCAGATAAAAATCAATCATTCCGACTCGGTTATTATTTCGTGTCGCCGCATTAAGTCAGAATTCCGTAACAGGTTTGCAAAATGTTCCATGACGTGACGTGCAACACATAAGTCTTTTGATACGTTCACTTGTACCATCTACGTATTTTCTGGATAGCAGATCTGAAAACAACTCCATAAAAAACAACGGTAGCCAGGTATTCTCGATTGAAGTACGTTTTGTTAACGCTAACAATTATTCCTGGATTGAACGTATATGTTATTGTACGAAAATGAGGAGCCTCGTTTCATTTATTGCCTATTGAATTAATTGTATCTTGTTATATCAGAAAGTTGCTTAACCAGAACATGGATACAACGCAACGAAATATATTGTTATAAAATAATACTATAAATCTCTCCTTTGTAAACAGTTTTACTCCACATTAAATCATATCAATAGACCATAGTTAATAGCAACCGTGAAAAGTCATATAATGTAATTTTAAAAATTATTAAGTAGCTAAGACGTATAAAGTTAGCAAATTAGAAATATAGTCAATAGGTAGCAATCTCACTAGCATTCAAGCCAAAAGATGGGAATGTTAAATTTCTATTGTTTTTTTCCACGAAAGAAATGTCATCATACTGCTATAAAATTCCAATAAGGAAATTTGCACCAAAAGAGAAAAAGTATAGTATTAATGGTGTGCAACGACAATTACACAACCTATATTTATCTGAATGAGAAATTATAGTTTTATCTTGATAAATAAAGTCATCTTCTTTGCTTCTATCTCAGTTTTATTCAATGTTGTCCAGTCTTCTTTGGTGAATTCACCTTTTATGCCTGGTCTCAACCTTTGAAGTCTGGTTTATGTTATATTCTCATCAGGATGCATTTACTTTGCAACAGAATCAACACGTTCTATGTTGAAAGTGTTATTTTATATAGCATTGCCGTTTTACTTAACATTTTCGATGCATACACATGTAATTTCATAAAAAACGCAATTAGTGCAATGTCAGTAATCTAATTAACTAAAATACTACTCTCAAATAAATGGTGACCATGTATTGTTTGAAAGTCAATACATATTGTAGCGTAAATAGCTATTTTAGGTATTGCGTCAGTGCAGACTTTTGAATGTAAGAAGAAATCAAAACGCACAAAATAAAAAAACAACCTTGAAGATGGATACAACCGTAATAATGAAATGTGTTCCATATATATATATATATATATATATATATATATATATATATATATATATATATATATATATATATATATATATATATATCGGCCAAAGTTTACATTCATACATGGTGTAAGTTAGCCTGTATACATGTTCTATACATATATCATGTTTACTCCTTTGTGCTTTGGTGGATTTGCCTGTCTCATTTCCAGGTTATGGTAAGCTAAATAAGAGAAGCCCAATAAAATGTATTATCCAATTTTGTTGCCAATAACTAATCATTTATATCAGTTTGTTTCTTGCTTAAATTGTCATTTTGAAGAAATTTAAAGATCAAATATATCAATGGTATTATTACTGCAGAAAAGTATGCATCATTATATTAGCAAATCTTACATTTTAGCAACTTTCTCATGTTTATTTTAATGTTTTCCGTACATTATGTTTTTCACCATGTTGGTTAATCATTTTCTGTTTTTTCCTTTGTCTTCTCCATTGCCTGTGCTTAGTCTAATTAATGCGTGCTCTTTATTCTTTGCAATTGTTTATTGCATAGCTTCTGATGCTGATATGTTTGCCCTGTCGGTCTGTTATGACTTTGGTTGGCTTTTAGTAATAATTATATCTGATACACATTTGTATTTTGTACTTGACCTTTTCCAAAATCAAGTTTTCTGTCTATATACTTGAGAAGGACAATAGTTTTGTAACGAACATTATTCATAGCTAACGTTATATATATATATATATATATATATATATATATATATATATATATATATATATATTCAATATATTAGCATTATTTTCAATGTAAGTGAACAAGATCGTGGCAATCGGAATCAAGGACATCGGAATTTACCATGTAAAAATCTGTTGTATATGATGTAGGCGATGTTCTTTATTATAACGTTAGCAATATACTATATCTTACTAAGAACTCTAAATGTGATATAAATGAACATTTGACTTTCTCCATGGTTAAATAATTTTACCTTAGCTAGTTATACCATTTTGTTTATAAGATACATTACTAATTGTTCAAGCTATACAAACTTCTGTAAAATATTTAATAATTTTTTTGTTAAAATTTAAATTCGTTTGATTTCTGAATTTCTATGTGTGTGATATCTGAAGTTCAGATATTTGAGAAATCTTTAGTGAAACAAGGAAGCTTTTGGAATGTCATAAAGTAGAGAACCATCATCTTCTTCGAAGCAGCCGTCAACAACGACAGCACATCATATTACCTGAAGCACCACAGAGTCATATAGTCGTGTTTGAAATGAGACATGAGCAACAACAACTGCAATAATATACGTTACATATGAACATATGTAACTATTGTACGAAAATATTATTATATTAACCATGTTAGTACATGAGCAGTGTCCGACAAGGATAATCTCGTGTAACGAACATAAAATCCACACAATTTAATACACGCTCCTTGCGTGTCTCTGTATGTATACTGTATCTTTGATTTTAAATAGTTTGTAAATCATCCGTTAAAAGAATACTAGGTGTTCAAGTTTTCTGTACGAAACATTTACTCCACGGGTGGAGTATTAAAAATACAGAGTACTTAATATTACTATTTTATTTATCACACATACAAATATAGGCTCTTTCATTTTTAATGATGTTACGATCAACCTCATGAAACGGTGTATTAATGGAGTTGGTGAACCTTTAACGCGTTAGCAAATTGCGTACAAAACAAATGTAGTTATATGTATATATATACTTTTAATACTCTGCGAAAAATGTAAGTTCTTTTGTGGGGTTCTCTTTTCATTTATAGCGATTAAATAAATATATGACACACTCCTAGTAGCAGAGAGGGTGAACATACGAACTTTGTATGTGTCACCGTGGCTTCCTTCTCGTAAATACTTAATAGAAAGGTCAATTCGACAAACTAAGGCTTCCTCATAAGGGTCAATTTAGCATAAAAAAGACGCCAATGTTGTTGGAACTAAGCCTCTATGTTGCTATAGGTTAACGATCTCTTCGAGATTCATGTAAACGATTTTAACCGAATATTTTATCAAGTCCGACACGATATCTTGATCTCGGGTCATGCAAATTTATCGTTACAAATCCATGCGGGGTTGACTGAGCGCGACTAAAGAAATTTTTTAAGAGATTATAATCCATATCACCGCCGCACCAAGTTTGCCAAATATTTCGTAGTGTATGTATATCAACACCATCGAATACAGCAAGAATATTGCAGTTATCTCTGATCACTTTTGGTATTTGAGTGTATCGTTGAGTGATATATATCACGTCAGTGTTTTTATGTCTGCCTCTGGAAAATATCCTAGCAGGATTCTTTTGATTATCTAGCATTACATCATCATATACGACTAAATTGTTAATGCGCCTATCACTATCATCAATATTATCAATGCTCGGTGCATCATCGATATCGGTTATAATCTCAATAATACTCTCGCCAGAGTCTTCTACCGCTTCGTCATTAAAATAATTTGACACGTCGTAACATCGCTGATCATCTAGACTCAGAGCAATTAAATACAATTTATTCCATTTCATCCATCTCGTTATTAAATTAAGTAGTAGTTGTGTTTTACCACTTACAGATGGTCCGATTATAATCACACGAATTGAATTCGGTAACATCGCATGGTTTTTAATAGGTTCCCGTCGTCGGGTAGCTGAAAAATCAATTACATTCATACTCATATAATATAAATAAATTATGGATCAAAATAGTGTGAAATGTAAAAAGCGTACTAGCACAAACGACTTGACGACGATTACAACTTGCAAAAACAGATCAGCACTTTCTGGTAAGTGTGTATAATGCAGTACATAGAAATTTAGATTTGTTTCTATGAAATCTGGAGATGCTTAACAAAACGAGGATATTGCAGCTGAGCTAACAAAACTTCCGGGAACACCATGGGCGAAGTATCCAGGAGAAAAACACCTTCCAGGGTATAGTTATTGTGGACCCGGGACTAGACTCGATATCAGACTCGATGATAAAAACCATCCCCGACCCGATGAAAATCCAATAAACGCCATTGATAAGGCTTGTCATGCTCATGACGTTGCTTATAAAAGCAGTAGTCTGCAACACAGATATATCGCAGATGTGAAATTAATTCATGCGTTCTATCACTGATAAATCCTTCAAAAAAAATTAGCTTCATGGTTAGTAAAATCGGAGATGAAAGGTAAATTGATGTTAGGTGCTTGTAATTAATAACAACATGGTATCTATTTATTATTCACCAAGAGGATAATGGAGGGGTAAAGGAGCAATCGGTAAACTCGCTAGCGCCGCAAAGGTGAAAAATACTACAGCGGCTAATTGGTTATCCAAACAGGCGATATTGCAGATTTATTTACTACCGCCTAAACAAATTAACTACTCGCATTTTGATGTGACCGTCCTTAATGAAGTTCATCAGACTGATATATTATTTTTGCCGCATGATGATTTCTTCAAATACCCGTTAACTGTAGTTGGTGTTGCGAGTCGATACAAACAAGCAGAGCCATAAAAAACAAAATGATCAACTGAAGTGGCTTCTGCATTTGAAAGGATTTATCGTAAGGGTCCTCTTCGTTGGCCAAATCTGTTACAAGTTGATCCTGGCAAGGAATTTCAGGGTATAGTGTTATCATAATGAAGCATCACAATGTCACTATCAGACGAGGACAGACTGCACTACATCGCAATCAGACAATTGTTGAACGATTTAATCGGCCACTTGCTGACCGATTATTTGGATATCAATACGCGAAGGAATGTATTCAGAATAAACGATCTCGTGAATGGGTCAAGAGATTGCCAGGCGTAATTACCGCGCTGAATAACGAGATTCCTCGAACAATTAATATGAAACCTAACAATACGATTAAAAGAAAGTATATACCTGTAAAACTGCAAAAGGATTTTTAAAAACTACCAATTCTCGGTACTGTCACTGTTAGGTATTTATATGAACCTGGAGAGCTTGAACGTGGTAAAAAAAGAGCTACTGATCCTAATTGGAGTGTCACCGTACATAAATTATCTAGTATAACACGATCTACGGGTAGACCAACAATCTATAGATTGGATTCAATTGCTCCTCAGCGAGGATTTGCTCGTGAATAACTACCAGTCATACCCGTGGATACTCAATTACCGACGCGTTGTCTTAACTAGCACCTCTTCGTCTATTGCACTCAAGACAAGTCAGCATCACATTATCTCTGGAATGACCTACGCTGCTATCTTTTCTATCTACGGTAAATTGTCGAGAGTCTTTTTCCGCCCAACACCAACTCATTATACAATTGCAACTCGCGAAGTGATTATCCTGTTGTTTTTTCAGTGTAATTAATAATTCAGCATCAATATCAAATGCTCTATTATTTTTATCGTGCTGTTTATAACCGGGGAGTTTTTTTCTGATTATATCATCGCTGACAATATCATTGTTGCTGGTGTCATTATAATCTAAAACAATTCTTCGAAGCTGATTTATTCTTCATACTCTGGACATTGTGATATAAACTAAATTCGACCATT
This sequence comes from Unio pictorum, assembly GCA_030141615.1. Classification (NCBI taxonomy): domain Eukaryota; kingdom Metazoa; phylum Mollusca; class Bivalvia; order Unionida; family Unionidae; genus Unio; species Unio pictorum. Next base: position 566,701 of record JARLTB010000237.1, on the reverse strand, counting down.
CGATGTGATTATCTATGATCCAAACAATTGTATCTGATATAGTTAATCCCTGTGAAGAATGTATCATCGCTGCGTATCCTAGCCTCCATTTGGATTTATCAGCGCGCAATGGATCCTCGACAACATTGATATCAACCAGCACAATATCATTTAACACTAAATTCTACTTCTCACTTTATCCTGGATTATCAACTTCAATATTTTGTCTTCGTGTATCCGAAGGCCTATAACACAGCGGCTTGGAAGTGTTGCAAATTTTTCTTAATGTAATTCAAATAACTTCATCGGAAGTGTGTCTCTGACTATCTTTCTACATGCCACTATCAAATCGTTTGGTCTCCACGCTTCCCAGAAATCATTTAATGGTGTTTCTGAAATTATTTCACGCGCTATTTCACATTGGATTCTATCCAGTTGTAATCTGATTAGTTTCTTGAACTCGCGTAATTGTTTATCAAGTGTTCTATGATCAGTACTAATTTCTTCATAATAGTCTACAAAATTCTTTAACCAATCATGTGGGGATAAACCGACAAATGTTGGTGGCTGGCCATGATCGACGCACATTATCACGCTTGTATTTTTCAGTAACAACCAATCGAGAAATCTTTGTGATACATCTAACGACACTGTGCATATTTCATCCCGAATGTTGATTTCAGGAAGAAATTTCTCACCCATTCGATCAGACTGATAAGTACAAGCATTTACCCCTCGCTCTTTCATTTATCTTGCAAGTCTGTGTGTCGGTGTTAGCACGATCGTGTTTGACCCACCACAGCCGTTTAAGTATACGGTTAAATATCAACATATTGGATCATATATCTGCGGTGTATTAGATAGTTCTGATATCTGATTATTTTTCAAATATTTATTTTCAATCGTAACATCTGCTGATTTCGAATAGTCACGCAGTATGTCCCGCTTCATTCTCCATGATCCCCAACTCTCGTCAGATTTAGTGAATTTGGCCACTGCTTCGCTGTGTTTCGCGTCTATATAAAATGAATCAGTGGCTACTCTAACTGCGGTGTCAGGAAATATATTTATCATTGAAAATATATTGATAGAAGCATAAACCAGCATAGATGCCCTCAAATGTGCATACTGAAGACTGTATCCATAGTTATAAGTAACAACTGTACCCAATTTTGTTCCATAGGACAATAAAGCGTCTTTAGGATCCACGTATATACCCTTAGATGTTACATCTGCGATTATAAAGTCGTATTCAACGCACTCTATAATCAACCGCGAAGAATATCTTGTATTGTCGTATTTTCCACCCTAAGTGAATTTACCGATTATTGTTCTACCTAGTTCTTTTGCGCCTTTATTTCTAGCCTCAAATAGTCGTTATGACCATTTCATGATATCTTCTTCGTCAAGATCGGGAATTTTTTTGATATTTTTGCTCATTAAGTTATCTAGACGATCAGGTTGTGGTAACCAGACTTCAGTCTGAGCTCAATATGATATAAGTGCTTCACTGACAATCAGCATTATCATTTTACAATCAATCATATACCGTAACTGCACTATTGGCATCCAGTCTTTTTCAGATATGTGTCCACGTATCAAAATATAACAGCGTCTTAGATCAGTCAATTTGTTTCCACGCGATGCATTTGTGAAGTGTTTTATTATTCGTTCTGCTACACAATTCATTCTTGACGAATATTTCATTGATGTTAGTTTTTCAATACTCGGTTTATCATTTAGCGGATATATCCCATAAACAACTGCTGTTACAGGATAAGATCTTTCGAAATACGGTTTGTCGATTCCGGTCAGAATTTCTGGTTTCGAATCTTGACTCAGTGACAGTTCTTGTATCCTTCAAGATGGGTTCGTATTTGTCTTTGATAATCCAATCCCCTGTTTCGCCGTGGATAATGAATTCACTCTAAAAAAATACCTTTTTCGCCCAAGATGTGAGATTATCACTGCTGCTTTCTTATCGTTCATAGTAGCATCAACGCTACCATCAATTCGAAATGTTCATCAACAGTGAGATGTTCCATCGCGCTTGAATTTATTAAAACAATCACGAATTTTACCCAACATGGTTCTTTCACTGATTAGACCCTTTGGTGCTACGGAGACTATCGAAATTAAATTTTACATTTTTCCAGGGTGCAATTTTTTATAATCTCTCGAACTTCTTCATATTATAATTAAAACCAGTAATAAAATAAGACATTTATATATAATGACCCTTTGCAAATGACTTATGATAGGATCAGTAACCCCGTGTAATAAATCATGCAAAAATGAGTTCTGTGTATCATATGCAAAGTTTTCGACGTGGAAGCATTGGTTCGATTCCTTGCATAAGATGGGTGTGAGGAAAATCGCAGTTGTGTCTCGGTTGTGGTAAGCTATACAGAGAGTTGAAGCGCTATTATGATAAGAGAACCAAAAACTCCATTAATGGCTCTGACAAAATTATAGCAACTCCTCAGGACTACATTGGAAAATTCCAAAGTGATACTTCAAGCAAATAATAAATTAGACAAATAATAGTATTGTATATAAATGAACAAAGAATTTCGACCGCATCCCCTGATTAGCGATTATGAGTCGTCTTGTGATGGTATTATCAGACACCGCAGACTGAAGAAGCCAGTCGATCTTGTGTCTAATCAGAGGTATGGAAAATGTATCATAATCATAGAATCGCATACGAGTGTTTTTATGTATTGATCAAGGATGGTTTTGTTATTGATCACTTAAATGGTATTAAGACTGATAATTCTTTGAATAACCTACAAGCTGTTACACAGAGTGAGAATTCCAAACGAGGAGGAACTGATACTTGTAAATCAATTAGGAAAAGACCCGTAAAATCATTTGATACAGTAACTAACGAAGAAATGGTATTCCAATCCATGAATGAAGCTGGTAGATATTTTGATATCTGTTTGCCCTCAGTACGAAGAGTAGCAGAGGGAAAAAAAAGTACCAGAAAAAATCGACAAAAAATTCAATTCATTTACATCTAGATTCCATTTTGCACTGTGTGTGTATATAAAATTAAGGGGGATAACTCGTACGGGTATGTCGGCTTAGCAAAGAGTAACCCTCAATGGCTACATCTCATCCGATCTCAATGGTTTTCATTGGCTGATTTATAATTATCACAATAATCAATTATCTGTTTTTGTAAGGAAACGAATCAAATACGCAGTGTTTATAAACAATTTTATTTTTATTTTTTTGTGCTGTATTTCTTTTTCAAGTATTCGTTTCTGTTTCAATGTTGTCAAAAATACACGATGGTATATGGATCATTCATTCATTCAGTCAGTTATGGCCTGTGATCGATAACAATACCACGCCATTGACGTCATTCATTGTAATTCCTTTATTGTACATCAAACCTGTTCGCTGTTGATTGTATTAACTTACATATATATTATATTCAAAACGTATACCTGTATATAAGAACCGTTAGCTCAATCGTAACGCGTTGCGGTGCCATACTGGAGTCCGTGGTTCGAACCCCGTAACAGGGATTATTGCCAACGTAACCGACAGATGGTTTTAATTGGGGTAGCACCTCCGAAATTCAAAGTGCAACCACCATACCGAGCGGTATGAATGACTTTTTCATTCAACCCAGTGTGACTTTGTGGGGGGGGGGTATATGTGGTTGCAATTTGAAAGTAGGAGTGTCATCATCCATTATCATGGTATATATCTATCCATTCATTCATTGTTATATGTCGTATTGTCTCCTGTGCAGTCCCTTATCATTCATTCATTGTATATATCCATCCATTCATTCATCCATTCACTCATTGTATATATCCATCCATTATCAAATGCCGCATCATTGACGTCATTCATTATACCACTGCCATAAAAACTCGATTTGGAGTTTATGGTATATATATATGAGATGTATTGTCGTATATGTACACCGAAGATGTTCCGAATTGGGTTAATCGCACAATATCTCTGGACGTACTAAGATGATCAAACACCTTAGCACGGACATGGGTTCATTATCATATATCATCGCATAATATCTCTGGATGTACTAAGATGATCAAACACCTTAGCAAGGACAGTCATTTTTTTTTTTTTGGAAAAAACATATATTAGAAATATGTAATTATCATAAATATGAATTCTGAAAATATCAATAGGATTATAACTGAAATTTCAAAACTGAAAAACCAAGTGATTAGATTATCTGATAATTTAAACCCTGATCAAAATATGTCTGATTTTTCAGGATATTGAATACGGTATTATAACTAACAGATATATAATGCCAAAGAAGTATGCACTGATAAAAAAAATCCAGAATTCTATTCACGACTCTCTTGTATTCTGTAGCGACGTCAACGTGTTTGTCCCGTTATTTACTATCGTGGAAGGAATACGAGGGCCGGGATGATGAATTGAAAAAGGAGGTTAATTCGAAAATTAGAAATATACGAGTATTAATTAAAAAAAAACAAAAAACCTTGAGATACCTCTGCTATAAGTTTGTAAACTGCAAGGCAAAATTCTTACTATAATTACTCCATGGATTGCAATACAATACAATACAATGGAACAGATGCTACAAATACAATGGAAAGGTATGTACGTTCAACTGTAATCAATACCTTGCTTTGATCAATGAACACGTTGCTACGAGGAAGTAAATTGCCTATAGTGAAACTGAAAAATATTCTAGTGGGTGTTTTTTGTGTTATTCTTGGGTAATATTTCATTGATGCTTGTCTATTTATTTGCCTACCTGAGTCGGCTTAAAACGTAGAACTCATTTTATGATGACAAAATCACTACATTGTACATTAATTGGAAATTGCTTTACTGTTTCAATAATGGTAAACAAAACATTAACAAGTAGATTGGCTCTTGAGAGATTGTCTGCAATTAGAAAGTATATACCCGTGCGCAATTCTGTCAGAAATAAGTTACAAGCTAGACAGAGTCTTCATACCGATTTTTTTTGATGATACGGAACAATTGTTTAGACCGATAACTACGACAACGAAAGGGGTAATATCAGCCACTGAGCAAGCAATATATGTAGATGTCCCAAAGGAAGGATAAGAAAAAGAAACTCCTGTACTTCATGTACATAAAAAAATAGCAGAAAGATCCAAACAAACAAAAAAAATTTAAAAGCACATCCTGGTGATATAATAACTGCCGCAAACAACGAGAACAACAAGAAGAGCAATTTGAAAGGTAAATTAAATGACTAGGTGATATTGATATTAGATCCCCACTACCTGAACTCCAAGCACCACTTGCAGAAGAATAAGAAATTGAACTACCATTTGATATTCCTATTATCCCACCACCTGAATTTCAAAAAAAAGAAAAGGGTAAGAAAGAACGAGTTCCATTCAATGATAAATTTATTCCAGATAAAGTCAATGCATTAAAAAAGAAACAATTTTCCAGTATGGGAGAAATGGCTAAATTCGCCGTTAATAGTTTTAATTACAGAGAACAGTATATTGGCAACTATTATAAAACCGTAGACAAGAAAGAATGGAAAGATGGATTATTCCGTGTGTTCGCAAAGATAGGACAGATAAAAAAGATGATAATACATATCATACTTACTTATATCAAAGCAACATAAAAAGCTGAATCAAAAATAGAAAAAGATCCTGGATTTCTTAGATTACCAGAGCAATCAAAACTTTTGATATAACACAATCCTCTTTACATCGCGCAACTGGTACAGCTAAATAAGTAAAAAGAACGGGATTTTCTCAGAGCAGCCCAAGTGGGATATCAGGTAGTGGTCTTATTCAATGCCCTGGAAATATTTTCAGCGATATAGCACGATTATAAGTTCTCATTCGAGGGAAACCAGTTGGAAATAACTTACCGGAAATAATTAATGAAGCAGCTGATATTTGCAGGCGGTTATTTCAAGGTGCTATCATGGACATTGATGTATACCGAAAGTTCATTGACGAGTTAGTGGAAAATCCTTTGTATTATCACAGCGATTAGATAAACATTTCATTTGAATTACTAGTTATTTAGCAAGATGATCATACACTACAACCATGATAAACCAACAAGCGTCTATGTAGTAAATTCATTATTGCCTGTTTATAGAGCGTACTATGGCGATTGTCTCGATGATATCATTGCAGTGTTATTTGCAAGAATGACTCCAAAAGTGGCACCGCTAGCAAAACAATTATCAATGAAAGCCATTGATGTTATTCGTGATAAGGGTATTAGCGCTGCTGGAGATGTTGCCGGGAAGGCATTTTCCGCCGCGAAGCATAAACTAGTGACATTAGTTCGACAGCGAAAGAAACCAGGGACACCGCTAGTGTTACCATCTACACAAGACATGCCTGCAAATATCAGCAAAAAAATAAATAACGCAATGGATCAGAAATTAGCATCATTGGCGACTTCGTCGTTGTCCAATGATGCATATGAGACACAGAGAAATGATATTGCAAACATGATAGCGGGAAGTGGCTTGAAACCACGACGAAAACCACGATTTAGATCGAGGAATATATAATAAAATGTTCAAATCGTCTTCTGACACAACGTTTGAAATGGACGCCCCAGTGCTCAAGAATGATTCTGAACGCGATTACCAATATTATTCCTATCATGCGGTAAAACTAGATATTCGATCAAGAATTGAACTTCAAGTCCAAGATACCAGTAAACATTTTTTACTCGCTGAAGCATTATCTAAGTAGAAGGAGAACTCGTAACCAAATGTTGCTGCTAATACACCATATGACAATAATCCAACTATCCGAGTTGGTTTTGTTCATAATGGTATCATGTCGTTATTTGAGAGTGTTAGATATGTAATTGATGGAAGAGATATTGAATCTATAGAGCGTGATGTTGATGTTGCCACAACACTAATAGGGTTAGCAAGATATTCTGATGATTATACAAGATCAGCGGGTCCATCTATAATGTTTTCTAAGGATATTATTGATCACCCTGAACACGTCCAGTATTCTAGAGTAAAGGCAACACAAGCTACTGCAGTTGATCCAGCACCAGCCGGATATACAAAACCAGCCGCCGCTTTTGATGTCATAAATAATGTTCCTAATTACAACCTAGGGTTTGCAACACGCGTAGCAACGTTACAGGGAGTGCGTCGACAATTTTCATGCGCGATTCCACTGCACCATATTTTCAGATTATGTAGAAATGTTAGAAAAGTTATCTATGGAGCGAAGCATACGGTTGCACTCTAGCGAAATGGTAATGACAAAGATGCAATCTGGCGCTTTGCTTTGGTTCCTGAGGGTAAAGTCATTTTAACAAAACTATCATTGTGGATGCCAGTACTGACTCCATCAATCACCGCAGAAGAACGATTACTATCATTTATGGACCATGGAGGAAAATCATTGATAAGTTTGCTAACAACAACAATAGATATTAAGCAGGACAATATTGGTGGTACATTTACATGGCACCTGGCATCAAAACAAAGGTGTTTCAGCTCCACGTCATATATTTAATGCGTTACAGAATAACGTTCGACTTGGTAATCAAGAACGTACCCATATGGTGTTTGATCAGATAGGCGTTCTCGAAGTCTCACTGAGAATAAACGGACAGCAGGAACCATCCGAGGATATACAACTTGATTACGCCAAAAACCATATTGCACGCGTGTATCATCGTATGTCAACATATATGGGACGGGATCAAAATGTCGATACTGGTCTGCAAATATCACAGTTTGACTTTGGGAATCTATATCCAATTTATTACTTTTCGTTGGAGCATCTTGATTTAACAAGTCAACCGTCGATGATATAAACTTTAGAGCTCGTGTAATCCGTCCTGGTGGTATTGCTAATTACAGAGCGGTAGCTGTCATTCTCAGCGATAAATCAATGCTACTTGAAGGTATTGGTGGACGAATGAGAGTAGTTGATGCACCAGTGGAAACCATGTAGCAATAAAATCAATTTGCTATTGTATGTAATGTCATATAGTGTTGTTAGTGTTACATTGACTTCTGGTCAGCTCAAGAAATTACAATCTGAATCAGCTAAAAAATGTGGAACCACAATAACGCTAAAACCCAATCAGATGAATGGCGGACAGAATAAACTATCTCGTAGAACTCGTCAGATAAAACACTTCAATTATGCTCTGAAGAATAAAAAATGTGTTCAAGTCACTCTATCTGCAGCTGCAATCAAAAGAATGATAAAATCAGGTAGTATATTTCCGTTGCTAGCTGCGATTCCAGCATTGATTGCGGCAGCGGCCCCAGCGGTGGCTAAAGCGGCTGCATTATGAGCCGTTGGTACCGCAGCAGTGACGTAACTAAAGAAAGCAACTGGAAGAAGATATAAAAAAGGGAAAGGGTCTAAGACTACCAGGAACCCGTATTCGTGGTACAGCGGAAAAGGCATGAGACTAGGAACGGTTTATTAACTCGAAAACTTATAGTTCCTATGTCCAGTTTTGATTTATTCGATGCTGCTAAAACACTAGCTATAAAAAATATCAGAGGTGTCTTTATGAAAGATCAGTTGCCAACACAACCAAATAGCGTTGAAACCGGTATCATTAATCTCAATAACAGCACCGGACCTGGAATTCATTGGGTTACATACGCGATTAATCCACGTGGGATTATTTATTTTGATTCATATGGATTAGTGCCGCCGATAGAGTTCATGAGTTATATAAAACACATAAAAATCCCTTGTTGGTACTCCACGCTACCAACACAACAACTAAATGACCCACCAATATGCGGCAACGAAGTATTAAATGTCCTTGACGCTATTTCAACATCTGAAAAATCACCTCATCTGGTTGTAAATGATTATACTAGTAGTCGTTGGGCAAAATCAAAGATTCAGAATTAGAGCATCACAATAACATGATTGATATTTGGGGAAGATCTGTATCAGCGTTAAAGAAACCAATCGCCGATGACACTACAACCGGTGATGTAAAAAAAATAATCGAAGATAAAATCGCTTAGATGTTGAACTTAGCAAGTATTGATCCCAATGAAATAGTTGTATTTCAAGATCGTCAGGGTAAATTGAAAACTAGTAATGTTTCCCTTGATGATATTTTAGTTAAACAACATGGTGTAACAAAAAATGATATTGCGGTATTTTCCAATCAGGATAAACTCAAACCAAGTGTACTTGTATCAACTATTATGGATACCAAACAAAAACTACGCGGTGAATACAACGATCATATAATTAATTTCGGTCGATTACAACAGAGTATTGAAGCAACGGTAAATAATTTCTTTGGTGTTCCGCGTTCACAACCCGAGTTGCATATCATACACGTAAAACCGCTATCGATAATTTAGCAAAATTACAAACCGAGTATGACGCTCATGTATCTCAATTTGGTACGCTACGTAAAAACTTTAACAGGACCAGTAACTCCATTGATAATTGTTTGGTAAAAATAATACCAAACCCGTTGATGTTAAAACAGATCTCACTGGTATTGTCACAAAACTTGATGAAATGAAAATAATCAATGATACAATAAATTATCGTCTACCGAGGATGATAACAATCCTTGAAAAAACAAAAATTCCTCATGCGAAAACTGATAACGTAGTATACACGATTCAAAACGGATCATTTGAGTGGACTCCACTAGATAATATATTAAGTATCACTGCAACCGTCAAAGGTATTTATCGATTAACACTAGTATCACCAAATCAATTTAATATATCATCGTTGAGTTCATCTGGGGTCAACAATATAATATCAACAATCATCGACAAGGATACAACTGAATAATTCACAATTGCATCCACTGAGAATAATTTGGCTTGGTTTTCAGTAACATGGTATGTGGAATTCTTAGCGGATTTAAGTAGACAACTAAATTCAAATCGTAAACTGATTTGGAAATAAAATGTTATCACTGTTGACGAAGTCAACAACGGTACCTTCGGTATTTCAATATCGTTATGATCAGGTCAGAGAATTTCAAACTAAACTCAAAACACTCACTGAGGAGTATCAAACAAAAATAAAAAATACCGACGAAGAATCACCGCAGTTGATGTTATCGTGTACTCGGTGGGCGGTGTAATCACCGGCGCCTTTAATATACTCTCCTCGGTGATAATGATTGCCCTGATAGCTGTTTTTGTATATCCGCGGCGACAAAAATCGCAGGAATTATTTCGATTATAACAAAAAAACTATCATCATGCAGCCAGCCTAAACTGCAAGATTACGTAGTTAAATTTCATGTTGTGTCAACCGTATACTCCCAATTATCCCTGATGATATCTTCGTCACTCGATGATACATTAATATCACATAGTGAGTTCTCATCGATGGTACTTGTTTATGATTCCGCGATATCAAAATTAGAGCGACAACATGAGTATAATAACAATGACAACACCGCAAAAACTACTTCAACAAATAGTGGAGAACACAGCCCGGACGGTGGAGAACACAAACCCGAAAAACAGTATGATCTCAATAACATCAAAGAATCCTGAATTCAGTGTGAATTTCCATATCCCAGTCCCCGTGAAAGAAATCGCGTTAGCAAAACTACGAGTGTATCACAGTTGGCCTAATATTAGGTCGGCAGCTTTTGCTGGTCAACAACCGAATAATTCCTTGGTGTTTGCGAATAAGAATAAACCCGATGGAGAACCAGACTGGAACGTTGTTTCGATAACAACTGGGTGTTACCAAATTGAACAAATCAATTAAGAATTTCAGCGTAGAATAAAATCTATCACCGGGAAAACATAATCGAAAATCGCTATAACGGTTCACGCGCCGACGTTATCATCCGCCATCGAGATAAACTCACCCAGTTACCTCGTCGATATCTATCAGAGTTCTACAAGGAAAATACTAGGATGGCCTGAAATTCCACCTTAGATATCTTATCAAAGACCCCAACCCAAAAAATCTGATTTTACCAATGATGAATTGTCGTATTATGAAATCAACCCATCATATCGAGAGGATTTGTATAATATGAAAAATGCAAAATTAACCGATATATTTATATATTCCGATAATAATACCATGCAATGGGATTTTATTTTTGAGAAAAACCTTGATTCATTCGTTACCATTGCATTTACGTTAAATTACGTCATTGGGTACTTTAGTGAGATTAATCAATTATATAGAACACAACTAAAACAACTACAGTGGAGTTTTCAGGAGTACCTCACTGATATGACAAAGCCACGTACCGAGATATTAAAATGTGTGAGGATGCTAAATCAACTTGTATCTGACATGGAATATATCGACAAGCGAGTTATTCAGGTGATAATTAATGACAAAAACGAGATAAACAAAAATTCCTAACCGGTTATAATATCACAGAAGCTGTTTTACCAGACTTCATATTTCCTGGATATAACGCAAAAGCACTAAAATAATCTTTTAATGATCACCTTGATGAGTATTTCCCACGAATACTCGCCACATGGAAACCACAAACATCTATCCTGACATATAATAATGATCCAGATGGAGGTGGGCGGCATATTGCACCGTTCAACGTAAATATATCCTCGGTGATAGCATTGAATTTAGTATGTGATGCTATCAAAGGAAACTATCAAATAAATCTTGAGCGATCAAATAAAGCTCAACAAGGATATACTCATTTGCACCAACAGCTCCTCCAAGGTTTCTAATAACTGAGGATCCACCTTATCCAGTCTATATGCGATGTCATAATGATTCGTTAACGAGAATTAATTTTAGACTCACTGACCAGTCCAATAATTTAATTGATGTACGAAATCCTAAAGGACTTTCATCGTAAAGAATTGTTAACCCATAGCAGCAGAGAGGGTGAGTTCCAACGACATTGGCGTCTTTGTTTTTGCTAAATTTGCCCTTACGAGGAAGCCTTAGTTTGTCGAATCGACCCTTCTATTAAGTATTTACGAGGAAGAAGCCTCAGTTTGTCGAATCGACTTTTCTATTAAGTATTTTCGAGGAGAAAGCCTCGTTGACGTCTACAAAGTTGGTCTGTTCACCCTCTCTGCTGCTTTGCTGATCAATCAGGAAATATGGTTTATATAAAAGTTTAGCACTTCAAATGCAGCATGTTTAACTTAACGCACAACTTGCTAAATGATTAACGATCAAATTTTAATTCAACCGTTAGTGTATTTAATGGTGATCTAATTATTTATCATAATTGAACTGAGAATACTACCGAACATATCCATCTGTCTCACTTTTCCCAAGAAGATTTGTTTGCAAATGGTACCATCATTCACAAGTCCAGAGACATCGTCATGGCAAAACGTACATACTGACATAACAGTAAAGAGAAACTTAGGGCGACGGAGGGTTGCTAGAGGAAGGGAATACATCATACACTATTGTATTATAATTGTCAATCACTGCTATTTGTATATATGTTGATCGATTCATATGCTGCCTGACCAACGGAAACAAGGAAACAGAACGAGAAATGTTCTAGGAAATCTTAAGAATCAAAATAAGCTGCTTTTCAATTTGTTTTACAGATTAGAAAAAAATAAATCTTAAATACTCAGAGAGGGTGTGCCTCTGAACTAATACATTTACAGCAAAGTCTCGACATGCTATATCAACTTTGTTTGCAGATTTACGCGTCATGATAAGATTACTATTTGATAAAAGCTCAGTATTTAGTACGAACACTCAGCAATTATAATCTATTAACATTGCATTTGAAGATGTGTTTTCTTCTGTACGCGAAACTAAAAAGCATCATATTAATACAAAAGTTTTAATCGCTCAAACAGCCATAGGAAGAAGCAAACTGAAAACAGGAAAATACATAAAGGTATTGAAGGGAAATATTTATTGAGAAAAAAGATTTATTAACTTGAGGAGTGAGGCAGATATAAGTTATGTTTGAGACGGGAAGCAAACATACATTTTAATAATCCAGCTGAGAAAGAGTTAGTAGTTTTACTAGTTTGTATTGATTAAGTTGAAGTAAACATTAAAGAAGAAAAATATGCAAGGCGGGACAGAAACGAGATGCTTCTAAGCGTGAACGCTTTATTAAAGAACCATAATATTATATTGCTGACATAATTTTAGAGAAACGAAACATAACTCTGATAAGATATGACAAACGTATGGCAATAATATACATACTTAATGAGGCATTTAACACATATACATTAATAATTATAAATATTACATAACTGAGTCAAAACTTTAAGAAAAACGTTGTCTTTACGTGAAATGTATACACGCTATAGAAACAAAAACATATAACAAGATTTCTTATGTTTTACAGCTACTTGTATAGCCATTGTAACTATCATGAAACATTTATCAGTAGACAAAAGGGTGGATCTAGTGCTGGTATATGTCCCAAAGATTGTTTCACGTATAATTGTAGAACACAAATATGAATGATAATGCTGAATAACTATAAATGTTTGTCTGACAAGATCAAGTACCAAATGCTTGGTATATTTAGTAGCTAACATAATTTATTGAATGTCTAGTATGACAGTGAATACTCTTGTTCAATCATAAATTCTTCTTTATGTTTCGTTTTATCGTTCCAAATCAAAAGTGCATTCATTTAAATACCAAATGAGATAATAAACAATAGTTAAAGTTCACAAAATCGTTTATAGCTTGTGTTTAAATACATAATCATTACTATTCATTTCGGACTTAAAGTAACACGTCGTTTATAACAATAAATATCTTAACACTATCTTGACACTAGCATAAATATTGGTTAAATATTCATTTATATTACTTCCTGGAATACATGTCATCCTCATTGCCAAGCTTTTCATATCGCCTTTTTGTTTTATTCAAACCTTTTTTACAGAAGGTTTATTTGTTTACCATTTATATATCTTATATAAAAATGTTCTCTAATTCATTTGAAACACTACTTAAACTATGGCTTTATCAGCAAATTAAGATTGACTTTTTCCTTCGACTTTGACAGTGGACAAACAAATTGAGCTGAAATTTAATATGTGCATATTCTTTTATGCGAACCATTTTGTTCTAAATGCCTATAATATTTTCAATATGTAGGTTCATATGGGTCAGCTTTTATACTATCCCACCAGCGTTATAACTTACATCTACCATGTATCATTTTGCTTTAAATTTATGAAATTAGCATTACATGATATTGACTGCTGAACGTATCATAAAGATGTTACTTGCAAAGGTCTAGTTTTCTTTGCGTAGGATATATGTATTGCCACGCAGAAGCTAACTGTTCAGTGAATTGGACAATATGTATTAGGAGCATTGCTTTGTACTGAATAGATTAGTAACAATATTATTAAATGTTTGAGGTTTAATTAATTCAATGTTATGTTTGTAGCACCCTATATGGTTCTTCAACTAAATTTAGAACAAAAGTCTTAATTAATTTTAATAATGTTTTATTCAATACAGACTAATTTGTATGTTTCCAATATATAATGTTGTACAATGTATCCCAAATGAATATACGCATAAGGTAGAACTTGTGAATAGTTGTCTTGGCAATTATTCGTTCGCTTTTTGATTAAGATTCGTTACTAATGTACATGATTCGCACTTAATTAATAGTCTAGTCTAAATATTAATATCGTTCGGGTTACATTGTTGTTCAAAAAATGGAATCGCTATTTAATATATTCTACTATCAGCAACCGAATGTTTATTCTTGCACTAGTAACAGTATTTTGCTAATACCTTTAGCTTATATACTTCAGGGCATTCGTTTAAAAATGGTTTAGCTTCTGACTTACTACTGTTGCTACTACATGATTTTATAACATACTACATTGGCATCATTTTGTAAATGTTGGTATAATTATCACAGAACACATGACTAATTTGGTGCATGATATATATAAGAATGATGCAAATATTGGTATTGGAGAACAGTTTATCCCCTTTTACAAAGATGTAAATGTGCACATCACATGACAGTTGCCCTTTTGTACACGCGACTGTTTGAGGAATAAGCAACTACGCGATCGATATAATTATTTATTCTAAAAATCTCATTACGTGGTTGAAATTTATGCAGAGTGGCCTTGAATTACCACTTCATTATTTTATTTATGAATGTAAGTGTCGGTATAAAATATTATTTCATTCCTTCTTACATGAACTTGTTTACAATCAATCCTGCGTGTAGCATTACAGTTCTTTTACGTGAAATCAACGATGCCTCAGTGCGTGACATCACTATACATTGCATCACTATATACATCGTAGCGATAAAACTGAAACATATTTAAGATCCGTTAAATATCCAAATCAACCGCACCCACTCACACACTCCAACACCCAAATACCCACACAAACACACATAATTGTATTGAAATACTTATGAGGACCTTGACATCCAGCTACATTTCGAAGACCATAAGTAGGAACACAAGTTTGTTTGAAATTTGAAAGTAGGCTTAACTCCAATCCAGGCTATATTTCTTGCTCTCCTGTTTGGCGTATATTTCTTTAAATATTATTAGGACTATTCTTATCTTACTTTTCTATCTTTTTACCATCATTGGGAGGACCCCATAGTGAGGAATAATTACAAAAAATCAGATGCTACCATCAACACGAGAATCTGAAATTTCTTTTCTCTAATTGAGATTTTCCATGGAGAAGCAGGCTTGCAATTAGGATTAGGAACTTATTTTTCTACAATTAAAGCTATAGAGACTGACATACGATATTACAAGTTCAAGTCGTATGAAACAAAATCACCTTTACTTACATTATAAAAGAAACTACCAACCAGTTGGAAAATGAGAAATAACGTTATAACAAAAATATGCGTCAAGTCTAGACAATGAAAATGAAACAAATCCCCAACCTAACTAAATTTTCAATTCATCTATTACAATAAACAATAAAGATTTTACACGTTTAGGTTGTCCCCAGAGTAACGCATTCTTCATAAGTCAGTTTGCCAGTGTCAGTTTCACTAGAACTAAACTCGCCTTTCTGAGATCTGCGCTTGACTCATTATATCCAATATATCACAGTTAAATTTTTTAAACTTAGGAAAACTTCAAGAGGGAAGTTGCGGAAATTTTGATATAATCATTTTACAATTAATTTGTGTTTTCTTTTTTTATACCTTTAAACCATATACCGATTAAATTATAAAAATACGTTCATAGTAAATGAAGATAAATATGTACGTGAGAGGGAAACGATTTGTTAGAATGCAGATAAATCCATGTCTATGCACATAAATATATTTTGTATTGAGAAATACAAAGGTTTAAGTGTGTGTGTATGTTTATGTGTGTGTGTGTGGCTCTGTGTGTGTGATATATATATATATATATATATATATATATATAGAGAGAGAGAGAGAGAGAGAGAGAGAGAGAGAGAGAGAGAGAGAGAGAGAGAGAGAGAGAGAGAGAGAGAGAGAGAGAGAGAGAGAGAGAGAGAGAGTGAGAGAGAGAGAATGTTCATTTTAGGTAAAATAACATTGCCCTGAAATATTAAATATTTTGTTTCGAAAGGGTTCTTTTGTTTTACTTTCGGAAAAGTTGTTAAATTCATGTTTCTATGCGTATACATGCCACCAGATTAATATGCATAATAATGAGAGCTTGACTTTTTGGAATAATTTCGTTCTTCTTAAAACAAAATGATTTGAGAAAAATGTATTATCGATTTGCTTACAATGATCATTTTGTCACCCCAAATCGGCGACATGCATTAAAACTATCTCTGACAAGCTGACGTTTGAAAAGGAGAGAAGAACACATATTTTGATTCGTCTACTTATTTTCCAAAGAATAAATTGTTATCGGCCTGTGGTCTATTTAATTTTGATGTGAAAAAAACTTGTGCATTTGAAAAAATACATTGGTTTTCGTGCTCTCATGCTCTGTTGTATAATTACTTTGATACAGAATAAGTAAAAGCAAGTAAGATTCACTTAGATATCATGTCAAAATTATGTAATCAACTTGTAGGTATTAGTAAGTGGATATCCTTAATCCTCAATACAGAGATTTAAAAATGCGAAAGGAGGAGAAGGAAAAGAGAGAGATTCAAAAAGAAGAATAAGAACTGGAATTGTAAATACAAGTGCAAATGCAGGAAAAAAGAGAAATAGATGCATGGAGAGAGAGAGAGAGAAAGAGAGAGAGAGAGAGCAAGAAAGAGACATATATAAAAAGGAGAAGGCTAATGAAATTGCAATTACAGAAAAAGAAAGAGAGCTAGAATTTAAAGTTAGATTAAAATAATTACAACTAGAAACAAAGTGCTGCCCCACTTTTGATGTTTTCAGAAATATCAAGTTAGTTGTCAATTTTCAAGAATATAAAGTATATCAATAGTTTTGTCATTTTGAAAAAATAGACAATGGTTTAAAAGGGCCACATATTACTACACTGTACTACAGAGCTCACTTATTGGCAAAGCTCTTGATGTGTGTATTTGAATATCAGTATGGGCAAGGACTGATTACGATTTGGTCAAAGGTTGTGTCTTGAAGGCTTATGATTAGGTGCATGAAACATATGAACAGAGGTTACGTAATTGGAAAACAAATTAAAATACCAACTTTTATGGCGCATTTGGGAAATGGGGAAAATTGTGAGCCTCTGATAGCAGGTGCTCTTTCAGTAAGATTGATATAGATTATGACAGTTTCGACAGCTCATATTAGTCAAAGAGTTCAAGAACTGTGTCAACAGTGGTGACAACCTTGACAAAGACAAGATGGATACGTTAGTAAACTTAGCTTAGACCGCTGACAAGTATTCTTAAAGGTTCGTTTGTCAATAGGTTCCCTCAGTAGTTGATTAATATAAAAAGAAATCGAGTACTTACAAAACATATACAATCAAACAAAATCCAGCGTCTGATAAGACTGATCCGAAATCCGCATCACTTTCTACAGATACATGTTGTGAGAAAATTAGACACGTTATTTTTGATTGTTTTACGTTAAAACAATATGCAACAGATTAAAGACAGACCAGTTCTACCTGACCTTGTTTCTCATTGGTTAATTTCTTGGTTATGTACTAGAAACAAGACATTTGTGGGGCAAACAGTCCCATGTTTCATTATTATTATATTATTGAGAAGTATGAACCATTAATTTCCAAGGGTTATATATCACTTATTGGTGATTCATATCCCTATTAAACTATTAGAAACTTCTAAGAGTAGTCTATTGTTAGGTACTTTGCAATGAACTGTGAAGTCTTTTTAATGCAAGTGTTTTTGTTCAGGGGGAGATTGCGGCTTTATTCTTGTTCATCTCTATAATATTAATATAGTTTAAGAGCCAGTGAGTGTTGGCGATTCACATTCCTTACCCATTAGGGATGTTCATTTATGGCTGTTCAATGACTTAGTTGGATATAAGGTAGTGGTTAAATCCTATTGTAACTGACAATCAATTTTTTGGATCAAAGGTTGATCCTATCGAAAATGAAATTCCTGAATTATACTCCGATTACACAGTTGCTAGAGCTTTGGAAAACAATTCTTGAGAATATGTAAAGCATTCAAGAAATTTAGTTGTTCCTGTTGCACACAGTGATGATTGAAATGATGATGTTCAATCTGAATATAATGACTTTGGTAAAGCTCATTCAGCAATATTAAAGCATTTGGACGATAGATTTTCAAATCTACAGCCACATAAAAGAATGAGTTAAAACAGTTATTGTGTGAATATGAACACTTGTTCCCATATGTTCCAACTATAACAAAACAAAATATACAATGACGATGAAAGTGTATCTTCTAACCTGTATAACAGCAGCCTTACATGATTCCACTTATGGATAAAGCAAGCAAAATTTTAACTTTTGTAGCACAAGATGGACTTTATCATTGCAAATTAATGCTATTTGATGTGAAAAAATGAATTTGCTCTCTTCATTTTAACGGTTAATGAACATCATAACATCTGGTATAAATGGTTGTGAATCAGACATTGACATCATTATTTACAAAGATTCCTGAGAGGAAAACCTGGAAATAATCCCGAAATTACTCGCTCGCTTCAGTAAGACAAAATTTATAGTTAAACCTAGTAAAGGTGAATTTCGGCAATCTTGTGTCAAACTTTTATGACATAATTTGCGAGATGGACAAGTTAGGCCAATGTAAGCTATAGTTAAGGATATCAATGAATCTATCTTGCCAATCAGTAAAACAATCAAATGGTGCGATTT
>JARLTB010000237.1:502500-542500 GCA_030141615.1 Unio pictorum | reverse complement strand
TAAACAATAAAGGTTTAAATGTTTAGGTTGTCAGTAGAGTAACGCATTCTTCATAAGTCAGTTTGCCAGTCAGTTTCACTAGAACTAAACTCGCCTTTCTGAGATCTGCGCTTGACTCATTATATACAACATATCACAGTTATATTTTTTAAACTTATGCAAACTTTAAGAGGGAAGTTGCGGAAATTTCGCTATAATATTTGAAGTCAATACAAATTAATTCTTATAAAGTCTATGAAAGGCCTAAATGAATGAAACGTTTCTTAAAAATTTCAAAATCGGAAATGTACGCGTCCTCCAAGAACAGTGAAGTTGTGAAGATGGGGTTGTCTAGAATGCCTTCAAATAATTTATAAATATCTAGCATAATATTAGTCTAAAATAACACTTTATATTTCCCTTGGGCATTCTAAACAAAGTTTAACATAAAATAATCTTACATCAGCGACGAAAGGAAGTTAGAATGACTGATTTCCTACGTCTGTCCCTATATATACACCATACATTAAACTGTATTTAACAATGAACCCACTTGACATAATACAATACTAATACAATACAATACTAAATTTACTTCGATTTTGTATATTCATGTGGCCTAGCCCAACAACTTGGAAGTTACAGTATTATTCTAGAATCGTAAAAACCAAATCGGCGACAGACATTAAGCAAAAAGTCTTATTACAACGATTATTATTTTGCAATTGTATATTCATACCTAAGTATATGTGTATAGATCCTATGTAAAACTACGCTCGGGTAAAGATAATCTGCCCAGTTAATTGCCATGAACACAATTGATAAATATTAGATACAATCATATGCCAGGAGTTACAATAAAAAATATTTATAATACATAACAGTATTTTTCAGTTTCGAGACAAAAACGATTTAAAAGCGATACATGATTGAAACAAACACACACACACACACACACACACCAACACATATACACATTCCTGCATTTGGTCGATGATTCGTGTATGGAATTGTTTACTGAGGATATTTCTTAGGGCGATATTAGAGCTAAAATAAATAAATGCTCGGCAGTAAACTACTAGCAGAAGTTGACGTATCAAGGAGGGAACTTAATTGCAAATCTAAAGAATATTAGATTTAGCAATGCAAGCTAGGACGCATACGTTTACAAACATATTCTGTACAATCTGTGCAAATCAAGGACACACATAATTACGGACCAAAACATGGAAAATGTAGACAATGTGACATCATGGCCAGCTGTAACTCCAATTTACACATCCAGTTTGAACTAGCAATATAAACTAAGGATGCACACTATTAACAACATCACGGGGACCGTGCACATTGTTACGTCATGGACAAGGAAAACGCATATATACATCTAGTATAGTCTTCACAATCTATCAAAATTAAGGACGCACACTATCGACTAAATGAAGGAGACCGTGAACATTGGAACATATTGACCAACAAGGAGATGTTTACACATCTAGTCTGGTCATAAAATTCAATCCAAACTAAGGACGCACACTATCGATACAATCACGGGGATTGTGGACATATATAGATCATGGGGAACGAAGACATGTTTGCACATCTAGTTTGAAGTTTCACTATAAACTAAGGACGCACACAATTGAAAAAATGACAAAGACCGTGGACATTGGTAAATTATGACCAACGAGACCATGTTTGGACAACTAATTCAGTCTTAACAACCAATACGACCATACCGGTGGCCTAGTAATTTCAGCTTCCACCTCTGATGCGGGAGGTCACGGGATTGAACCCCGGCCTATTCAAACCAAAGATTTATAAAAATCGTACTAACCACTGCCTCTCTAGGCATACATCCTTAAGATCTTAATTTTAGGACTAGTCGGCCTGCTAACAGTATACTATGACTAGGTGGGATATCATGCTATATTTATGCTGCATGATCCCCTGGTGCTAGAAATCACTATAAATTATCACACCGCATACGGCAATTGCGATATGACTGGAAAATTGTTAAGCTACGTACTAAATGCAAATCACACACACACACACACACACACTCACACACACACACACAAACAAACACACACACAAACATTACCTACATTAGGAAGACCTTGTAAGTTCTCATACAGTACTGATCAGGGAAAGGATGTATACGCTTCCTTTATACAGGATTGTGTTTGACATTTAACAAAGATTTATTTCGTGGGCTAGATGTTTCGAGAAACGATACTTTAATTTGACTGATATGACGTGCTTTTCACATACATCGAGGATAACAGAAAAGTGGTACATGTTATACACTACAGGGATACAGGTTTACAAGACTGCAGTTCACTACTCTTGTAAGGAAGTAGCAGAATTACCTCCTCAGTATATAAGAGAAAATTTAAGAATTCCGTTCATTTTGTAAAGTTTATTTATTTAATTGATCTTTTTTCCACTTTGACTTGGTGTAGTATAAAAAAGAAACAACATAATATATAAGTATATACATTTTTCCTGTATTGTTTTACTTTAGAAGAAGCCATTCCGATGACCATAAATAACCCAGTAACAGATAAATATCACTTGTCGTTTTACAATTGTATGATGCAATTCAAAACTTTAGGTATATTATAAATACAGAAAAGACAATATAAACCTGAAATTACACAACAGTAAATTGTTTTGGCAGTAGCATATTTTACAAATTGTCAAAATTTGACAATTTATGACTTTACATCACTTGAGAATGGGGAACTCAAAAATGTTAAACATAAGGTAACCAGATTCGTAACCAATGCAAAAATATTTAGGAACTGTTGAAGTTATATGTCGAGAACAATGATACTAGAAAGTCATTGATCCAGACTATACACAAACACATTTCTATGCAAATAACAACTGGTTCAATGCTCTCTTAATTGTATTATTTCCGACTGCACCAGTTGTTGTGACAGCTTATGACGTAAATAGCTACCAATCAATAAAACCTGGAGTAAGATTCTTTACTACAACGTTTCCTTCCTTCAAACCGATAAAAACATAATCTCTCCATTAATAAAAAGGTCATTTAACAATCACGAAAATTATGCTTGTAGATACTGTTATTGGCTAGAAGGAAATATTTTTCGTCCTTCCTCCACTTCTTATAAATTGCATCTCAAGTAATGAACAAACAATAAAAAAGGATTTAATTGGATGAACTCCATATTAATGTTTAATAAAAGAAAGTACACAACACATATTTTTCCCTTGCGACTATTACACAGAACAATGCCATTTAATGTTCCAAACCTTACTGCATATGGTAATTGAACTTTAAATATATTTAATATCGTGATACAATGCACCCATATGAAATTCGAACAAACAAACGTTTGCTCAAAAATCAGCCCACAAAACAGACGATATTTGTCTTTTATTGCAAGATTTGTCATCTGCCGGTCATTGATGTGATATCTTTTGTCAATTTAAAATCTTGTATAGAAGAACAGAAAAGATGTTATTGCATCTGTATAAAACAGTGCTGAAAATAATATCTCAGAATGATTTGGAGTTTCATTTCATTTCTTCCCTGAGTTTACACGTTTGCAAATGATGCATACACGTATTAATTATTAACATATGATCTATAACTGTCACATTTCTTGAAAGACAGATCCTGCGGAATAGGAAACAATTTGTATTGTTGCTAAATATATCTAAGAATGAAGAAAGCGTTCTTACACATTTTAATTTTGTTGGTGTCTTTGCTATCTTGCGAACATAATCCGCGTGTATGTATGTATATATATATATATATATATATATATATATATATATATATATATATATATATATATATATATATATATATATGTATATATACTGGATGGTTGTTTTACAATGTAAATCAATATAATATACCGGATCATTTATGTTGATGAAACGTATGTGTATACAAAATGTGTGGATCGTTCTTTGTCTGTATTTGTATTTGTTATGGTTTAGATAGCCCAGGTGATTTTTTTTCTACGAACGTTGTCCTCTCATCACTCATTCAAATGTACATTTATTTCTCATAAAATTGGATGTATACATTTTTGCAATTATCTAGGTTCTGCTATTGATGCAAAACCTAACAAGAAAATACAAATTGTTACATGCTCGATAACTGGGAAATACCAACTTTTTCAATTAAACTCACAGAAGATGATGCTTACTTGAACGCTGAAACTGAAAGGCTGCAACTTTGATTCTCTTTTTAATATATACCAGTCTTTTTGTAACTGAATATGACTTATATTTCATCATTTCCTGACATTATATTACAAAATGTATTAAATGAAAAATACCCTGCCTTCATAAAAAGGTCATGTACGTAGATCCCAAACTGCAAACATCACACATTTATATTTGACCACTCCAGTTACATAGTGATTAGAGCGTCCGCCGCGGAAGCGGGTGGTTGTGGTTTTTTTTGCGGTCGAGTCATACCAAAGACTTACATAAATAGTACTAACAGCTGCCTCACATGGCGCTCAGCATTACAAGTTTAGAGTTAGGACTGGTCATCCTGGTGTCAGGATAATGGGACTGGGTGGGACATCATGCTGTTTGACATAACTACAAACTGCCTCACTGCAGACATCATAGCGATATGACTATACAATTGTTAAACCTACATAACAGATCCTAATCACACACACGGACACCCTTTTATTTGAAGAGCACCACACAACCTGCACATAATGATAGATTGTTATGTATCTGTGGTGAACTAGTATTTAGTTTCCACTCTTTTTTGCTTCAATCTGGCTCTAAGCTAAAGAAATAGAAGTGGAAAAAATATAAAAAAAATAACAACTAGATTTATTTATTTATTAGACATTATACAAAATAGATTATAATAAGAACTGAATGTTCTTTATATATCAGTTGTGTATGCCGTTATTATGTTCAACTGGTAATGATATATTTCCAGGAAAGTAGCCTGTAGTTTCAATACATGTAGAACAACATGTGGAAAACACTTTTATGTAATTATTCTAGGATGAAACGATAGCGAATATTGTTAGGTAATCTGATCTAATGATACATTGGACAAATTGGAATTCGTGGATAAATTGCTCACATTGAGTATTCTGCATGTCTGTGCAATTTTGTTGGTGCCATGATTCATGTGTTGCATCAAATCCCAGACGAGTGTATGCCTTTATCCTCACAAACATGACACATTTTTTGACATTTTAGCGTTGTTTGCTATGTTAATACCATGTCAATAATTAGCCATTCAAACAATAATACATGTAAATAGACATTTGTATAAGGCAAAAAGGAGAGGACTCCAAGTACCGTTACAAGATGCAAAGAGAATCATGCACATCTACACAAATTGACAAATAATTGGATTCGTAGAAAACGGGTTTTAAAAATGAATTGATTGTTAAGAGATTGAGAGAGAGAGAGAGAGAGAGAGAGAGAGAGAGAGAGAGAGAGAGAGAGAGAGGTTTAGGTATAATTAGGTATAAATTCATCATTTAAACTTAAACATCAAACAGCCAAGAACAAAACTATTTGAACTTAATTGTATTAATGTTTCAAAATATCGTGACATTTTGCTATGTCTACATTTTATTTAAAGATCATTTGACCATTCAATTTAAGTATCCACCCAGCAAGAAAAGAAGATAAAACTGAGTCCCTCATTATATAGTCCAATATTAATGAACTCACTGTTATTATTTTTCTTATGGGGAGTGTTGTGTCCACTCACATGTCTACTTCTACTTCCTGGTCATCCAATTTTAAGATTAAATGGGAGATGTGTATGTAAACAAATCTTTAACATGCCAACTATTCTAATTTTTGCCTTTTATCCATTTCATTATTTGTCAAAAAGCAAGTATACATCAGTGTCATATAATAATCACATAATATATTATAAATACTGATTGTGGGCTTAATTCCTTCAAGTTGTTATCATTCTAAATGAGTACCTTTTGATTGCAAACACAGCGGTGACAGAATTCTCATGAGTTATATTAATAATAATCACCTAACCTGTTTGAAATCGCTAAACAGGGTATATATAAATATATATATATATAATATATATATATATATATATATAAATATAAATATATATATATATATATATATATATATATATATATATATATATATGTATATATATATATATATATATATATATATATATATACACTCTTACTATGTCTATATATACATTACGAAAACATGTAAACATGTCATGTAAAGTGTTGTTACAATTCATTTTGATATACCAATACTATTCGTTTATCATATTGTGATCCGCCCATGGTGCATTAAATCGAATCAATAAATATTCTTTCAATTGCAGGCCTATGGATCAAACATAAATTTATACTCATTCATCAGTCGTAAATAACGATAAAAGTAGTAATCTTCCCAGTTTTCAAAAGTAAATTAAAATGGTACACAATTTCATCGGAATCCTTTATTTTTTTTCATTTCTTGCTCCCTTTTCTTAAGTAAAGGATTATGTAAGTAAACATCTGGAGTGAGAACAAAATATATTGCGCCGACGAAAGCATTGAAACGGAATTAGTACCAAGTAACTACATAACATGGTGCCGTCCACATAACAAACTTTGACAGCAAATTAGAACATAAAAGTAGTCTGAAAATCCAAGATTATCAGTCCCAGCTGCACAATGCTACATGTTAAACTCTACACAGATAACAAGATGCCTAAATTAAAAACATATAAGGTGGTCTAACGCCAAATAACATCAGAATCATCAGCACAAAACTGCAAGAAAAACACTAGAAAGGGAAATATAACCCAAATTTAAGACATAAGAGGTGGTATAACATCAACGTATATCAGGTCCCGCGAAACAAGGCTGCAAGTATAAACACGAACTAGTAAATACGACCCCAATTTAAGACATATAAGGTGGTCTAACCCCTATGACCACCATGACCAGCTACACAAAGCCGCAACATCAAAACATATTGCATATGGCAACAAGACCCAAAGCATATAACGTATAAGATGGGCCTAACAAATCAAAAAGCATCAGGACGTGCCACACAAGGTGGCGCCATTAATAACTATGGCTGTCAAACTCAATAACACACTGTAACTTTTAACTCTAACACTTTTAAAAACAGCACAGATATTATTCGAAACTTCGCATGACGACATTTAGAACACAATATGCCATGGAATATGGAAACAATTCACCGGTACCAATGTATCACGAACCGGATTCGTTTACCCTCTGCTGCGACCGGACTCAAACACCATACATGTAGTGCACTCCAAAAAGCATTTGGTCTACTGGATAACATTGAGTGTGCGTTAGGTCTAATCCAATTTTACGCGGCCCTACACTCAGATCGTTAGGAAAAATTTTTTACCTTGATCTGACGGCCTAATTAATAAGTGTTATGTGGACACAAAACAAACTGGAGTATGTTGCTCTCCTTCCTTCCCCCAGGAGTAATTAAAAGCTGTGTTGTTATTCAATAGTAATAATGTCATTGTGAGCGCTTTGCAATTTATTTCAACTACAACAACAACAAGCAAATTTTAACTCCATTCTGAGGGCACATATGTGTATTTGTATGTGATCTAAATAATAGATATGTATAGTATGTACGCTGTATCAATAATTTATCACTCGTTGTATAAATATTTCATTAAAACGAAACTCGTTAAGCCTCGTTTTCTTTAATGAAACATGTATACATCTCGTGGTATGTCATTAATACGGCGTTGATTGATGATTCTAAACCAACGAAATTACTCTGATGCTATAGTAATAAATGAAAAATTACTCAGGGATTATTTCCTTTACTTCACATTGGACATATATTGATGTTCATTATTTAAGGACGGTTAAGACTATTTTGTTCTTTCCAAATATATATATATGCACATAAAACAACCCGAACTCATTAAATGTCAAGAAAATAAAATATCAATTGCGATCAATCAATCAATCCTCTCTGCGCCGTCTGGTGCTTGAGGCAACAGCAAAGGAGCACCATTTCCGTCTGTCGGCAGCTATTGCTGGGGCGGTCTGATAGGTGAGGCCTCTGGTCTTAAGGTCTCTCTCTACTGTTCGTCGCTAGGTCTCTTTGGGTCTGCCACGGTTCTTTTTCCCCTGTGGGGTCCATCTCAGTGCCACCCTTGGTAGTGAGGCAGGGGGCATTCTGCAGACATGGCCAAGCCATCTCCATCGCCGAGTTGAAATGATTTCAGAGATGGTGCTTGCACCTGCTCTGTGCCGAAATTCCTCATTTGAGATCGTGTTTGGCCAGAAGATCCTCATGATGCGTCGCAGGCATTTGGTTGGAAACAGTTCGAGCTTGTGTTCTATGTTCGCAGTGGACTTCCAACACTCTGAGCCATACAAAAGGGCGCTCAACACGTTGCTCTTGATGGCGTGTATTATTAATCAAGCACTTCATTGAATAACGTTATTGTTGTTTATGCATGAAAATATCCATCGTTTAGATTAGGAAGGAACTATATTAGATTTTGTTAGCTGCTAATTTTGATCTTTCTTTATTAATATGTAATATTCATTATACTAAGAATAACACGGAACGCTTTATAACTAGTTACCTTTATACTTTTACAAATAATGAACTCCTGAAAAATGATTCAGACGATTATTTCCAGAAAACATTTAATCATATCCATTTTAAGTGATAATACTTAGTTACGTGTGGAAATACTCCTCTTTTAGGTAATTAGCTTAACAAAATGTCTTTCAGATCCATCGATATACTATCTGATCAAATTTCTCTCATTTCCATACTTGAGCAACAACCCGGATATAATTTCTATACACCCTTAACTAAAGTTGTCTGGACCAGTATGATTATAGCCCCCCTAACCAATGTCAATAATGAAAACTGTTGGTTTGATAAAAATGCACAGAAAAAGTTATTTCATTCACTGATTTATAATTTATAACCCAACTCTGACCAGGAATGCCATAGCACTGTCATTGTCTGTGGATTGTGCTTAATATACTTTCTTTGCTAACACTGTGTCATGTTATGTATACAATGTACTATGGGCGAGTCAATTTTCCTCTGACAGTAGAGCGACATAGTTCATCATGTTTGGTAACTGCCAGATAATTCCACAAATTGCCGTAAGGTTGAGAGTTATAGCACATTGCACAATTATACATAGACATTAAACCACTAGTTAAATCCATGTGAAATGCAAATTTGTAGTTGTCGTTCTTTTGCATGATTTGACATTGTAGATATCAGAATTAAATTGACATAGTATGTACATTATATACACATGTAGTTTTGCATCCACCCCTTTGCTGAAAATGGACTTGTCCAGAAACTGGAAGTAACCAAACAAGCAAGGTAGTATTTTACTCTGAAACTATTTGTTTGAGAAAACACATGCAGTCCCCCTGGTCATAATACGTTTGAAATTTTAAACCAATAAATTAAATGACCAAGTTCTAAATTTTGAAAATTTAATTTATGGTTATTTTTAAACAAAATTGGAGGGTACAAACAAACGCTGATGTATATTCAGACTATAGGAAGAGCTATATGAAGGGAAAGAAATCAGATTAGGAGCTTATGTAGATTGCCTTCAAAGTATTTATCAAATATTTACCAACAGAGTCCAACAAATTAGTCTTCATTACAAGATAACAATTTAGTACCGGTAGTAAGTAATATAAAACATTGTTTTGCAATGTGTCACTTTCATTTACTTTGCTCTGTTTTAGCTATGACTGCTATGACAAAAATGAATTTTTGTATTTACTCATATTTCAAAACTCTTGTGATCTTAAAAATATAGTACACATAATTTCTTTTTGGAAGCCATCCATGGTGATTATGACCAGTGAACCTACATGCATTTCCCAAACTTTGTTCAAGCTCATATTTATCCAATACCGCATTTATTCCCTACGAGTGATTTAGCCATACATGTGGCCACATTTGGATTTCTAAGAGATATTACTGTAGGTTTTACAAAAAAAACCAAACAAATGGCCAACAATGTTATAAGCTTACATTTACACAATAGTAAGGAATGAAACAATATTAGGACGGCCAAATATGGCTAATTATATAGCTTTTAATTTCTAACAGCCATACATGCAGCTGTTTTGAAAAGCTGTTGCTGACACTAGCCAAAGTTTGCTAAAAGGTCATTAGTTGTGCACCAGCCTCACTGAGCATGGCAACAGGAATCCTTAGCCAAATTTTGGCTAAGGATACATTTATCCAAAATTTGGTTTCTGCATTAAAGGTCATACAATACATTATGGAAAGGGACAATATTGCAGTTAGCCAAATTTGGCTAATCATAATTACCTAGAGTTTGATCTTTTGCAGCCATACATGGGGATATACTAAAAGACACTAGCCAAATTTTGGCTAATTTTACCAAAATTTTGGTTCCTACCAAAGGGTGTGAAGAAAAACTTTGTAGGAATTAGCCAAATTTTGGCTAATTTAAAATCTGCCTAGCCCCTCCAATATAGTCAAGCTATTGAATAGTGATAGACCATATATTGATCAAAAGCACTTCCAATAATATTATTATCGGTATATGCCTTTTCTACGTGGGGTTGAGAGATTTTAGCCCACTGCAGAGGCCTGATTTGAGTAAATGGAAAAGCTCAAGTGAAATCGAAAGCTGTTCAAGGCTAAATTGTGTAGCCGAAAGAGTAACGGAATATTTTACGAATGCAATGAGTGGAAACGGTCTAACAAATCTAATACGTAAAACACTAAACGTGTGGGCCAAATCGGGTAAGAATACCGGTGCTACACTAAAATATGTGGCTGAGTTAGAAACAACATTAATATTTCCAATAATCGTAAAGACGATAACAGGGTAAGTATAATACGAATCAAAATATAAATCAAAAGGAGCTCCAGTAAATAGTACTTATCATAATGCTCACGCGTGGATTAACGCAGTAACAATATTTTCACGAGATTGAATTATAAGATATGACCTGAAAGAAATTTTTTTCCAGGGACATGCTAGATTTTATTTATGAGTTAAGTAAAAACAATCCTATATCGGTGTGATTGTTTGAGAATTATGAAGATGAGGAAAGTTAATTTGAATAATTTGTAAGACCTAATGGAGAAATATATTGCACGGAATCTCTTATTAGCATGATGATATAACTCACTGATAATTTTTTCAGGGATAGTACCGAGCAATTACTAACAAACTGTTTAACAGTCCCGTCAGTTGCAGATCACTTTGCCACAGAAAGAAATCTGTGGAAGTCAACACGTTTTCATTTTCTTTCCGATGTTCAAGCTAGTTGTGTTCAATACGGACACGGAGGATTATCGAATACCAAAAACTTATTATAAAGATGCTATTTCAGTTGATATTGTTGCTTGATATTCGGGAAGTTGCCTTGGGTATGAAGAGCGTGCTGGGTATTTTAACCGATTTGGACATTCCACGAACGAGATAACGAGTTGCAATAAATGAACCATTACCCGATTTTGATCTAACCGGATTCACTCGTGCAATATCATTCGAGTTTGCTAAATGACTCCATCATATTTGTTATGTTTGGTTTTATAGACATTTATCTGAAAATTACTGAGAACCAATAGTGTTATTACGATATTTGATTGATTGTAAGATACTGGTATCGCTGATTGTTCGTGAGCCAATTATATCATGTTATGCGCATACTGAGGTTTGGTTACAACAACCCGTTGATGATAGTCTTGATACTGGTATTAATGATTACAAAGACACTTTCTGATCTATCTGAAGTCTATATTGTTGCGCAATCTAAGAAGATATTTGCCTGTAGATGTCAAGTCGGTGAAAACAACGCAAATGATCTGGAATGACATAGACGCCTAGAATGCATGTATACTGTCGACAATGGAACGATGCATTAATTGTGTCTATTGTTACAGTGATAGCAGTAGTATGGTTATGGTTCATGTCAGACATTCGCAATAAATATTCATGGACACCCCGTTACGAAAGCAACACTGACAGACAACTAAATGGGTTGACATGTGATCCTCTTTCTAAAGACTGTAGTATGATCCACATTCTGCAAAAAAGCAAATTAATTGCAGCAGAACGTTCAACAAATTCAATGCAAAGTAAGAATATAATAAACAGTTAGTAATCTTAATTTCTCTATACACTCCAAATCATTTCTAATTGGTACTTGTGATTTAAATGAATTTCCCACTAACAAATGAATATTCTCTCTCAAATCTTGCTTTCTCTCGCTACGGATCCATGTATGTCTGTCTGCCTCTCTTTGTCTCTCAATCTGTTTTATGTCTCTCTTTATATATGAAGAGAGAAAGAGTAGCTAATCGTTTCTCCAGATATATATTGTTTTGTTGATAATTTCAAGTTAATTATGTGTGACAAGAAGCTTTCAGTTGTTTTTGAACATGCAGATTTGCATCCGAAACTCTTTGGTAAGTTTGTCAAAACGTGTTTAAGAAATTGTTTCAAAATATTCATTTTTTGTTCAGCTATATTTTATATTTATAAGTTATATATTTGTATGTTTTGTATTTGCTTACTTTTGGACCAATATTGTCACAAATCATGCAGGGCGTTATTTGTAGCAAGGGTAAGTGATATTGCTATTAGGTTATATTATTTTAAGTCTGTTTTTCAATGAAATACACACTACTAATTTGATTCCAATAAGATCGTATTAATTGGCAACGGACAAATTAAGTCAAGGATCTAAAGTAAAATTGACTAGCATGGACATTTCTCTTATTTAAACTCTTCTCCGTAGAAGCCAAATAAAATGATTGTGTAACTTCGTCATGAAAATAATTTCCCTTCTTCCAATTATTTTTCTGGTTATTTTTCTTTTTTTGTTCTTCTTATTTTTGTTTTGTTCAGCTTGTTCACTGGCTATCATCTTTGTTAGTATAAGTATTTGTCTTATTAATAGTAGTAGTATTATTTGTTATTATTATTTAGAGGCATGAAAAGTCGAATGGTTGACACAAAGGCCAAACTGGGGTAATGGTGACAAGGAAAACCTATGTCAAGTTTCGGTGTTTTTCCTGGAAAGTAATAATAACTGTTGGATAAATCTGCTAAATTGATTATATATGACGACTACGACGGAGCGCCATTTTTCAATGATACCAGTCAGGGGAAAGTTGAAAACCTGGATTCGACAATTTACCATCATGGTTTACCCCTTTACGACTGGGCGAATAAGTAGCTTCTAGGAAAGTTCGAAAATATTTATATCAATACTATTAATAGGCATGCCAGGTATGGAATATTTTTGAGCTGGGCGGTCCCGGGACAAGTCGGTTCTGCTCATATCAATAATAAAACGTTTTAATATATTTTCCAGATCATTAAATACAATTAGTTGCATCATGATGCCAATAAATCTAAATTCTGAGGTAAGCGCAAAGTTCAAATGGTTGAAAAATAATGTTAATGTATGTTTGCAAGGAAAAGAGACTCAGTCAGATTATATGATAAAATCGATTGACATAGTGTGGTTTTGAATTGAACACTATGAAACTTGCAATGATACTTGACAAGCTACAGATGAATGATAATAAAAGTGAAGCCATCATAATCAATGCGCCTATACTTTTACATTCACAAACTGCATTTAAAGCAACAAGTATCAATATTATTAAAAGTATATTCAAACAGTGAGAAACCGAGGTGTAATTCTCGACAGTACTTTCTATTTACAAAGTTGTATATCAAAAGCTGTGCTACATTTACATATACATTTGCGGTTGTGTTTGCTTGCTGCTTCTAAAACACTTGTATGTTCTTTATTACTTCAAAACACGTATTATTGTTATCCACTTATCTCTGATTCATCTAAGATTCTCCAACTGAACGTAAAATATGCTCAATCCACAGTTACTACAATCATCCTTAGGGTAAGACAAACTGAGCACACATACCCATTGGCTACCCGTTAATTGCAGAATCAGATACAAATATGTTCACTATTATATTTGTTAATGATTTGCTTCAATCGAATACAGTCGTCTAATCTCACGCAAATATGCACACAATGTAGAGCTTCTCCTCTTCCAACACTCACATTCACATTGATCCAGCAGTTAAAACAAAATCATACGGACATCATTTGTTTTCGTACTAGAACCCAGCTACGCTTATGGAATTGCCATTTTAACTTGAAAACAAGGACACAATACATGCATTCAAGATTGCTCATATAATTCGCTTGTTTGGAATACATGAGCAGCTTTAAAATTCATAAGCAGTGGTTATTTCATTTATTGGTGTTCATGTTTGTAATCTTGCGTTGGATATGTTTGTTTGTGTTATCTAATATAAAACGTTTATAGCTTCTATCGAATAGGGGCGGTACTAATTTTATATTGTTGTATTGAAAAGTATAATGATTTTTTGTATTTATTAATACAGTAATGACTAGCATTTATGATAGCAGTAACAAGTTATGACACAATTTAAACTTTGTTTTAAGTAATAATAATAATAATAATAATAATAATAATAATAATAATAATATAATAATAATAATAATATAATAATAATAATAATAATAATAATAATAATAATAATAATAATAATAATAATATAATAATAATAATAATAAAATTATTATTATTAATAATTACACTAATGATACTAATAATTATAATAAATGCCACTGATTATTAGTTTGCAAACCGTCTGAGTATGATTCTAATTGAGTCCTTGTTCTTACGTTCATTAATATGGGTTCTCCTTCCCAGTAGGAAAAAGGCACTGTATTACGTTGGTGACATAAAACACATTACTCTTCTTCTGTTCGATAGACGTTTTTATCGTCAATAACAATTGTAATAAATAAAATAAATTATAAAAGATATGCATTCTATATTGTATCATTTCTTTCAGAATAATATATTAATAATAGGAAGTTATAGTTTCATTTCAGTAGTATGTTTACCATTCTCTTCATGTAGTTTCAACTTCGGTTATAATAGTGTACATTATCAAACATTGTTGTGTGGTGTTCGTGTTAAATGACGCCTATCTTTGTCTCACATAACATCTTGTCCTAAATATGTGGTTTTGAGCTATGTCACATAGAGGAGCTAAAACCATCAGGTTTGGCACTAGTCAACAAATGTAAGTGAGAATTTCAAAAAGAAGTGTCAGTATTGTGAATAAAATCTCATATGTTCTAACATGTTTAATTGCAAATCAAATGTATAATGTTCCAAGTTAATAAAAGCTGTATTCCAAATAAGTTCCAATAATCAATGAATTCATGCAGTTTTCTAACTTGATAAGTTGCCAGAGATCTGGATTGTGATAATTTGCTAAAAGTTGTTTGATTAATCCTTCAACTGTTTTTTCTGAATTTATTTTAATTCTAAATTAGTCCAAGAATATTACACGAACAGCAATTTCTTCTTCTAGTGAATAATAATTTAAATACAAAAAATAAACCCACTCAAATAAAAAACTATTCACAATAATACGATTTATTATGTTTTTAATGTTAAGGTCGAAATGAGAGATACTAGATAAAGAAGATTATATGTACTTAATATAGATCACAGTTATCATTTAACTGAATGTAATCTTACGTTTTGTTATGGTCAAATCAAGACTATACAGATGTTTACCATCAACAATCAATATTTAATCTACAATCGAACAAAACTATTAAGCTAAGTATGTTTTTAAATATAAACATAATATATATGATTATGTTCAATATAAATATATATAGATAACACAGTCATTAAAAAGAGACACCAACTTATACAAAGTAACTATAGATAGCACATCTCGTCATAAACTATAAGGATTTATACATTAGATGAAATATTATGAGGTACACAAACTATACATGAAACAATATGATACATCTATACACATAAAGGTGCATTTGAAATAACTTTGATGTGTGGTATGTCATTATTACAATTGCTGAAACATCAAACTCCACCTTCATACGCATTGATTTGTTTATTTAATTTTTTCAAAACAAGTATGAGATTTTTGATTGATGAAACAACAATCTGAGAATGAGCTGAACTAACGTGTTATAAAGCGAATATCAAAGCCAATGGTTTATTATTAGTCGTGTAACAATTTGTGTCGTGCTTATTTAATTTCTGAGAACATAGCAAATATGATGATCTTTATTGTTTGGTATTCTTTATTTAATACTCTACCTAACCCAAGATACCTTGCATCACGAAACATTTAAACGCTGACTGAAATATTTTGCATATAAAACTGGTACACTCTTAAGTACGGTCTTAAACATATCAAAAGGTTCCTGAAGTTTATCAGACAAATGATAGGTGGTTTGTGCATTTAACAACTTGGCCATGCGTTCTCTGTTTATGTAAAAAATGTAGTAAATTTATGATAATTTCCAGCCATATCAAAATAATCACTTCAGCTGAATTATGCACATGGACACATAATCTAGAGAGAGCCCTAACCTTAAGAACTGGTATGCATAGTGAATCAACAATTTTCGGCTGGTCTCCAAGAAATTTTTCCAATGTTAGTGTAGATGATGGTGTCATTGATGTAAGCGTTATACTTATCTAGACCAGATGTTATCGTGCTTTCTAGATGTTGTAGAGTACAATGCAATTCGTTCATCCAACACGGCTTTACATTGATATTGACAAAATCCATTTGGTGTTGTCAATCCCGAAACATACTTTGCCCTCTCTCTCGGTAGAATATCAACAACTTTTACTTTCGAATGGTGTTCTTTCAAACATTCATGTTTGCGATATTTAGCCTTGCATGGATGCCGATTCACATGTGTAGAATATGCAAATAAAAGATCATGGAAGATTGTATTTGACCGTGTTGGAACATTAGAAAAATGTGATTATACTCAATAATATCTGTTTCTGTTGACACTTTTCATGTGACTGTCAAGTTTTACGTTTGTGATCCAGATTAGTCAATATTTCTGAATAGCTTAGGCTGGTTATACCAAAATCACCACACCCATTGGATTTGATCCCTTAAATCCTCACAGTTCGGGACAGATACAATTATACTGAACGCATGATTAACAATGCTAAATATATATCGCCATACTCTTGTAAAATAGTTATATGTCTGTTTGTATTTCCTTTCCGGGAGATTTAATGAGATAATTTACCTTCTGTTGAACGGTATAGCGACCAAAACGCTTAGCCTAATGAAAATATTGAGGCATAAAAAAGACAGCCAGACCTAATTTATCTTGTATGACTGTGATATCTCAATGTTAATTTTGATTTCATTCTTAGGTAAATGAACGTCTTAGCCAAATTATATTCTACTCAATTACATGACAAATGCATAATGATACTGCAGATGATGAATCATATCATCTGCATTCCTGCGATATGATGAGCGATGTATGGTATGTACAAACTTTACGTTCAAGTTTTTGCCAATACAGATGATTCAAGATTTTGCTATCAATCTTATTTATCACCGAATGACCGGCCAAATGAATTTCATTGGTTAGACTAAAACTTCCGTGTATGTACTTGCTAGGACCATCAATTTCATAGCTAAGCAAACACTTGATACTCGCGTGTAACTCAGAGAGTCTTTATTTTATCATAACAACTCCTTTGTAACATATTAACTTATAGGTAATTAGTTGGCTTGAGTATTGATATATATTCAATCTCTTTTTCCACTTGCCAATTATATATGAACTTAATAATATCATGTTATTTTAATCGAAATATAGTTTCGAAAGGATCTGCAGGATGTATTCAGTATCAAAGAAAATATTTACTAATTATATATATATATATATATATATAAATATATATATATATATATATATATATATATATATATATATATATATATATATATATATATATATATATATATATATATATATGTGTGTGTGTGTGTGTGTGTTACTACATTTGTTCTTGATAATCGCTGGGGAATATATGATGGCTATTGTCTGTAAAATATCTAGATTATGTGAATTAAGGATTCTTCAATATGACTAGATCATTTTGCCGATTCGTGATTAAGAATATAAATCCAAGACAATGCGTATTGTACAAAAATGAAAACGAAAATCACCCCAGTTTCCCCCAAACAAAATATTGTAAATATGAGGGTATTACCCATGTAATATATCACCAGATACTAACCTTTACTTTCATACGAGAAAATAGTGATCTGAGCTTACGTAGGGTAACGTTCACTGAACTCAAATGCAAATGAAATTAGAGCTGACGCTTGCTTATTTCGTTCCTCGAATGAGAATTTGGGTTTGAGCGAATATAAAGTCAAGGGTGTTACAATAAGTATTATATTGCTACGTATAACCTTGAACAAAATACCTATAATTTGTCCTGTTTTATTTGTGAAGACCATGTAGGCAGAATGTTTTATGCTTACAAGGCATCTTCAAAGTGTTCAGTTCTGTTAGAAAATTGTCTCAAGCAACATTATCGGTTTCAGTCAAGCAAAGACTCTAGTCAAGTATGGAAAGCAGCAATGCATAGCCTACAGCCAGGCATAGACTCAATGAAAGCATGAATTCCATCATATTATAGTCTCTAGCCAAGCATATAATCCAATACAAAAGATCATAAAACACAGGAAAGCAAGTATTTAATGTACTTGTAAACTTATAACACATTAATATGCAATTTTCACTTTCAGCATCTTTGATCACAATCAAACCGGTTTTTATTACATAAACAAATTTCAAACAAATTTGTAAACATACTGCAAAGTCAAACTCTGTAATCACTATGTGAATGTTGTGTGAGCTAAATATTAGCAAGACTCACGACTATTAGACTTTTATATTTTATTTGCACTTATATTAAGAAGACCAGCGATTGTTGTTTCAGCTGAAACAAAATTTTTACAACTCCTGCGGTAATCAATATTCGTGTTATGGTTGATAGCAATAACCCAGTTCAAGCAAAAACAGCTGAAACTGAATATACAATTAAATCAACTACGACTACACGCCGACAATATAGTTTATTTGCTGTATTAATGTCATTGAGACTTTTTAATTTAGTTTGTAATTCACTCACATGATAGGATCTATACTTGTGTACGTTCATTATGGTATGAACCTAAATCAATTACAAATTATGCATACCATGTGAGTGACGATGATGCTAAATTACCAATGATGGGGTCATTCTAAATTTTTCAGTGGATTCATTTTATGTTAATACACATACATTATCAACACCAATATATGTACTTGATGATACATTAAATTATAACAGTGAAATTATAGTTAATCTGTATATACCACCAACAGATGCAATAACTTGAAAGGTGTATATGTAAAAAATCGAAACTGTATCGAGTACACGGTATTGATATATTGTTTATGTGGTATTTTAATAATATCTAACCTTTCAGCGATATCAGGAAAATCATTAACAATATTAGACAGTTTTTTCCAATCGTGCCAACGCTCGTCTTGGTAATTCAACGGAGTACCAAAGAAATCATTTGTGATTTCAACGATGTTTCTACATTTGGACGGAGATTTGCAAACATGCTTATGTGATATCATACTCGGCCTCTGTTGACAGTTTATTGTATATGGTGTATATGGTGATGTTGTTAACATCTACATACATTTTTTTAATTGCCGTAACCATGTCATATCTTGGTTCTCCAAGTACGGCTATTGTACTACAGTTCATGTTGTGTTCGCCTGTCATTGTATCACCGGACGTTTGTACTCTCCCGAATATTGTCCGATACATTTGACATTGTAACACTAGGATTAAATACCCCGTTACGATCAAACACTGCTATATAAATTTCAGGTGCTCCATTAATTCTAAGGGTACTATCATCGAATAAAATACTGCTCGTTTCTAATTGTCCCTATACCATTTCGTAGGATTTAGTAATTCGGATAATTCATCGTTAATGGTCTTTTTGACTTTCTTTTTGTGCTTTTGTTTCGATATAGATCTCCCGTAAATATATGCCATAATACTTTCAGATCGCTTCAAAAGGCGAATGCATGTGTACTAGTGTACAGCTTGATGGGGTGGTTTGGTTGATTTTCGTGCTGGCACAAGTACAGGAAATACATCTCGGTCGCATATTGGTGGGGTAGTTAGTGTGTGTGTTGGTAATGTTGAATACCAAACCGGGTTTTACGAGGATTAACATACTCGATAAGTACTTTTGACCCGGCTATCCCATACGGGTCAAAATAAATAATTCCACGTGGATTAATCGCGTATGCCTGTTTAGCGAGTTCCAGGTCTGGTGGAATTATCGAGATTAATCATATTGGTTCAGCGCTGTTTGGTCTGGAAGGTAACTGATCTCGCATAAAAACAACTCTGAAGTTTTTTTTCATTCTTAGCATTTTAGCAGCACCGATTAAATCAAAATTTCACATTGGTGTTATTAAATCGTCACTGGTAGTTTCAGGCTTTTTTTTGTACCAATAATGTAGCAGTCTCACACCTTTTCCTTACCAGTCAGGTGTCCTTGGTACTCTCATACCCTTTTCTACTTTTTAAAAATCTTTTAATTGTTGTTTTCTTTAGTGCATTTTCCGCCACTGTCCTGACAGCGCCAATGGCGGCCAATTTTTCGACAGCAGGGACAAAATTAATCCTGGCATTGCTACGCGGAGTAGAAATATACCACATGATTTGGTTATATCTAAAATAACAACCGCGGGTAGAGTAAGTCAGATTCAGGTATAGTCATTGAATTTTTTACGCTGACGTTCTGTCAGTGACAGCGTTTTCTGTCCACTTGTAACCTGACTGTTTTAGCGTCATCGTCGTCCCGGAGTCTTTTACTAACGCGGTTTGTAGTGTTTTAATCTGACCCGGAGACAGAACAAAATTTACACGATGATAAGTCATTTATAATATTACGAGTAATCTACTTGTGTTACAATCTTACCCAGTGTATCATTGACTCTTATTCTTACACACACACTTTTAAGTAACATTGATTAACCACTGATAATAGCAGCGATTGCTCTGTAATTTCGGAGGTGGGCGGGGTTCTGAAGCAGCCGGATGAGTTATACGGAAGTGTCTAATCAAAATGATCCATCGACAAGTATTAAATCGGATACATTTTTTAAAATATAATTGTTATATTTGCAGACCGGTATCTACATTCTGATCATGTGACATAAATGCCATCAAACGATGATATGAAAGTACTATGTGGGTTTGTCCTAAATTAAGTTAAATATCTTCAGTTCGTTCTTGTTAGCAGTTTATTCTTAGCGAGTTCTCGGTAACACCGAGTGTGTCGAATATTATATGTCTCCGCTCATGAGATTGATCTGGTATTAAGATATGTCGTGGCGCAGAAACACACTGTTGTGATGTTTTATGCCATGCACATTTACCATCAATATTACTCTGAATGCTATCGGTTGTTATTGTTAACCATGATATAAATGATTTACCACTTTTATCTATGAATGACAATAATTTATCCTCCTCAGTGATTCATGGAGTCATATTTGGTATCAACAATGAGTATGTGTATCAATACGACCTTAGCAGCATCAGCAACACCAATACCTCGCCATATTACATCATTATCACATTTTTGTACACGCACTACTGTATGTTCAGCTCCAAAGTCAACCTTTCTAACATGTCTGCAAAATCCAAATATATGAGAGTGGAGTTCCACATGAAAATTGTTTTCGTTCGCCTAGCATAAATGTTGCACGTGATGCAAATTCTACGTTATAAGTAGCATTAACACACCAACATCTCATCTATCATCATGTTCAAAATCAACTGGCTGTGGACTACATGCATTCTTTTGTGATATCCCTAAGTTAACATACTGAATATGATCTTCATTATTATTAACATCATTTCCGAACATCATTGATGGACAATCTGATCTTGTATAATCATCAGAATATCTCACTAAACATAGTAGTGTTGTGGTAACGTCGACATCCCTCTAAATATATGAAATGAATCTTCCATCAATGTTATATATATATATATATATATATATATATATATATATATATATATATATATAAACAGAATCGCAGACTGGTATAAATGCCTTGATTACTTATTTTCGCCCTTGTGCCCACTTAGTGGTTAATATTTCACAAACCAATAATGAAATATTATAATGACTTAATTTCAGCAGCAGAAAAGGTGTGATCATGAATTAGTGTAATAATATTAAATGTAAACAGATGACGACACAAAGCAGTAATATAAGTAGCTAACCCATTTAGATAAACTCTCGGTTACTTAGAAGCTTCTGTGTGCGTTTCTGATGTATTCTTTCCGGTTTTGAATGAAACCTTAGGTAAACAAATAGATGCCTATATTATACAGTGAGCTCAACCTCTTTGCTGTTGCATAGGATAATTGCCTGAAATTAGTGTCAAGAGAAGCAAACCACACAAAATTCTACATCAAACCAAAGCATCAGCATGTAGTTCTGAAAATTTCATTTCGTAATATCATTGAGAAGCAGCGAAGGTAAGATGGGATTCCAATAAAATTTTAAATGTTCGATTGTCATAAATTAGCTTCAAGAGACACGAACAATCATAAGAACTTCCTTTATGTATAATGGTCAACATCACATTCTAAAAAGTGTACATTTACTTGTCAATATATTGTTGAAAAGAAATAAAAAGGGTTTCTCTCGACTGACAAATGCATGATTCCCGACATTTTTGGTTAGATAAACGAATTATCGAATTAGATGCGTACATGAATAAGTCTCAACAGAATGTAATTAAATGTTCATGTGTAACTGTCATAAAGTAGTTGTGAATAAATATAATGGGTTGATATCAACTGACATATGCATTACCGCCAAACATTGAAGTCAATATACACCAACAGTCCAATCAAATGACGAGTGCATACAAGCCAAAAATAGACGGCAATAGATACGAATGATTCAAAATGTTTCATAAATGGATTTGAGTCAGTAAAAGATTCTTAAATGTTCATTTTAGTTGTCAATACATTTTTGTTAATATACAAAATACGTCCCTATAGACTAACACATGAATGATTGTCAGAAATTGATGACATGAAACAGAGAAACTGTTTCCTAAATACTAACGTGTCAAGTATTAGTTCTATATTGTGAAAATAATACAATTTTACTTCAAACGAACAAACGAATAATCGCCAACCATTCTATTCAACAGAACCAACCTGCACATTGCGTATGATAGAGATCGCTTAGCAGGAGATGTCCAAGAACTGTAAACCTTAGTAACCGTTTTAAACAAGAAGCAATACGTATGGGATAATTATCAGAGCTGAAAAGATCAAGTTCATGATAAACAAAACGATGGCATCTAAAAGGAAATAAGCGTGAATGTGGAGAAGTTCAACAAAGTTATAACCGTCGATCACGTATCTGATGAAGGTTAAAAACGAATGTTTATTGTACAGACATAAATTGTTCCGGCTAAACTGAGGAATATTCAGAAGGACAGCACCATTAAGCTCGGGGACAAGATGCAAGTGTGACATAGGAAGATCTGTTCACCACCGAATGAATTGACAGTATAAGAAGGTTTGAAACGTCAAACGCTGATCTGGCCAGCCACAAACAATCATACAATGTACAATGCG
This sequence comes from Unio pictorum, assembly GCA_030141615.1. Taxonomy (NCBI): domain Eukaryota; kingdom Metazoa; phylum Mollusca; class Bivalvia; order Unionida; family Unionidae; genus Unio; species Unio pictorum. The sequence continues at coordinate 518,881 of JARLTB010000237.1, read as the reverse complement.
AGTGACGTGAAAACGAAGCACACGAAAGAAGAGCCAGTTTAATGAAAAATAATGATGCTGACAAATTCCCAAAAGTAAGAGTAATTCAACAGTTTGAAATTGGATTATCATACAGTCTCAGGGAATGATGTATTTAATTAGCGTTCTGTGTGGATGTATTAAAGATGTCCTCTTTTAAAGTATTTCATTGTGATATATTACTTTCCATGTGGCCAAGTAGCCGTAGTACCTCAGTTGGTATAGTGTTTGTTCGCACTTGCACAGATTCATCCTTATTATATGATGCTTCTTTGTCATGTATAAAGTCACATAGTTAACAATTATTGTTGCATGATATAGCTAATAATATGATAAAATGAACTTAAAACCCATAAACATCAAATTCAATTTGTTTGGTCAGTTTGCATATAATCTTATGCAATGTAATACATCGTGTCTTTTCACCTTGGATATTTAAAGGACACAAAGGATAAATAAACAAACGTCGATCTTTAAGCATGCATGTTTACTCTAAGCAACACTATATACTCGACACAAACATAGACTTTGTCCTAATGCTATACCATATTTGAGACACAGCGAACACACACAATAGTAGATGAAGAAGATTAATGTTGCGATGGTGCTTTAATCAGTGTATAAAATGTTTTTTGTAGATGAACCTTTGTATTAACACAGTTCAAAGTGCACTGTATGTAATATACCTTTCAATGTATAGTACAATGTAAGACTGTAACACGCAAAATGGCAGAACAAAACAAAAACAAAAAATCTTCGCCCTTTTGATTCATGGATGTGTCTGCGAAATAACATTTCTTTCAGAAAAATAATGATTGTATACTATGCCTTAAAACATGTTTGATGTATGACAAAATTAGAGCCTTCGTAACCACCAAACCACACCCGATCTAGAGACCTTGTCAACAAGTACACCAGTTCAACCCAACCGATCTTCGGAAAGATCAGGATACAAGTGAAGTATGCTTGAGGTTTATATGCTTGTATTTTGAAGGAATGTTTACAGATATCACTATGTTTTTCGGCAAGTCTTCCCATCTGTTCAAAAATCTGTATAGTGGTGTTTTATTATTTTTGCACGATACCTTTAGTTAGTTTTCGGCATGTAAAGTAACACCAATTAATAATGGCGACACATCCATTGTCTCCGTGCCACCTGTGTTGTCCGCAAAGATCTTCAATTGCGTTTCGTTCACAAAACCTATCTGGTTTCATGCTTTTTCTGGAAAGCATTCCTACATCACCTTCTGGTATGTCATTTTGACCTCGCCTTTAATCTCATACAATACCTATCTCCTTTGTGTCAATGGTGCTGTATGCATGAAGTCGAAGATAAATACCTCTTTGCCTGCAGGTTTGTTTCGTTTAGGATAATTGGTATGTGCAAATGCAAGCCATGTGTTTTGGTCGGTCAGTTGCTTAATCTATTTGAATTGTTCTTCCCATGTCTGTATATGACGTTCTGGAGACAGTATGTACGATGGCGTTATTTTGGACATAACATAAATCGTTTGTCCGGGAGGATGGCTCCCATAGCGCACTAGGCGTACTTCGTCTAGCCGTTCCTACATAACGTCTTTCAAACGGTATATACATCGTATCACATTGATAGGTACCCGAATCCTTAAAAATACTCAATACAGACATTAGAGTGTTCTTTGGATCTGAATCTCCGCCTTCTTACTAACTAGAATTCCATTTCTTGCCTTGTCATGGCTCTCGCCATTCTCGTATGCGGTACTTGTGTAGACGCTTCGCTGATTCTGGTGTGCGAACTGATTGGTTTGACCTCTATGTAGCCGGGTCCCAAGCTATAGATCCTATATGGATTCTGTGAGTGTGGTGTATTTTAGGCTAATTTCTAGTCATTTGAAGCTTTTGGTGGTATCCGATTCTTTTACGAGTTCTAGAAACCTCTAGGTCTCGATGAAAAAACAAACAGAATCGTGCTTCTTCTGACCAATTTCCTTATTATAAATTTAGATTGCAATGGCTGATCTCGCAGTTTGCTATTTATGCCATGGCACGTACCATACTTTTAATTTTATATGAATGATAGTTATTTGTTAGGAGAGAATGTACTCTTGTTCCAACGTAGCTTTAATTGAGATGTTTGTCGCTCTGCGTGAGCTGAGCATTGAATGATTTTGCTACAAACTTGCTGAAGTGTCGTTGTATACAAGACGGTCATCCCAACACCAAGTACTCTACTAATGCATCATACGTTATAATTTATAACCGATATTTGCTTTTAATTACTTCATCTTTCTTGAACACGAATATCATGCAATTATTGTTTCAGAAGAGACATAATTAGTTTTAACATTTGTATATTTGCCAGACTACCCATTGAAGACGTAAGTCATCTTTTTTTAGGTCTAACTCTTGAATTTGTTCGTGATTAATTAACGTATTGTTATAGTTGTGGTATGGAATAATGAAACTCGATAAAGCTGCACAATATAAGGCTTCATGTAATGTATTATGAAGTAAATTAGTAAATTATTGTGAATACGTCTGTGTGTGTATTAGCTTGTGTGCAGTGTAAATCTGGAATATCGGCACGAGTATACACCAACATATCGGTGACACACTTCAATACAAGGATGCTCCATTCTGATTTAGTGTTAAACATAGGTTACCTAGACCTCATGTGGTAAAAAGAAACAACTTGATTGGTCAGTATTTATTTACATTGTACCATTCATGCTAATAAACAGATCTCACATGTCTGATTCCTAAAATGAAGTAAATAAGAAATATCATGATTTAGATATCACATGCTATATCAGAAAAAATTATAATTTAAAGACAGGAAGGATACATTGAAATTAAGGCTAATAATGCAAGCATATATTTAATTAGGAAAACGAACACTCTTTATCTAAAATTTGGATATTTCAGAATAAATGTTAAGTGTCAATATAAACATCTATACTCTACCATGTATGTAACCAGTGAGGAAAAGGGTAACTACATGTCATGTTTATGCATTCTATCAACGTAAAATAGCTGCTCGTGTATGCTATGTTTGCAGCTTAATGTTGCAATCATGTGTCAGTTGTATCGTTCCGATTTTTAAACATTGTTGATTCATCGCACTAATTAATATACAAATGTAATGTTAATCTTGCTGAACTGTTTTGCAGACTATAATTCTGAAACTCAGAAACTGAGATCGGTTTGGGTACGTGTGGCAGTTTATATTGTGGAATGGATCTTCCCTGTGTTGCCATTGCCGTTGTTGTGAACTAGAACTATTCATATTCAGGTTCATTGTACAAGCCGTCCGGTTTAATTAAAATAAAAGATTTGCAAAGATTTAAGTTTTGAAATAAATATGGATAAAATTGTCACCCAACCTGTAACATTTTCAACAATGCATTACAGTTTTGTCATTAATCTGCAAGTCAGTAATTAAATATTAAATCTAGAATCCATGGTCAAATGTTTTGTCCAACATATTTATTTATCATTCTTTGCTGATTCTGCTCTCTTGGAAGTTGCAATCAGTAGATACTTTGAAGTGCCCATATACTGCTTGTCACTACTTGTATCTATATCCCATTTTACCGACGGCAAACGCCGACATGCTCAGCACGTATAACTGCATTTATACAAGCTTTATAAAGAATGTAAGTGATCTATAATTTAATATTTCAAATGGAAAAAGTAGTTACAAACTATAAAATTAGCTGTGCAAACTAAAATGGTTATGCAATGCAAATAAAATTATAGAGTTTCATATTAACACAAAAAAAACGTCAGTTATGTATAGAAATGGATAGACACCATATGAATAAAATGTAAACTGAATAGATTGTGTTGAAAATAAAGAAATCAACACATATTTCTGGCAAATTAATATGGTTTATGCACGGAGTCTTGAGAACAAAGCAGCTCTACAAACTTCGATATGTTTATTATATACTAATTATATTAGTATGTAGGGCGATTGGTGGTATTATAAAGGAAATACTGTCCGAATAAAAATGATATATCTCAAAATATGAAAGATGAAAATATGATTGAAATGATGTTAAATACAAATTCTGCAGTGGTTTATTGCTAGATAAATATGGTGTAATTAGAATTTCCCTATGATAGCAACAAAGGTGATTTTGTTTTATTGCATGCTATTTTACTGCTCTTATAGTTATCATTACCACCAGCACCAACTTTTCTACTAATTAACATTATCAACATTATCACCACCATACTTTCTTTCAGTTTATCGACGATTTATTTATTTTCATCTTTTGTTTTGCTTTTGTTTCCTCAGGAAATCTAGCATCCGAATAGAGCATAATTTTGAATATTAGATCCGAAGTTGAAATTAAATATTGGTTAGTACACGTGTATACTTGTTCTATAAACCAACATATTAAACTGAGATATCGGCTGTGATTAAAATATATTAACATTTAAAACGATTTACATTGTATTAGCATGCGTAACAGTGATTTAAATGTTTGGGTATTCCGGACGCGAAATGACGTACAAGTCGTATAATCTGTGATACGCCAAGTGATTGTGATATTGTTTGCAAATTTACAACGTATTGACAAAATTGAAATATATAAACTAGTTCCCCCATCGCCCTGTCATTACCTCCAAGGTCCATAAATACGAACATTAATCATTTTCTTAACGATTAGTTTATCAGAAGGCAATATGTACGGCCAGAAATCAAAGTAAGCGTACCTTAAATTGGGTAGAAGAGCCTCAGCTAGTGTGTGGGTGATATCGCCACAAGTTAATGTAAACGTCAAACGCGAGGACAACTTGAAAAGTATACGGTCCAGCGATATAAAATGGTTGAGTAAATCGGGTTCAATCAACTAAAAAAAATTAAACCAAGTCTGTAAAGACTATTTGAATAAATGCAAGAAATAGCCAAACGTACATTCTGGTCACCATCCAAAGTATAATAAAGTTGCGGGCATCCATATAGAAAAGGAGTTCGGATTGTCGTTAGAATAAGAACACAGCAACGTGATTCGTATAACATTTTTATGCTAACATCGTACGAAAATTTATGTCTAAAGATTGTATATTATAAGTTGCTTCAAAGTGTTATATACATTATATTAAGTGTATTTAAAATGAATGTAATAGTATGGTTCGATTTTAAGGCTTGTCTAACGTGTAGTTAGCTTCTCATGGGTCAGTTGTTCTTCCTGGTGGTTTTCAGGATTCATTCTCCACCTTTTAACTATCCGTCATGTATAGCCTCTTTTGTGTTAAAAAGATGGCGTTAACCCAACAAAAAACAACACCATTTACATTCTCATTAAAATGCTGTGAACGAATTATACAAATGAAATTATCAGGCTCTAAACGTAGGTAATAACATTTGTGTCATAGTGCCAGGTCACAATATAATAATAGTCTATATTCTGACACTAATGCAAAGGAAAGGCCGTCATTCCGTGCAAAACATATATGTTATAAACTTGAGGAAAGACGCGAACATATAATACGTTTTATTTTATGGTACATATTGTATTTTTGTATTCAATGTTTTATGATGCATCATGTCTTAATATTCAATTTTAGTTTTGTTGACTGTAATAACCAGACATTACAATATTTGTCGTAGAAACATCTTCCTAAGCATATTAACTAGACTTTTCTTAATTTGACATCATATGTAACGAAAAAACCCACCAAAATTATTACGATTTTCATTGCGTCAGATACCGGTTTATGTGTTTAAATTATTTGTCAATGCGCTTAGTGCTTTAACTCCTTAGATTTCAAATTAATAATTGCATGCAATTGTCTATCAAAGGCAAAAAAAAAACAACTTTAGTTGGAATTTTTATATATCACATGTGATGTATCTTCATTAACCGGTCTAGTGTATATTTTACATTTCTATATTATATGTTTATACAGCAACCTTGATTGTATTAACTCTCATCTGAACGAGCATAGTTGTCTCTCTCTCCTAACGTTTTCCATGTTTCTTATTTCACTTTGTTCCAATTTTTAATAGTAAAATAATGCATATACCTTTCCTTTTTATGAAGTTCGCGTTACGTGTGGATATCCTTATCTAGCCATTTCATACTCGACTATTGCATTTCACCTTGTCCACATTTTGCAACTAACTAAACGTCTTTCTTACGAATTTTGTACAAAAATAAAAAATTAATTCATGATCATCAATCTCTTGAAATGAGTATTTTTTTCAGAACGGAACTCCCAAAGTGGATTTACTGATGCAGAGACTCAGAAATAACTGAACAAATGAATTATTCTGACTTTATTTACAACTTCACATTTCAGAACTTATGTTTCGTATTTGGCATTCAATCATTGATAGATTAATGCTTTATAATAATAATAATATTAATATTTTTGTTTTGGTTTGGTGATTTACTGCAAAGTGCCACAAATTAGTTATCGGTAGGTATCACATAGTTACAAGACGCAAGCTAGTTTAACAGTAGAATTCGAACCCGCACCCTTTCAACTATTTCTGATTTTCAACACGATACTTAACTCATTTTTCTCAAAACTAAACTATTAGTTTACAGTGAAGTACGGAAACTCTTAGCAATGTACTAGTTATATAATTTGTGAGCATTGAAGATACCAATAATTGACCGATATATGAAGAGTTTCAGTAAATTATATTCTAAATTTGATACTTACCACTTAAACCCATGTAAGGCCGACATTTGAATGAAGATCTTCATATCTATTTTATTCATCTTTAGGAGATAAATATTTCAATATAATAAATATCATGTTATAAGGAATGGTTTATGTCAAATGAAACGTGAAGTGAAACGACAAAACTTCTAGAACCAGATTCCAAACTTGCAATCAAAGCATGCTAGCAAAGACATTTGACTCACATCACCTTAGCAACACATTCATCTTCTGTAGCTGAAGCATCCATACATGTAAAAGGTAAACTGTGTAATATTTATTAATTTAATTGAAAACTCTGTAGGACAAATGCGAGGTTACCTAGTTTTTAATATGATTGTTACGAGGTATTTTCTATTTCATCAGTTATTAGAATTTACTATCTATTAAAACAGGACCATGGTGAGAAAGTAAATAAGACATTCTGTCCAATCACTGGGAACATGACGAAAGTATCGGGATCATGCTGAATTTTAAAGTTTTCTAAAAACATGCTATTCTTAAACTTGTACAATTTACTAAGTTGATTCAAAATAAAAACCTTTGGACTCAATTTTGTAGCTGTTTTGAAATGCATATTGATGAGTGTCGTTTCCTCAGAAGTGAAAAGATTTCAATGATTATGCAGCACGACAAAGGGAAAATATGCAAGTGTGACATCATCATCATATGTATGTGTAAATATAGTTACAGTTATGCAAGTTTCCTATTTTATGTTAAATATATGCATCTAATGGATAAGAATTATTCTAAACAGGATTGGCATTATCAAAATTAGATAGGGTTGTTGTTTAATCATAATGCTGAAGCCAGTCAAGATAAAAGTTAATAACAGCTTCATCATCATCCTGACTCCCATTATATATTTCTCTATTAACATGGAAGCCAACACGTTCACAATACTGCTTTGTCAGTCTCCATAGACAAATCATCAAATGTGAGGCCACGTGCCAGATTATAAATGACCATATATTTAATTGAATCTTCATGCAAACAACATTATTTTCAGCATGTATAAAATTGAAGAACATTATTTAAAAGTTGGTATTCAACAGAAAAACGATGTACTTCTCAAATGGTTTACATACAAGCCATTAGTTAATATTACATGTGATCATCCTTAAAAGTGCACTCCTTTTCATGGTGCAAAGCGTGGCTAGTTAGCAACATAATGTTGTCACTATATGGGCTTATAATTATATATTTTATTTCACCGAGTAGGTTTATATGTTTGGAACAAATACATATTTATTGTAAAACGATGCTTTACAATTGGCATTTCATCCAATATTGTAGTCCATAGTCCATTATTTTTTTTATTGATAAATATATCTGACAATATCAGGAGCACTAAGAATGCGTTTTGTACCAAACCATTTCAAACATAAAATTGGTGTATAAGTAAAATAACAAACACGTTTTCTTCTGATTTTTATTTAGTCTTTAATTTTATGTTTCATAGCGTCAAATCAAAACGACTAGGCTAAATAAGCTACAAAATTACATTCTTAAAATACTCCATTGTTTGTCAAAACATAAATTTGAAGAAAATGTTTCCAAGGCAACCCCCAAACTTGTTATCAATGTTTATCAAGTTCAGTATAAATATTAGAAAACTATGGTACTCTAATGATGTACATATGAATTAACATATTGTTGGATGGAACCCATTTTTATATTCCAGTGTGTGTGTGTGTGTGTAACTTATATAGATCAGATTTGAAAACTATCTACCGTTAAGTGTGACTACTTTTATTTATAATTACAGTCATCAAATGTAAGGACACTGCAATTACTGATGAAAGGTCATACTGAAACAAATCTGCTCAGACTTTCAAAGAAATTATTACAACTGCTGCAGTCCAACTACCTGTAAAATAACTTGGTCCCCAATGCATGGTCTGTCTAAATCAATTCAACTGTATATCCACCCCTGCCCCCGTAAAAAAACAAAAAACAACAAAATGATGGGACTTAGTAGACACGTTAGTATCTAAATAAATTTGTTTTCGTTTGCATACTGACATAATGAAATCCGCATATACAGGAATTACAAATTGTCCCATATTAAGAATCCTTTATGCTAATATGTGGCAAAATGGAAAATGCATGCTAATTCTGGTATACAATCAAATCATGACTGAGTCATATTGTTCTGGACACGTTCTCTGTATGTTAGCAGGAATCAATCATCTACTGTTAATCACAAACGTACCAATTAGTTTATAAGTTTTTCCAAATTAACACTTTTAAACTGTTTTTACAAATCTGTATTGTATACAATTTACTACAAAACTGATGTAAAATCTTCTGACCATTTATATTCATCACAAGGCGTTGACTGGACCAAATATGTATCCACCTTCAACCACCATTAACTCTTTTTCACTATTCTGCTTCCGACTAATATATCAATATATAAAATTAACTTTTAAATAATAACACGTGTGGATCACTATAACGTTAACATGACAGGGACAACAATTTAAACTCATAATTACACAGCATATTTTCGTAGGAAACAAAATGAATGCAGCTCAAAATCAGCATGTAAATAATTCTAGCATGATAGAGCAAGTGTAGGAAAGAAATATATTTACCTTAAATGATGTTATGTATTATAAATAATCATTCGTCATCACTGCCATTGTTGCTATCAGCTTCCAAATTGAAAGTATATCATTGATAAACAATGAAAAATGATTCATTTGATGGAGTTTTGAGATACCCCGATATCATAGCATGTAAAGATGTGCCGCCCGTGCACGTCAAGAATACAATACACTGATCATGATTTGTCTAGTTCAATGTAAGTAACGGACAGTTTACATTTTAACCAAAACAAGATGGTTTGCAATGTAAATAAACAAATGAGAATTGAATATGTTTTTGTTAATTACTTTTATACATGTTTCGTCACAACTAAATCCACTTAATTCAACTGTTCCAAACTTGCAATATATATCTGGCTCTATATGAAAATATATAATATCACTTTCAATTCTAATTTTATACATACACTATCTGAAACCAATTTCTGTTAAATCACCTTTTTGTCTCTCTTTATATGTTTCATGCATAAATTTCATGCGATACAATCGTGAGATTGACTTTTAAAACTAGAATATTGGCATCTCAAATTAAAATGATCATGGGTCATTTTAAGTTAAATTTAAAACCTACGATTGAGCGTTAACATGTGCATATTTGTTATCTATTTAGGTTAGTCAAAGTTCTTCTTTTATAGATCTGACATCATACCTCTTGTGGTCTATAGTTATGTTTGAGACGAAAAGCACTGGACAGCCAGAAGTGGGACAGTCAGAAGTGGAGGGCGTAACATCACCAGCCTCCGCTTTCAGCGGACATTGATGAACGAATCATCTTCCAAATTTGACATGGAGATAAGTGCCGAGACGATAAATCTGATAAAAATGAGTGGCAAACAAACCTCAACCAAGATTTAAGTCATAGGACAGGAATTGGAAACAGTGTGACATTTCAAATGTCTTGGTTACATAATCACGGATGATGGATCAAGAGCAGAAATTTTGTCGCGAGCAGCACAAACAATGGCAGCTATGTCAAAGATAAAACCCATCTGGAGAGACAAGAATATCCGTCTGAAAACGATACTCAGACTATTGAGAGCACTAGTCATCTCAATCTTTCTGTATTCATGTGGGACCTGGACCCTGACAGCAGAATTACAACGATAAATCCAGGCACTTGAAATGAGATGCTACAGAACCATCGTTGGCATCTCTTACATGGACCACATCACAAATAAAGAAGTGCGTAACACCATCAGGCGAAAAGTAGGCCATTATGATTACCTCCTCACCAATGTCAAAAAAGAAAGCTGAAATGGCATTGCCATGCTACTAGAGCCAACAGTCTACCCACAACAGTACTGCAGGGTAGTGCCAAAGGTGGTAGAATGAGAGGTAGACATATACAATAGTGGAGTGACAGAATCACAGAATGGACAAGGACACGTTTTGTAGAGACACAGGCATTGACACATGATTGAAACAAGTAAAGAGAACTGGTTAGTTGTTCAGCAGCACAGTGCCTCAACGACCACACTAGGTCAAGAGACGGATGATGATGATGATGATAATGAGGATGAGGATGAGGATGCAATTAATTTCAGAGATAGGCGTCTCAGTCATGATATTTGCTCGCTACTCACCATGAATAAATTTCCATGCTAAATTTTACTCTCTCACAAATCTGTATATTAATGTAAAAATATATAATATAAGCCATTTGGTCACAAAAAAATAGTATTGATCGAACATGTTTGCAGCAGAGATTATAACTGATGTAAATAGTCTATAACTCTCATAATAGAATTTTGTCATTATTGCATGTGAGAATACAAATTGCCATATTGAATATTTTCTGCAATGGTAAAATGTAATAATAAGTCCAGTTAATCTGCATATTCCACAAAATTCATTAACATTCCACAATAGCTTGCAATCTAAAATCAAAATATAAGACACTCGCTGATAAGATTGTCTGGAAAATATTAAAATGTACTTACACTTCACTTTTACATAGGTATCAATATTAATGCCATCAACATGTATACAAGCATTTTTTGTCCACTTATGAAGTAGAACAGATCCCTTGGAAAGTCAAAACGGCTTTCAGACCATAAAAAATTGAGATATTGTATGCGTCAGTATTTAGGATGTTCTTTATTCTAAGCATCACAATTATTATTATCATTATTATTATCATTATTATTATTATTATTATTATTATTATTATTATTATTATTATTATTATTATTATTATTATTATTATTATTATTACTTCTACTACTACTAATAATATAAATAATAATAATATTATTATTATTATTATTATGAAGAAGAAGAAGAAGAAGAAGATGAAGAAAAAAAAGAAGAAGAAGAAGAAGAAGAAGAAGAAGAAGAAGAGGAAGAAGAAGAAGAAGAAAAAAAGAAAAGAAGAAGAAGAGGACGAAGAAGAAGAGGACGAAGAAAAAGAAGAAGATGATGATGATGAAGAAGAAGAAGAAGAAGAAGAGAAGAAGAAGAAGAAGAAGAAGAAGAAGAAGAAGAAGAAGAAGAAGAAGAAGAAGAAGAAGAAGAAGAAGAAGAAGAAGAAGAAGAAAGAAGAAGAAGAAGAAGAAAAAAAGAAGAAAAAAGAAGAAGAAGAAGACGAAGAAGAAGAAGAAGAAGAAGATGATGATGATGATGATGAAGAAGAAGAAGAAGAAGAAGAAGAAGAAGAAGAAGAAGAAGAAGAAGAATAAGACACAAATAAGAAACAAACATAGTTAACACATGACCCTGTCAGTTAAATGGAACAAAACTTTACTGACATATTGCGAATCTTGTATCAATTAAAAAAGCAGCTATGAATTGAAATGGACCACAACAATGCAAACCATTTGAGCTGGTTGTTTTATATATTGGATTTTTTCATTGTGTATATAACCTGTAATAATACTTCTCACTTGAAGAATATTAAATCTTTCATTGAAATTTCAAAATGAAAGATCGTGCATTCTTTAATTGCAGGTTTTAAAATTGTTTCAGGTACAATCATATAAATTAGCTGGCATTGTGCCGACGAGTATAATATACAACCAAAATATTTGGTTATATATGAAATAGCACCCGCGGATAGAGTAAGTAGGATTCCGATTTTGTCTTTCTTAGCATCATTGAATTTTAAATGCTGAAGTTCTGTCAGTGACAGCTTATTATGATCACCTGTAATCGGATTGTGTTTTAGCATCATCGTAGTTCCGGATTTTTTCTCTAACGCGGTTTGTAGTGTTATAATCTGACCACGAGTCAGATAAACATGTATACGATGACATATCATTTATAAAATTACGAGTGATCTAACTGAATTACTAATTCTCTACTGTTGCATCAATGACTCTCATTCGTCCACCAGCATCTTCAAGTATGATCGAGATATAATTGACTATAACAGTGATTGCTCTGTAATTAAGGAGGGGGAGGCTGGAACAACCAGAAGAGTTACACGATCTAGGAAGTGTATATCAACGACAGCCTTTTGTGTTTAATGAAAATGATCCAACGAATTGTAATAAATCGGATATATTTTTTGTAAAATCTGCGGAGGTAATTCTGTTACGTTTTGTATAACTTGCGACTGTTCACTTGTAAATCAACGCTGAGGACCAGTTGAAACTAATCTTTAAATAGCAGGTCTACCCGTATATCTTGTTATGTTAGATATTATGTGTGTTGTAATACTCCAAATATGATACATCGCTGTTTTGTACCAGCTTCAAGTTCAGCCGGCTCATATAAATATCTTACAGAAACGTTATCAAGTATTTGTTGTTTCGAAAAATCATTTCGTGCAGGTATACTGTTTTGTGTGATCGCGTTTATACGTTTTATATTAATTGTTCGAGTAATTTCATTATTAAATGCATTTATCGCACTTTAAAATCTTGCAACCCATTCACAAAATATATATTGAATAAATTCCTTCGAGTATTGATAACCAAATAATCGCTCAGCAAGTGTTCGATTAAATCGTTTAACAATGGCCTGATCACGGTCCATTGTAGTATGTCCTCGTCTGATGATGACATTATGATGTTTCGTCATCGATTATACAACATTATAAAATGTCTTGCCAGGATCAACCTGTAACAACTTTGGGCATCACAGACCACCTTGTGGTCCAAGTCCTCGTTATTAAATTCGTTCAAATACAGAAGATACGTCTGCTGCTGTCTTTGTCGATACTGGCTCTGAATTTGTGTATCTGCTTGCAATATCAAATTCTGTTAACGCGTACTTTTATGTCCGCCTTTTGATACTATCATGTGGTTAGAACGAAATATCAGCTTGATGAACTTCATTTGGAATGCTGCTTCGGATTGTTTACTAATATCTGATTTACCTCTTCAGCATCCTTTTGGAGAACAATAAATGGATTCCATAATAATATTAATTACCAGTCCCTAATACAAGTTTACCGTTCATTTCAGTTTTTATTAAACAGACAGCTAATGATTCCTGTAATTTATCAGTAATATAATTTAACGCGTGAACCAACCTCACATCTGCAACATGTTTATGCTGCAGATTGTTACTTTTGTCGATCAATAGCGTTTATTGGATACTTGCCATTTTTTGGTTGATCATGATTATCAAGTCTGATATCAAGTATGGTTCTAGGGCCACATTAGTTATATATTGGACGATGTTTTTAATCCTGTGTATGAGTCCCACGGAGTACCTGGTAATTTTGTAAATTTTGATGCAATATCACCTCCTCTTTTTATTGCTTTGAAATTCAATTTGTCACTTGCAATCAATTTAAATTTCATTGTACCGCATCGTTCACACTTAACTGTAAGTGCTGATTTATTATTTGTGATTATGATAGTTGTTAGAGTATCTTTCGCAGTACGCACTCTACATTTAATCCAATATAGATCAATATTATTTATAATACATCATGCATGTAAATTATGTTTTAGCCGGTTAAAAACATCCAGCGTTAACAAATTATATCGAGTGACTATCATAGGTCCGTCTGGAAGTGGCAAGACGCAACTGTTACCTAATTCATCAGACCCGGTGTAGCAAAGATTACGACTATAATCGTTTTAGAAAATTATTTAGTCATGCTCAGTCATACACCCACGGTTTTATAACAATAAATCTACATGACAGTAGACCAAGATATCGAATCGGTCTTGATAAAATCGGTCTTGATAAAATATTTGAATTGAACAACAGCAGCAGAAGGGATGTGACCTCACGTAGAGTTCAAATGACGTTCGGGTACTCTTTATCAAACTAATCTACTTCCTCGCATGGCCAAGACATTCAAATATATGTTTCCTGTCGTATCACTGTTCTGTCCCTTTTTGTTATTGACACTCGCTTTTCCCTCTTCTACTCTACTGTGCTAAACGGAAAAGTTTCCCAAAATTGATTAGTCTAATATATAAATAATAATAAATAAAGCTGTCTTGTCCCAGTATTTGAAATGCTTACGAATCATCATAATATTCATATCCAGATATAATATTTAAATACAATATTAAAAAACGTTTTCCAAAATATCCAGAGAATTATCCATGCTCACAACTGGGCTGGTTTTGCCCACTACATAAGTTGCACTGACTATTATATACTAATCATTATAATACTGTCATAATGTTACTGTATGAACACATGTCATTAATGCATATATATCAGTAAACATCATCCTTCTAGCACAATTACTGCGTCAGATTTGTAAGAAGACAATATCAGTGTATGGTCATGCTATTACATGGATATCAGGCAATGTAGTTATATTATTATATCAACTTTGAAGACCACATAATCACTTTGGAAACATGGTAATAATACTATACGGGTTATATGATTGATAATGTAGTCATCTCACTATATCAATATTTTGGAGCCACATAATGAGTAGTAAACTTTCACATGTAAATAAGGAAATAGTACCACATGATTTGGGTGATTACCATAATGTAATAATCTTACTACATCAGTGTTTGGAGATTACAAACTCAGTGTAGCACTGTGCTCTTGTAATATTGTGGTTTTGGTCGTTTTACATAGGTTTATTAATTAGCTATGTAAGGGTTATCACACATGTACTATTACACTGTCACCTATAAATATGATAACACTACTAATATGGATTGGGAGAAAACTATATAGTATTGTTACTAAAGACGATTTTGGTACTTGCAAATGATATTTGTACTGTCACCTGGACATAACGTAATATTACTACATGGGTAGGAGGGATAGCTGATTGCTGTTACAAAAAGCAGTTTTACAATGTCACCTGCAACTTGGGCAATGTTATTATGCTTTCTGGAGGATAGCTATATAGTATACATGTTACTACATCAGGTTGTGGTGATTACAAATCATTTTACACTGTCATCTGGAAATAGGTTATTATTACTGCTTGAATTGACGGGTCAAAGTATTGTTATTATTACAACAGGTTCAGAAGTGTATAAAATCACCAGTTAACTTGAAAAATAGCAATGATACTACTGATACATGGGTTTGGTGATGAACAAAATAACAGGTTTTGGAAATAATATAGCCATTGCCTGGACATAGTGTAATGCTACTATATGGGGTTTGGGGGAAAGTGTTGTAGCATTGCTACTACATAATGTTTCAGACATAGCAAACGCAGTGCTTGGAAAGAAGGTTATGTCACTATATGGTTTTTGGGGATAGCTATGTAGCAGTGTTATTATGTCAGGTTTTTGATATCACAAAATCAGTGGTAGAACTAATGGAAATGTTACTACATGGGTTCTGCGGGATGCATAAACCCTTATTATTTATTTAGTAAATTCGTGTACTCGAGTTTTATTATTATAGTACAACCATTTCCGATAGAGATTCATGTATATTTTGTCATATTTCGAAATAATGAGTTCGGTTCATCCGAAGCGAACCTTATAAAATGCTTTTGATGAAATGAACCGAATGCCATCAATCTACAGATAATATCTGTGTATAAATACCTCACCTCATGTAAAGCTCTTTACATCACGGATTATCTTTTCAGTCAGCGGTCTATTATAATGCATCGCACTTCTCCAGCCGTAGAGGTATGTATATGTATGCATGCAAATACTACAACATCAATATTTTGTATTTGTTGCAGCTTTAGA